>BSBK01008743.1:0-226839 GCA_027943335.1 Chamaecyparis obtusa | reverse complement strand
TCGGTGTTTGGACATTCTTCAAGTATGTGTGTCTTTGTTGATCTTGATACATGGTAGGGTAAGTGAATGGATAACTAGGGATGATAGGAATAGATGATGGAGGAATATATGGACCTAATATGGATGGAAGAGATGAAGACTTTTGTTTTGGGACATAGGCACCCAAAATGGATTTGGAGGATAGTGGAGGTATGTGGTTGTATTTGAATGGAGGGATATAAGGTGTGAAAGGGATATCAATATCTTTGGAAGGAGCTCCATCGTCAACGTTCTCATCTTTAAGATTTATCTTTATACTAATAGGCTCATGAGTAGCTTTGATAGGAACACATTTGATAGGATCAACTGAAGCTTGAAGCGATTTATTATCTTGCAAGGGATTTGGAAGAATGATGTTTTCTTGAGGTGAAAATGGAGGAATATGACAAGGAAATGATGTGATACTTTGTTCTTGACAAGGATCTTTGAATTGTGTAACGAAGGTATTTTGCTCTTGATTTTCAATATGCTCATTGGAAGTTATGGAAGGGATATCTTGATCTTGCTTGGGAAGTGGAGAAAATATGGAACTTGGAAGGGTATTTTGTTCTTAGAATGGAAGGATATCATCTTGAAAGACATGAAAGGATGCAAGGGGATCATCACTTCAAGGGATATGGGAACTTCATCAAATATGGGAGGGGTTTGTATATAATCTTGATCTTGATCTTTATCAATATTTTTTTCTTTTCTTTTTAGATTATCCTCTTGACATGAAGCCACTTCTAAGGACAAGGTAGATGTTTGGATATGTGTGGGGAATGTTTGGAAGAATGGTGTAGGATCCTCTTGAATAGGTATAATAGGCATTGAAGCACATGAAGCCTTGGGGTCCAAGATCTTTGAAGCATGGAAACAATCTGCAGCAAGATGTGAGTTAGCTTGGGTTTCTTTTAGAGGTAGCCCTTGAGGGTAGACATAGTTAATGGGAAAAGTGTCATCATTAGGCTCATTCTTTGATAGAAGAATTTTGGATAATTGTGGAGCTTTGGGAGATGAAGAAAAGATGAAAGGAATGCTAGCTATGGGAGGGTCTTTGCTAGATAGAGGTTCGGGAGATGGATGAAGGATGAAAGGTGTACAAGTCATCCAGGGAGAAACCTTGTTAGGAGATGGACAAAGGATGAATGGATTACTCTTGCTATATGGAGGTTTATTATCTTTCTTGAGAGCGGTATTTTTCACTCCATATTCTTTATTATCTTGATCACACATAGGTTGATTATGCAATTTTCTTTGATCTGAGATAACTTTGTTTCTCTGAAATGCTTCTTTTTGTGAGGATGATGAAGATACGGATGGCCCATCATCATAAAGGAATGGCCAAATTGATCTTAATGATGGATCTTTAGATAAAGTATCTTTTTGTTTTTCCTCATCCTTTCTCAAGGTTGATGTGTCATAATTGTGTGGAAGGTTAGCTCCTGATTGAGCTAAATAAAGGGAATATGCTTCATTACACCTTTTCAAAGTTAATTCCATTGCTTTGATCAATTCGGTATTTTTGGATGCTTCTAAAATTTGATCGTCAGACATTCCCTCAAATAGGCTCATCATTATGGATCAATCCTTCCTTCTTTAATTTCAATCCAGTTGGGTTGGTTTGGAATGTGTCACAAGTCTTGATCAATTTATAGGATTTAAAAATTTAATTGTATTTTGATCAAGTACTTTGGAACTTCTTGTTTGAAAAGTTGAAGACAATCTCAACACACACATCAATAGTTCACCATATCCCTAGATCATTCTAATGTGTATATTCTTGAATGTTTCCATGGGTTTGATCACAAGAAAGACTTCCAAGCAAGCTACCTAGCACAAATTTGGCTTTTAAATGGCTCTATTAGGTAGTTTTTGCTATTTTTACTGTTTTATAGTGTGGATTCCGTTCAAAATGGATTTCAACCATTCATCCCCCAAGTATGTTAAGGGGCTTCCCACATGCACCGAAGTACGATTTTGCGCAATCCGTTAGGACTACTAGAGGAAGTTCGAAAGGGCTAAAATCCTTTTGTCGTGCACCCCATTAAGGATACACGTGTTTCTTTTTATAGTGGGTCAGATTCTTGCGGCAAAAGAAAGTGTATCACACTTAGGGCTGTCCCTCTCATCGGCCCTTTTAAGGCAATCTCGGGAGGCGAGCCCACTAAGTTTTAAACATGTTCATTTGAAAGCATGAAAAGTGGATTTGGTAGAGCAAGTTTGGGAATTTAATTCACTCAAAGAGTGAAGAGCATGTCCCTATTGCTTTTCCCTTATCCCAAACACTCACAATCAATTTGGTTCTTTTTCAACCCTGTGACAAAGGGGTTCTTAGAATTGAAGTGTTTATTCTTTCCCTTTTATGATTAAACTATGTTTTGAACTTTGAAATGCCACAAGCTAAGGGAATGTGCAAGCTTGATGAGAAAAATACCTTAATTGATGCTAGCAAAGGCTAGGCGCATTTTTAAGTAGTAGTTTTTCTCATTTTCTCTCCAAATCCTTCCCTTACCTTAGCAAAACGTTCCCTCCACCAACAAGTTAGTCGGCACAATACAAACAAAGTGAGGGAAAACCAAAATCAAAGCTTAAAATGATATAGTTGATTATGCTTTTGATTCTTTTTACCAAAATACTTGCAAAATTGACAAACTTAAGGATGAAATTTCCAATTCAAGGAAACATACTTAAGTTTATAAGCCTCTAAAACAGCAAGGTATACTCTGATAGGATGTCCTTTTTTGTTTCTTTTTTGCATGTAAAATAGAAAAAAATAAAAATTTGAGCACTTTTCTGCGACAGAGCCTGTACCTGAGATAGAAAAATGGACATAGAGTTAAAATTCAGTCATCATTTTAACAATTTGATAAAATACAAAAGTACAGTCCACGTGACATTGTCCAGACTATACGTGAGATTAAATTTCACAAACGCGTGATTACTTTAACCGCGAGCGTCACCTTACGAGGCTCAAGCAAGATTAAAATAACCAGGAGCGATGTCTAATTTTATCCATGCGTGAAATCTTTACAAGACCACGACAAACTGATGCTATTACCACGACGTCTAATTTATCAAAAGTGAGATTTAAAATGACAAACACGAGAAATTAAATCAATAAGGCAGAGTACTCCCTTCACACTAGACGTAAAATGACTTCCTGAAAGTGACTTTTCAATTGATGTCCGCGACATTTAAATGACCAAATGCATGATATCTTTGTCACAAATGTGACAATTTAATAACCAGAAGCGTGATTTATTTCTCTAGTGCATTATTTCTTTGTCAGGTAGCGTGAATCTGTAGGTTAATCCGCGTAAAAGTTCAGACTGTAGCGCGTCATTTTATTCTCCATAGGCGACATTTCTTTGCTAAAGGTGAGATCTCTTTATCTATTGGCATGATTTCTTCTCTGTGATCTGCAGACAGCGAGCAAATTCATGCAATTTTAGCTTAAATTTTTGCAAATAATGTGAAAATAATGATGAATTTGAGGCCTAGAGCCCCACGGTGGGTGCCATTTGTGTGTGTGAGTTATACACCTTCATGAAATAACAAGATTTAAAAGACAATTACACTATTCAAAGCAAACTAATCTAAATAATGCACAATTAATCTAAATATCTCATGGATCTCTAAAATAAAGTGGTAAATGAAGCTCTCAGCTATGATCCTCACTAGTGACACTCTAAAGATGAGAATTAAGCTATATGATATGCAAATTTAGATCTATTCTATCAAAGCCTAGCTCTATTTGATGAACAATCTACTATGATCAAAGCAATTTAAGCTAATTAGCAATGAGAATGATAAGTGAGTGATGTGGATGCAAATTGACAAAGCTTTGCTGCAATTCAAAGATATGGAGTGGATCAATTATGCTTCTAAATGCCTTCAATATATAAGATTTTCCCAAGGGTAGGGGGTAGAGTGAGATAACCATGGTTATGCTTGGGTAAGGTCAATTGGCTTTGCTTTGTCCATAAATGGGGGGACAAGGAGGGGACAATCATTTAAATGGTTTCAAAAGGCTGGACCATTTCAACAAAAGTGAGTGATTTGTGTCCATTTTGTCTCCTTTTTACTTTGTTGAGGGAAATTAGTATTTATTAATTAATTAAAGTAATTAAATTTAGCCATGAAGGGTAAGATGTTCATTTTGATTTTTCATTTCAACAACTATGTCATTAATTGAATTTAATCAATTTCGTAGTGTTTTTCCCCTTTTCAAGCTTTATTTAATCATTAAATCATTTAATTGAATTTTCCTTTGATTTGAATTGCCTTTGTTCCATTTATTTATTTTTCATGCTATTTGATGATTTGGTTGCACCTTTTGATTGATTTAAGTCTTTTGCCAATTTTTCGTGTCTGCAATTATATAATGATAGAACGAATGTAAATGATTTCCATATTGTTATTCATATTCAACTCACAATTCTACCATATATTAAAACAATGAAGAAAACCTAACTCTTCACAAAATTTAGAATATTATATAGACAAATCTCAAATTCATATCATCACATACATCATTCATAAAAAGACAAATAAAAAAAAATTGTAACACAAAAATATATTCTCACACCTATCTATGGTTTCTAACTAAGGGTGTGATCAAATTCATATTGAATATATTATATAGGTAATAAAATCAAACGATGACTAACATAGTTAGCGATGTTAAAGCTTTAGCCACCAAAACTATATTGGTTGACAACATAATTTCCAATTAAAGTAAAATATACATAAATCATTAGCATTGCAATTTATTCCATATATTTCATCATGGATTGAAACAATTTCATAATGATATCCCTTAACTCACAATCATCTTGTCTTCCCACGTATGAAAAATAGTCCCTCCTTTTCATTGCTATCCCATGAAATCAATATCCTTGCAATTTTTAATATCTCCATACATACGAAAATCTCCCTCTATCATCTCTACAAAACTACTTCTCTCATCTTACATACGAAGGAATTAATATTTTGTTTGACACTTTTCTTTATTAGATATCTCTCCAAACTCAATAACTTCCTACATGGAAAAGCAAACGTTTTAGTTTCTTTAAACTTTTAAATATTTGCTAAGTTTCCCAAAAATAGTTCATAGACTAAGCTTTCTTAGGTTAAAATATTCTTTTACCTTAATTCAAATTTATAAATACCATTTTTAATATTACAGTATTTGATTTTTTAAAGTTTTGTAAATATATTTAATTTTAATATATATTAATAAAAACATTTTACTGATAATAATATATTTAGATATTAAAATATTTCTAATTTTTTCTAAGGTGAAAGAAGTTTTTATTGGTCTTCATATGACCCTTTCAAAAGGTTTTTGGAAGGTTTAGTTTAAGAGTGACTTTGTCAACGTTATTAATTGTATAATAGGTAAATAGAAGTCTAGCTGGATGACTAATGGTTTAATTATTGATTTCTTGTTCATATGTAAAGACCCTTGAAGATTGTGTGATCTCTCATGTCTATAGGGAGGACAACCAAGTTGCTAACCTTTTTGAAAATCTTGGGGTCTATCAAAGTAACATTTTCTGGTTGGGAACCAATGATCAAGTCCCCAAAGAAGTTAGAAACCTCATTTTTAGTAACATCCAAAAATGTTGAAGTGGTAGTCATATACTGCCTAATGATGACTCGCTACCTTCAATTCATTAGGAATTGAATATTGAGTAGTTTGGATGATATAATGAGATGTAAAGGTAGGCTTTCCACTTTGGGATATTTTTGCAAGATTTACTGAACCATGTCTTAATTGCTGATCATTTCATCTTTGGCTCCACATGCTTTATAGGTAGTTTTTAATTTTTCCTTTTCCTTTCTATCACCATCATTTAGTTTACTATTTTTTTAATCCTTTTGTAACTATTCAATGGGTGGGGACAAGAACAGGGAAAATCCCAACTCCTATGAGAAGTGGGAGAATGAACCCACTGTGTGGAGAATGATTTCGATTGGAGTAATCACCCCTTATTTGGAAATGTTGTATGGATATGATTCTTTCATCACAAAAGATTTTGTTGATGGAAGAAAAGATGGCATTTTAATTTCCTATAAAGTCAAAATTTTGGTCATTAAGTATCTTATTTATGAGTTAACACACCTTCTTATATAGGAGAATAAATTCTATAGAGATCAAAAGGTCTTAGATGAAGTTGTGACTTTGTTCTTCAAGGAGGGAAAGTGGGAGAAAGTTAGGCAAATGAAAGTAGGAGGATACAATTGTCTCACCATAAAACCTCTCTGGGTGGAACTAGCTAAGGTGATCATGAGGTACAATATCTTATATTGCCATTTCACTAGTCAATTTAGAACTATCATTTCATGTTCCTTAATCACTTTATGCTAGTTTCCTTCCCTTTTAACTTGTTTTCCTCTATATGTGATGGACTTAATGAATATCATAGAAACCCAAAATCTTCATTTCCTACATGATAGTCCTATCCTTCTGATTATAGAATATTCCAAGTGTATTTCTATTCCACTCAAACCCTCACAGGCTAAGTGTAAAATAAAATCTGCTCATAATTTATATGTTCACTATTCCAACACGCTTATTGATTATGAGTATCGTACATTCTTTGATGAAATTTCTTATTTCCATATTAGAAATAGAAAGCATCCAAAGAAGGGAAAGTCTTCCTCTAAACCATCCTAGTGTCGTGGGTATGAAATGAATGAAAATGAAACTGATTATGTCCCCTCTACCATCCAATCCCCTGAATATATTGAGTATGTCCTAGCTTAATACACCCCAAGTATGGTCTAGCCTCATAAGGAACCTACCTTTGAAGTGGGGGAACCCTTTAAACCCCCAAAAGGTAAAAACTTAAAAGAGGGTAAGAAAGGGAAGAAAGTTTCTAGGGAATCAATTAAGGAAAATTAAGTTGTCATTATCTCCAAGGTTACTAGCGAAGACCCCGGTACTGAGGAAATCATGATAAAAGTTGGGAAGGTGGGCAATCAGGAAGAAAACTCTAATAAAATCATAATCCTTGAAGAGATGGAAGGGGAATTTCATATTGATATTCCCTTTGAAGTGGAGAAGGAGACCCCTACTACTATTCTAGAGTGTATATGTTGATGTTGTCAAAGGATGCTTTATGATGGATGGGATAGGCTCTTCAATTCGATTGTTTTAGAAATAAATATGGTGAAAGAAAGTGTTAAATTCCTCAACAATAGGATTAATGATTCATGGGATGTTACAAAATAATAAATTGACTAGGAAACTTCATACAAAATGCTTGCTCTAATCCAAGTAGTCACAAATAATGTCAAGGTGATAAAGATTGAGCAAGAAGATAAAATTAGGATCCTAGGGGATACAATATGAAAGGTGCACAAGAAACTCAAAACTATGGTCTCTTTCGGTAGGCCTACTACCCAAAGTAGGACTGTAGGACTCAAAATACTCAATGAAAATGAACATACTCTTAAATATGGTGATATTAAGAAGGGTAAGGCCATGCCTCATATTATTGATGTAGTTGGTTAGGATGAGGTTGCTATTGGTGATCAACACAAATTGGGCTTCATTCATTTGCAAGGTCCTTCTGCAAGGATCCATAGTCATGGTAAAGTTATGATAGAGTAGTTGTAGATTATCCATTATGTAATGGATACCTGTACATGAAAGTTATAGAAAAGAATCATGAAGCTGCTAAGATTTTGAATGAACTTCAGTTTTGTGTGGAATTTTTACCCTATTTTTGTTGTTCTCTTATTTTTTGGTTATTGGTTTTTTGTTGAGCTTCATTGTTTTATCTTTTGTTGATGGCAGTTTCGTAATGTAAAGGGTTTTAGAGTCCATTCAAAACATGATTTACCTTAATAAAAAAACTCTATATTTTAATTCTATTTTCAAATTTAAAGAAAATCATTAAATGAATAAGTATAAGTTATTTGGTAATTTATGAAATAGGTTCATGAGATTAGTTGCTATTATTTAAGATTAAGTAATGCTAATGAAGGGAGATCTAAAGAACACATTGATAATTAGTTTAGTTTGGCAGCAATAAGTGGTCAAAATTAAGTTGAGTGTTGCAATATTCGTTAAATTTTCCCGTTTTGCCTTAGTAAAAATGTTGTCTATCTTGAAAATAAAAGTAGATTGCTTAAAATGTGATTTTATTAATAGGTTAAACTAGAGTTTTTCTTGAATAAGACATATCTAGAAATATACCTCGTGATCACTTCTATTTTTAGAAAAATGTTATTTTTAGTACATATAAAGTCTATGCTCTAGAATATTCTTTGCGTGAATCCCAAATTTTTATACAATAGAATAATTATAATTCATTCACCATCATTTGATTAGATCCTTTATCAAGAAATGACATTAGAAATAAATTATCTTAATTCCTTTATTCTTTATGTTATGATTTTTTGAGCATCTTGAATAAATTAATTTCTTGTAAATTATTTGTTTTATCTTTTCTAGAAGTAGTGTTGAAACCACTCCTAATATAAATAGTTGATACAAAAGTTATACACCACCAAAAACTATTATTAAATATTATACAACTTTCTATAAAAAAAATTATGCTTAAATCGTTGACCTGAATACATAAATGATATATATGAATATTTTTTTTATAAATTTATAATATATGAAGTAGACAGATTTGGTCAAGAGTCGTGGAACGTGAAAGACCAAATATCTTAGTGCGAATTGGTTAAGCGGCGGGCGCCATGTATTTTAATGCATTCTGTCTCTTCGCTTTCAACTGATACCTTGTGTTTGTCGTTTATTACCTGTCGGTCTACGACTTCTCTGTCCGTGCTTGAAATTACAACGCTATAACTTTCCACTTCACCATCTCTAACGCCACAGGGAGCTTCCTTCCATCTCTAACACTTTAGCAATGTGCGAAATCAGGGAAAAGTTCTGCTTCAGTCTGCTTTTTGTTTTCACAGTGTTTATTCAGCTGAAGAATTATGGTGCTGCAGCCAAGGGGGGAGATACTCTTTCGTTGGGCGTTTCAATTACTGGAAACCAGACAATAATTTCAAAGAATGGCACATTTGAATTGGGGTTCTTCAACCCAAATGGTACCAATAACTGGTATATCGACATCTGGTATGCCAATTTAATGGAGAAAATGTTTGTTTGGGTGGCTAACAGGGAGACTCCCGCCAGAAACGCGTCTGTTGTTTTGAATCTTTCAGAAGGAGGTGAGATGGGTCTGTTTGACGCAATGGGGGCATCTCTTTGGTCTGTCAATGTGAACAAGAAATACTCTCAGGCTGTGTTATTAGATTCTGGTAATTTTGTAATGTTGAGTGATGACAAAAAATCTGAAACTGTTTGGCAAAGTTTCGACTATCCTGTCGACACCTGGTTGCTAGGGATGAGGTTCAGTGGACAGCAAAAGCTAGTCTCTTGGAAAAGTTCATTGGATCCTACTCCTGGTCTTTTCTCCTATCAGCTGGATCCATCTGGGGCCAAGCAAATTGTGCTAATATGGAATAATTCTGTACGATATTGGGCAAGTGGAATGTGGGAGAGCAATGTTTTCAGTCAAGTTCAAGATATGACAAACAAAGACTTGTCAAATATCACCGTTGAAAATACTGACTCTGGTTTCTATGTCACATATACATTGATTAAGATCAACAATGCACTCTCACGTTACGTCCTAGTTAAGTGTGGAGGATTGCAATTGTATGTTCTTCTCAGTGACGGTAAATGGAGCATGTTCTGGTCTCAACCAAGAGATCAATGTTCCGTATATGGTTTGTGCGGTGCCTATGTGTTAGCATACAGTTTTTCCCTTTTCTCTGGATTGATCTCAGACCCCTTTTAAAGAATTGAAAGAGAGAAAAACAACTTAACACTAACAAATGAGTTGCTATAAGCACACTCTCTGCAAATTATAAGGTCCAGCTACCTCCAAAAAGATTTTCAATGAGATCTTATTAACATAGAAGACAAAATAACATCATCTGTGCTTTTCACCAGAAAACACTTAAGGAAAACACTCAGTTTATCAACATGAAAAGAATGTGCAGATTTTAAAGTGGGTATCTACTTCTATTCCAATCTCAAACTTTGAATCGTTTAATCCTGAACTTTAATATCAATCCTCTCTGTTACTTCTAAGCATAGAATTCATTCAGATCATAGTCAAACTTCATTCAACGTAACTTATCTCCACAAGAAAATAAATCACATAAGACAAACAATAGTATTTATCATTTAAAAGCTTGAACATATATATAATACCATAAGATATTTTATATATTCTGCAATATCAGTATTCATAAGACGTGAAGTTAAGTTTGTAGAAAATAGTTTCTCCCAACTCAGAGAGCCGAACCCATAATCAATAAAAGTTTTGCAGTATATAGCCATGCATGGCCTCAAATAACTAACTTAGTAAAACTGTCTTCTTGCAAGTAAAATCCAACAGACCTAATAATTGTCTTAAGCTAAAAACATTAAAGAAAAACTGAACTGAGAGCAAGCGCCTTCCAGAATTCGATAGGTGTCTCGGAAAGTTAGGGAGTGGAGGTGGCTGCAAGTCAGGCTGCCTTCCATTCTGAAAATGCCACATTGAAAGTGGATATCATTGGTTGATGTGGCAGACTGATAAAATCAATCCTCTGCCTGTAGACTTCATTCTCCTTTTTAACCTCAGCTCTCTTACCTGCATGCATAACTAGATGATCCTATTGAAGGATCATCATGGATTCTATCCTGGCCACTTTTGTAAAGTGTTCATCTGTGGGTGCTTTCATCTTTTTGAATTCATCAAACCAGAAACTTACCCCTTTGATCACTTGTTCAATTGGTTTCACTGATACTTCTTGATTTCCCCAACACTGCTCATTGATCCATTTTACATCACTTGAAATAATTTCTTTAATTGTTTTTAATCCCTTCATAAGATCCCTTACCTTGAAAATTTCCAGGACCACGGCCTCGTTCCGCCATTCTATACATTCTTTGATAACGTAAAGAACCATGTCATCAAGTCCAGGAACCGGCCTTTCAATAAGGAAATTCTGCAAGCCATATTCTTCTATTTCCTCAATCCAATGGAGCTCTCTAGTCCATGTGGTCTTTTCCAGCTCCCATTCCTTGATGTTGGCTTCTACTTTTTTAACTAGGTGATCCCCTTCTATGTGGGTTTGACCCATATGGCCCAGCTATTTGACAACTTCAGCTTTCACATGCTCCACCCAATCATCAAAGGCTTTACCCACCACCTTGCTCCTCTGAACTTGATCAAGAAAACGTTGATTATCAGGAGACTTCACATCAATGGAAGCTGGCATCTCACTTAGAGGGAAAGGCTCGGGATTTTGTATGGCATGGATATACTGAGCCATACTCTTCATCACTTCTTTCATTTCATATTTATCTTTGGCATCTTTCCACACCTTGCTAGCAATCTTCTTATTTGACACCTTGAAAAACCTCATATCGGCGGCTCTGGTGTCTTTTCCTAAGTCCACTTTGGATAATTGAAAGTCCTGGACTGAAGCCTCTCCTTCAGCTTTATCTTCCTTAGGCTTTGCAATTTTCGGCCATCTAGTGACCCTTGCTTTCATCAAAATCAATTCTTGACTCCATTTTCATTTTCTTCACTTTAGAGGATTTTCCCAGGTACCTGCTCACCACATCATCAATGGGGACCGATAATGGAACAATGTTTCTTTTCTTGGCCACTGGAGTCTCCAAACATTGCAGGGCAGCAGAAGATTTCTTCTGAGTATCATAATTGCTCAAAAGAGACAATGAATCTTTCGGGGTATCCCCTGTCTCTTCTTGCATTTGTTGATCATCTGCCATGTTGGGTATGCTGTGATCCTCTATTGATTTTGCCTTTGGATTAGGACTTGGTGCATCTAAGTCTACAACGAAACTGGGAGTGACCCTCTGCCTTTGAAATCTTTCTTTTATTCTTTGGCTTGATCTTGTTGTACGAACTTCAGGTTCAGGCTACTGTTGAACTTGAACTTGAGAAGAAAATGATTCAAGTTCATGTTTAGCTTCGGATTCAATTTTTCCTACACAAGGTGGATCAACACTTAGGTTAGTTAAAACAGAAGGCCTTTTGTTCAAACTCCTCTTCTTGGTTTTTATTTGTTTCTTTGTTGACTAAAAAGGAGCAACAGGGGTACTTCTCTTCACCAACCATGCCTCGGTTCTCTCCATCACCCTTTTCATCCTTTTTTGCAAATTATCCTCTTTCGGCTCTTTCCAATCTAGCTCAAGAATTGGGAGGAATTCAATATTTTCCAAATATTGGGGGTCCACCACATCATCTTCACTATCTTCACCAACACCATCTGTATCCATATTCAACTTAAAAGTGATGATCTGTTTCAAAGTTAATCGAGACCAGAGCCTTTTCCCTACTTCCAACTCATCAGGACAATTGACCCAAATATCTTCCAAGTCAAGAATGTGCATCAATGTCTCTGGGAAATTTAGGTTTTCTTTGGCAAAGCCTCTATAATCAAAATCAGTCCTGGGAATGTAAGTTTGCAAACAATAAGCATCTAACTCTTCTTTGACAGCTTTTGCATCTTGAAAGCTTTTGCACCTATAGTGTCCCAACTCAATAGCGAAGAGGACACTTGAGGACATCTTTGATGTCCCAACTTTTTGGTCAACTAGAACGAGATGCCTGCATAGCTCCATTAAGATTATATCATCCAAATGGTTCTCCATCAAATGCTCCAACCCTAAGGTAAGTGAATCTTGGAAACTGAATAACATGATAGCCGTAGACATTAATCACTTGTTTGGCTTCCTCTGAAAGCTTGCAATTCTCTTGCCCTCTTAATTAAAAAACCAACTTACCTGAAAATCTATCATTTACAACTTTCAATTCACCAGAGAAATTCTGCTTCTACAAGCATGCAATGTAGTCACATATCTTTATATCATTAGTCCACAGTTCATGAGGCAATCCTTTCCAAGCTTGGTAACATGTTAAGACATACACAAGATAGGAGGACATATAAAATGTAGTTAGGTTTGCCACATTTAAAAGCTCTCTATGAAGCCCCTCTACTATCAGGTAAGCCCAATCAATAAATTTATCTCCTTCTATGATTTTCTGGATAAAGCAGTACATCCAGTTCTCCCAATGAAATGCATGAGGGTTTCCTTTCACCTGTTTAAAATAAATACCATATCAGCTATGTCCTTGCGAAGGTGCTTAATTGTTAGAGGCTTTGGCAATCTCGATCCGCCTTTCTCTGGTTTCGCAAGCCACACTTGTGCTACCGAGGAGCTATATGTTTTCTTCTCTGCTTCATACACATGATCCGCTTCAACATAAGTCCATTGGTCCTATAATTCCTTTTCGAGAATTCGCAGGGCTGCCATTATTGTTTCTCGACTAATTTTAACCAAGATGTCTCCTGACGCATCCTTGATACATTTATTCTTGGTGTCATATTTGTTTGTACATTCAAACACCAATTCAGGACAAAGAAAAGTAGGAGGAAATGTAGCAGCTTCTAGAAGTCCACTACTTGCTAACTTCCTAGCAAAAGAACCTTAAGAAGAACTTCGGGCTCTATCACAAAGTTCCCTTAAATTTGCATTCAATAGGAAGGTATCACCTATTACTAGAATAGAAACTAGCAGGTGGGTCCTACTTTCCTCTTTTAGAAGTTTTGGATGAAATAACGACATTTCATCAAATATGTAATACAAATGATCGCTACATAGAAAGAACCTCCAAAATTTGAAACTGTTAAGGGAAGAGATAACTCACCAATATATTACGCACAAGTCTTCTACAAATTTACCACCACCAATTCCATCACTCCTGCTCCTTGTATAAACAAAACAACTAAGAGAGAACCTTAATCATTTGTCATTTATGCGTAGACACCTCATAATCTCTAATAAATCTTTAGAGCATGTCCATAATAAATGTTTTAATGGTAGAATGATTGATTTGACATGTCTGGATGAGATTAATTAATCCTCCAGCTATTTCAGCATGAATAACTCAATTCCCAAGGAAAATCTCTGATCACCATATCTGAACACTTATGACTCCCTCTACATCATGCCACCAACTATCTTTTCAAATCTTTCAACATGTGCAAGCCATCTAGTTGAAAGAGAGCTTCTTGTGTGACAATTTCCAGAACTTAATAAATGCTTGGAGTGTTACAAAATAGGAAACTGCTTTTTGAAAAGAGGACCATCCCACCTAAATCTTCGTGCATAAGTTGTCATATTACAAATGTGAACTTGAACTTGAACTAACCTAAGGTTCAAGACTGGTTGAACTTCAGGTTCATCTTTTGAGACCGACAAAAAATTGAGACAAGCAAGCATAAACACTTAAGACTCAAAAATGGTAACGGGTTGAACTTGAACTTGAACTGACTTAAGGTTCAACACTGGGTTCAAGTTCATCTTCAAAGCTATAAATTGTTTTGATCAAGACTAAAATTGGAATATGAGAAAAATGAAGGTAACAACTGGCTCTGATTGGGGACCGGGACTGCTCAGAACTGAGGAAATGAATCTAGAATCTCTATCTGACAAGACAATTTAAACTCTTAATTAACCGGGCTGACTCATCATAACAAAAACTTCTACTCCTACAGAAACAGACCAAAACTCTATATACAAGCAAGGAAATGAAAAGACTTATAGCTGGCAGAGCTTGAGATCCTGCCCATTATAGGATAGGGGTAGTTCATCTCCGTCAATGTATTTCAGCCTGAATGAATTTTGGCCCAGTGCTTGTGAGATCTCAAATGGTCCCTTCCAAAGAGACTCAAATTTTCTATGTGCTCCTCTTGGCTCCCGATGCTTATCCCAAAGAAGAATCTTATCACCCACCATAAATTTTCATGGCCTAGCACTTTGATCAAAAATTTCCTTCACTTTCAGTTGGTGACTGGTGATGTGATCAACTAACTCCTCCCTCTCCTCTTCAATTTTTGACAGATACAAATTCCTCTTCTCCAATGAATTTTGAAAGACTTCATTCTCCACACATCTTTGCAATTTGGCAGAGGCTAATTCTAATGGAAGTGACAGTTGAGCTTCAACTCCAAATACCAATTCAAATTGTGTCATATTGATAGCCCTCTTTGGAAAGGTCCTGTCCGCCCATAATGCTTCATATAACTTCTTGTGCTAGTCCTTTCCCTTCTCATCCACCAGCTTCTTCATGATATTAATAAGGTTTTTATTTGTAGATTCAGCCTAGCCATTGCCTTGCTAAAAATAGTTTGAAGAATGTGATAGATTTATACCATGATCGTAACAGAAGAGTTGGATCTCTCTAGATGAGAAATTCTTAGCATTATTAGCTACTATCTTCAGAGGGACTCCAAATCTAGTAACAATATTTTCCTTCAAGAATTTGTAGACAATCTCAGAAGTAGTTTCTTTGACTGCTATTGCCTCCACCCACTTGGTAAAGTAATTAGTCACTGTCAAGATATGTGTGTGTCTACCATTAGAAGTTGGGTTAATTGGAACAATAAAATCTAACCCCCACTGCTGAAAGGGCTCTTCGATAATCACAGGTCTTAATGGAAAAGTTGCCAACTGAGGCTTTCCTGAAAAGAGCTTACACTTCTCACAATTTTCCACCCAATGGTATGCATCTTTAAACATTCTAGGTGAATAGTAGCAATTCCTCAGGATCTTAAATGTTGTCACAAAGGAAGAATAGTGCCCCCCGCATGCTTCATCATGAAATGATTGCAACATCTGCTTATGTTGTTCCTTAACCACATGTTGCAAAAATATCCCATCTAGTCCCCTTTTATACAGAACATTATGTACTATGACATACTTAGCTGCTTTCAACTTTAGATTTCTTCTCTCTTTAGTTGATAAATGTTCTGGAGGCTCTACGTAGGTTAGGAAGAATGCTACATCCAAAAACCATGAGTCAGTCATTGCTACAAACAGGCAGTTAGGTAAACCCTTCTCTTCTTGATTTTTAGCCATCAGTTTACAAAGGCCGTGACCCATCACAAGCTTTGTGGGCTTGATCTCTAAGTTGAATTCTTGCACCTTGGCAACTTTGCTAGCCCTACTATTTACTGCAACCTCTTGCTGAGTGAGGATAGTCTTAACAATTGCATTTGGAAGAAAGACCAAAGAATGTGAATGAAGTATATAGTATCAGAGCTATTTGACTACTTTCACTATGGCGAATGCCTATTTTTCTATCTATGAATAGCGTAACTCATGTTTCTTGAGTAGAACAGTCATAAAAGAGATAGGCACTTATTCCCCTATATCATTCTTCTATAATAGCACCCCAAACATTGTGTGCTCTCATGCATAGCAATAGATAATAAAGTCTTTTTTGAAATTTGGGTGTATCAATGTCGGAGCATTTGCTATAGCTTCCTTAATCTTACCAAATGATTTAACAGCTAGTTCATCCCATTTAAAACTCTGCTTTTCACTTAACAGGTCTACCATTGGTTTTGATGTTTTAGTGAAATTAGGCACAAACTTCCTTAAGAAGTTAACTTGACCGAAGAAAGATTTAATCCCTTTTTGATTAATAGGAAAACACAAATACTAGATAGCTTTGACTCTCTCTGGATCAATTTTAATGCCCTCCTTTGAAACTAAGTGACCCAGCAACTTAACCTCTGTCACATAGAAGATTGACTTCTTCAGATTCAGGGAAACACCATGATCCCAACATCTTTGTAAAACTTCTTTCAAGTCCTTCAGATGCTTCTTACACCTCCTAGAGAATACTATCATGTCATCTAGATAAATGGTGATGGTCTTGTTTAGCAAATGGCCGAAGGTGGAATCCATGGCCCTCTGAAATGTGGCTCCAGTATTAATTAGGCAAAAAGGCATTATTCTACATGCGAATGTGCCCCAAAGTGTTGTAAAGGTTGTTTTGTGTTGGTCTTCCTCTGCAACACTGATTTGATTGTAGCCTAAAAAATTGTCAAGTAATGACAACATCTCTGAACCAGCTACCATCTAAAGAATCTGATCCATCATAGGTAAGGCAAAGTTGTCTTTAAGGCTTGACTGATTGAGGTTCCTGAAATCCATGCATATTCTAATTTCTCCATTCCATTTTTGGACAGGAATAGTATTGGCCACCCATGTGGAATGATGTATTGGGAAAATGATTTTTGCATGGAGCATTTAGTCAATTTCCTTAAAAATGATATCCGACACCTTCAAATTGTATGTTCTCAATTTTTGCTGAAAAGGTGATGTACTAGGCTTCAATGGAATATGATGCGTGAACTGTCCATGTCTGAAGTTTTTAAAATCATCATAGGTCCAAGAAAATACGTCACCATATTCTTTTAATAACTTAGTGAAACAACCTCTTTCATCTTCATCACAACACACACCTTAATTAACCATCTTGGGATTAAAATCATCACCAATATTAATTTTTTCATATTCACCTGAAAGGATGGTGTCTAGCATGTTGGGTGAATTTAAATAATAGTCTCTCCTATCAAACAAATTCTCTAACTCCGCCAATCCTTTGGGTATAGAATTTCCCTTAAGTTGAACTCCCTTCTCTGAAGCACTCGATTCCTTCCCTAGACAGAATTCATGACACTCAAACTTTTATGCTTCATAATAATTTGTTGAAAAATTTTCTAGACCTTGTAGAAACTCATTTATTTGAGCATCATCTCTGAACACTTGCCAGGAACAAGAATTATCAGGAACACTGGGCGTATGAATCACTTCAATGGTGTAATGATCTTCTATAAAGTCTGGGTGTATGATAAGTAAAGATATTGATCCAGCAAGAGCATTTGCTCTTGAGTTATATTCCCTAAGAATTGCTTCAATTGAAAAGGCTTCAAACCACTCGAGTTCATCCCACACCCTATTTTTTTAGTGCTTCAATCTTTCATTCTTCACTGAAAATAGGTTCTTGACCTATTTGACAATAAGTTTTTCATCCCCACATGCCTTTAAAAGTTTAATTCCCTTCTTTTTAGCTTCTTCTAAACCTAACAATAAGGCTTCATACTCTACCATATTGTTCATATTCTTGAACTCATGTTTGAATGAAAAAGGAAATTTGAGTCTAGCAGGAGAAATGAGGACTACTCTAGCCCCCGAGCCTGTAGAAGAACAACTGCCATCAAATTCAAGAGTCCAAAGAAGTTCTTCATCAGTAATCACTGGATTTGGAAAGTTAACATCTGATAAAATTACATAGTTTGTGAACTTGGATTCTTGATACAATATCTGGGATTTAGGGTCTTTTGAGGGGAAAATCGTGTATTTGGATTTGGGTTCTGGAAGAAGAGTAACTTTCTTATTTCCTATAGGGACTATGGCCTGAGACCAATCCAATTTTATTTTGCCACCTAGATCCCGACAAAAGGTTCTGCTAAGAAGCATACCGTATCTGGCTGGAATATCAGCTACTAAGATGGTTAATTTCATTCTCTTATTTGGAAAAGCTGCCAAGGCAACCTGGGCATCTTTAATCTGACCTAGGAGTCGGACTTGTTTAGCATCCATAGAATAGTAGCGTCCAAAGGTATCAGTCATAGGGAGATCTAATGCTTTGGCCATAGATGAAGGCATAATATTATCCAAAGCCCCTGAATCAATAATACAGTTGTTTAATTTGAAACCATGAATGTACATAGACACATAGAAAGGTTCAGGTTTCAAGCCAAAAGGAATGGTAGGAGTGGGTTTCTTGATGGGCTTTTGTTCAATTGTCTCTTCCTTCTTTTCAGGCTATCCTTTAAAACATGCATTGTTTGTCTGTTGAACCTTAGGTTCAGTAGCAAGACCTTTGACATAACTAACCAGTTTATCTAACTCCCAAGGATTCATTTTCAAATATTCTGCAGTAGAAATTTGCACTTTTGAAGTTTTACAAAAATCAACTATACTAAAAGGGGAATTAGATTCAGACCTTTTCATAACTTGTTCCTCCAGAGTACCTACTTTCAAAATCTTTGGATGATCACTGACCTACCGTTCACTACCTTTAATTGCTACATTTGACCAATTAATCACCTTTCCTCCACGTTGATTTCTTGTCAAGAATGAACAAGAGGTATCCTCTAAAGCTACCAATATGTCTCCCCCCCTTTCGGAGTCTAATTCATATTCAAGGTAAAATTTTCTAGATTCACCAGGTACCTCAGAGGATATGTCTTCAACAGTCACCTTTACTGCTGCTTATTTCTTAGCTTTGAGTTGCACATGTCTTATGTTTTCAGGACATGAGACTCCCTCATGTTCATCAGTAAGATGGAAAACACACATGTTACTTTTATTTGGTGGAGATTCAATCTGCAATCTCTGCTGAGTAGGGGGAAAATTAAATTGTTATCCAGAGTTTGAGGGTCCCTAACTTGGATATTTGCATCGAATATCTTGATAGGGACTAGTAGTTTTAGGCAATTGTCGCTTGATGGTTATCAAATCATTCATTAGTCTTTGAATTATAGGGTCTGACGATGAGGTAGAGGGTTGAGACCTATAATTTTGAACATCTTTTCTCCATTTTCCACTTGTTAGGAGATCATCCTCTAGTTCAATGGTGAGAGCCTAAGTTGCTGCTAAGGTGGCTAGCCTAGCTCTTTTTAAAGGAAATGCTACATCTGGAGGCATAGCATTTAAGAAAAAGCCTTTTGTATTTTCATCATTCGGTCTACTTGCTGCTAGAATTACTTGAATTCCTTTATTGAATCTTGCCACAAACTCTCTCATGGGTACTTGAATCTCCTTCTTCATTTGACTTAACTGAATCAAAAGGGTATTTGCATCATCAGCCGATTTAAACCTAGTCTCAAATGTTGTTTTCATGGAATCCTAGTCGGTAATGGAGGCATGTGGTAAATTGTGAAACCACTCGGCTGCAGTCTCCATTAAGGTCAAGACAAAGAGCCTGACAACCACATCTACAGTGCCCACTGCTAAAACTTCGCATGCTTTATTGAAAGAATTCAAGTGATCCTCAAGGGTTTTCTTTCCATCTCCACTAAATTTGGGTAGGATGTCATGACCTTTAGGTAGGTTTCCAAGATTTGCACGTAAGCTCAAAGATCCTACAGTAGCACCCCAGGGATGATTCTGTGCCATAGTAGGTAAAATGATATTCAAGGGCTGTAGATTTATAAAAGTAAGAGTTAAGGTTCTAGGTGAGACCAAGGAACTAAAAGTAGTTATACGAGTAGACTTAGTGGGAGAAGAAGGCCTACTAGTAGTCTTATATTGTCTTCACCTAGAAGGAGTGTGGGGCTTAAAATTAAGCTTAGCTAGATCTTCAAAATCAAAATCTAATAGACCTTTTTCTCTATCCCCCCTTGTACATCTCTTCTCAGCTAGCTTAATTAATTGAAACAAATAAAAGAAATAGTTTTTTTCAGGGCCTTCAAACTACTCTATCAACTACAATAGCCTCCTGGGCTATAGGCAATCCTCAGAGCCACTCTCCATTCTCTTACTCTTCCTCAAGGACTAACCTTACTTGGTGGTATTGCTGATCATTCATTTTCAACTTCCAAGTTGTTGCATTAAGGTCAGCAATTATATCCTCTTGAGTATCAAAAAAATCTAGGCCTGGTTGCAAAACTAGAGGAAGTTCTTGTTGACTAGGAATAACGTCAGTGGACAACACCATAGCTGATCATTAAAATGTAATACTATCAATCCTGGTCTATCTTAGATTCTCCCTAGTAGATTCACCAAAAACTGTTAGCATAATGTTTTTCCCTTTCTCCGGATTGATCTCACACCCCTTTTAAAGAATTGAAAAAGAGAAAAATAACTTAACACTAACAAATGAGTTTCTATAAGCACACTTTCTACAAATTATAAGGTGCAACTACCTCCAAAAGGATTTTCAATGAGATCTTATTAACATAGAAGACAAAATAACATCATGTGTGCTTTTCACCATAAAACACTTAAGGAAAACACTCAATTCATCAACATGAAAAGAATGTGCAGAGTTTAAAGTGGGTATCTACTTTTATTCCAATCTCAAACTTTGAATCATTTAATCCTGAACTTTAATATCAATCCTCTCTATTACTTCTAAGCACAGAATTTATTCAAATCACAATCAAGCTTCATTCAACATAACTTATCTCCACAAGAAAATAAATCACATAAGACAAACAATAGTATTTATCATTTAAAAGCTTGAACATATATATAATACCATAAGATATTTTATATATTCTACAATATCAATATTCATAAGACTTGAAGTTAAGTTTGTAGAAAATAGTTTCTCCCAACTCAAAGAGCCGAACCCATAATCAATAAAATTTTTGCAATATATAGCCACACACAGCCTCAAATAACTAACTTAGTAAAACTATCTTCTTGCAAGTAAAATCAATAGACCTAATAATTGTCTTAAGCTAAAAACATTAAAGAAAAACTAAACTAAGAGCAAGTGCCTTCCAAAATTCAACAGGTGTCTTGGACAGTTAGGGAGTGGAGGTGGCTGCAAGTCGAGCTGCCTTCCATTTTGAAATTGCAGTATTGAAAGAGGATATCACTGGTTGATGTGGTGGACTGATAAAATCAATCCTCTGCCTCCAAACTTCATTCTCCTTTTTAACCTCAACTCTCTTACTTGCATGCATAACTAGATGATCCTATTGAAGGATCATCATGGATTCTATCCTGGCCACTTTTGTAAAGTGTTCATCTATGGGTGCTTTCATCTTTTTGAATTCATCAAACCAGAAACTTACCCCTTTGATCACTTGTTCAATTGGTTTAACTGATACTTCCTAATTTCCCTAGCACTACTCATCGATCCATTTTACATCACTTGAAATAATTTCTTTAATTTTTTTTAATCCCTTCATAAGATCCCTTAGCTCAAAAATTCCTAGGACCACGGCCTCATTCTACCATTCTATACATTCTTTGATAACATAAAGAACCATTTCATCAAGTCTAGGAACTGAACTTTCAATAAGGAAATTCTGCAAGCCATATTCTTCTATTTATTCAATCCAATGGAGCTCTCTGGTTCATGTGGTCTTTTCCAGCTCCCATTCCTCGATGTTGGCTTCTACTTTTTTAACCAGGTGATCCCCTTCTATGTGGGTTTGACCCGTATGGCCCAGCTATTTGACAACTTCAGCTTTGACATGCTCCACCCAATCATCAAAGGCTTTACCCACTGCCTTGCTCCTCTGAACTTGATCAAGAAAATGTTAATTATCAAGAGACTTCATGTTGATGGAAGCTGGCATCTCACTCAGAGGGAAAGGCTCAAGACTCTGAATGGAAAGGATATATTGAGCCATACTCTTCATCGCTTCTTTCAATCTTCTTATTTGACACCTTGAAAAACCTCATATCGGCGGCTCTGGTGTCTTTTCCTATGTCCACCTTGGATACTTGAAAGTCATGGACCAAAGCCTCTCCTTCAGCATTATCTTCCTTAGGCTTTGCAATTTCGGCCATCCAGTGACCGTTGCTTTCATGAAAATCAATTCTTGACTCCATTTTCATTTTCTTCACTTTAGATGATTTTCCCAGGTACGTGCTCACCACATCATCAATGGGGACCGATAATGGAACAATGTTTCTTTTCTTGGCCGCTGGAGTCTCCAACCATGGTGGGACAATAGAAGATTTCTTCTGAGTATCACACTTGCTCAAAAGAGCCAATGAATCTTTTGGGGTATCCCATGTCTCTTCTTGCATTTGTTGATGATTTTCCATGTCAGGTATGCTATGATCCTCTATTGATTTGTCTTTGGATTATGACTTGGTGCATCTAAGTCTACAATGAAATTGGGAGTGACCCTCGGCCTTTAAACTCTTTCTTTTAGTCTTTGGCTTGGTCTTGTTGTATGAACTTCAAGTTCAAGATGCTGTTCAACTTGAACTTGAACTTGAACTTGCGAAGAAAATGATTCAAGATCAGGTTCAGCTTCGGGTTCAATTTTTCCTGCACAAGGTGGATCAACACTTAGGTTAGTTAAAACATAAGGTCTTTTGTTTAAAATCCTCTTCTTGCTTTTTATTGGTTTCTTTGTTGACTGCAAAGGAGCAACAGGGGTACTTCTCTTCACCAACAATGCCTTGGTTCTCTCCATCACCCTTTTCATCCTTTTTTGCAAATTATCCTCTTCTGGCTCTTTCCAATCTAGCTCAGGAATTCGGAGGAATTCAATATTTTCTAAATATTGGGAGTCCACCACATCATCTTAGCTATCTTCACCAACACCATCTGTATCCATATTTAGCTTAAAAGTGATGATCTATTTCAAAGTTAATTGAGACCAGAGCCTTTTCCTTACTTCCAGCTCATCATGACAATTGATCCAAAAATCTTCCAAGTCAGGAATGTGCATGAATGTCTCTAGGACATTTAGGTTTGCTTCTGCAAAGCCTCTATAATCAAAATCAGTCCTGGAAATGTAAGTTTGCAAACAATAAGCATCTAACTCTTCTTTGAGAGCTTTCACATCCTGAAAGTTTTTGCACCTATAGTGTCCCAACTCAATAGAAAAGAGGAAACCCAAGGACTTCTTTGACATCCCAGCTTTTTGCTCAAATAGAATGAGCTGCCTGCATAGCTCCATTAAGATTATATCATCCAAACAAAACCTAGGAAGCCTTAAGGGTTCTCCATCAAATGCTCCAACCCTAAGGTAAGTGAATCTTGGAAACTAAATAAAATGACAGTCGTAGACATTAATCACTTGTTTGGCTTCCTCCAAAATCCTACAATTCTCCTTCCCTCTTAATTCAAAAGCCAACTTACCTAAAAATCTATCATTTACAACTTTGAATTTACCAGAGAAATTATCCTTCTACAAGCATGCAAAGTAGTCTAATATCTTCATATCATTAGTCCACAGTTCATGAGGCAATCCTTACCAAGCTCGGTAGCATGCTAACACATACACAAGATAGGAGGACATATAAAATGTAGTTAGATTTGCCACATTTAAAAGCTCTTTATGAAGCCCCTCCGCTATCAGGTAAGCCCAATCAATAAATTTATCTCCTTCTATGATTTTGTAGATAAAGAAGTACATCTAGTTCTTCCAATGAAATGGATGAGGGTTTCCTTTCACCCTATTTAAAATAAATACAATATCAGCTATGTCCTTGCAAAGGTGCTCAATTTTCAGAGGCTTTGGCAATCTAGATCCATCTTTCTCTAGTTTCGCAAGCCACACTTGTGCTATCGAGGAGCTATATGTTTTCTTCTCTGCTTTATACAAATGATCCACTTCAGCATAAGGCCATGGTTCATATAATTCCTTCTCAAGAATTCACAGGGCTGCCATTATTATTTCTTATCTGATTTTAGCCAAGATGTCTCCTGACACATCCTTGATACATTTATTCTTGGCATCATATTCATTTGCACATTCCAACACCAATTTAGGGCAAAGAAAAGTAGGAGGAAATGCAGCAGCTTCTAGAAGTCCACTACTTGCTAACTTCTCGGCAAAAGAAACTTCAGAAGAACTTCGGGCTCTATCAAAAAGTTCCCCTAAATTTTCATTCAATAGGAAGGTATCCCCTATTACTAGAAAAGAAACTAGTGGGTGGGTTCTACTTTCCTCTTTCAGAAGTTTTGGATGAAATAATGACATTTCATCAAATATGGAATACAAAAGACCGCTACATAGAAAGATCCTTCGAAAAATGAAACTGTTAAGGTAAGAGATAACTCACCAATGTATTATGCACCAGTCTTCTACAAATTTACCACCACCAATTCCGTCACTCTTGCTACTTGTATTAAAAAAATAACTAAGAGAGAACCTTAATCATTTGTCATTTATGTGTAGACACCTCATAATCTCTAATAAATCTTTAGAGCATGTCCATAATAAATGTTTTAATGGAAGAATGATTGATTTGACATGTTTGAATGAGTTTAATTAATCCTCCAGCTATTTTGGCATGAATAACTCAATTCCCAAGGAAAATCTCTGATCACCATATCTAAACACTTATGACTCCCTCTACATCATGCCGCCAACTAGCTTTTCAAATCTTTCAACATGTGCAAGCCATCTAGTTGAAAGAGAGCTTCTTGTACAACAATTTAAAAAACTTAATCAATTCTTGGAGTGTTACAAAATAGGAAACTACTTTTTGAAAAGAGGACCATCCCGGCTAAATCTCCATGCATAAGTTGTCATATTACAAATGTGAACTTGAACTTGAACTAACCTAAGGTTCAAGACTAGGTTGAACTTTAGGTTCATCTTTTGAGACCGACAAAAAATTGAGAGAAACAAGCATAAACACTTAAGACTCAAAAATGGTAACGGGTTGAACTTGAACTTGAACTGACTTAAGGTTCAACACTGGGTTCAAGTTCATCTTCAAAGCTATAAATTGTTTTGATCAAGACTAAAATTGGAATATGAGAAAAATGAAGGTAACAACTGGCTCTGACTGGGGACCGGGACTGCTCAGAACTGAGGAAATGAATCTAGAATCTCTATCTGATAAGACAGTTTAAACTCTTATTTAGCTATGCTGACTCATCACAACAAAAACTTCTACTCCTATAGACACAGACCAAAACTCTATATACAACCAATGAAATGAAAAGAATTATAGCTAGTAGAGCTTGAGATCCTACTCGTTATAGGATAGGGGTAGTTCATCTCTATCAATGTATTTCAGCCTAAATGAATTCTGGCCCAGTGCTTGTGAGATCTCAAATGGTCCCTTCTAGAGAGACTCAAATTTTCTATGTGCTCCTCGTGGCTCCCGATGCTTATCCCAAAGAAGAATCTTATCACCCACCATAAATTTTCATGGCCTAGCACATAAATAAAAAATTTCCTTCACTTTCAGTTGGTGACTGGTGATGTGATCAACTAACTCCTCCCTCTCCTCTTCTATTTTTGAAAGATACAAAATCCTCTTGTCCAATGAATTTTGAAAGACTTCATTTTCCACACATCTTTGCAATTTGGTAGAGGCTAATTCTAATGGAAGTGATAACTGAGATTCAACTCCAAATACCAATTCAAATGGTGTCATATTGATAGCGCTCTTTGGAGAGGTCCTATCCACTGATAATGCTTCCTATAACTTCTTGTGCTAGTCCTTTCCCTTCTCATCCACCATCTTCTTCATTATATTAATAAGGTTTGTATTTGTAGATTCAGCCTGGCCATTCCCCTACTAAAAATAGTTTGAAGAATGTGATAGATTTATACCATGATCATAAAAGAAGAGTTGGATCTCTCTAGATGAGAAATTCTCAGCATTATCAACTACTATCTTCAAAGGGACTCCAAATCTAGTAACAATATTTTGCTTCAAGAATTTGCAGACAATCTCAGAAGTGGTTACTTTGACTGCTATCACCTCCACCCACTTGGTAAAGTAATTAGTCACTGTTAAGATATGTGTGTGTCTACCATTAGAAGTTGGGTTAATTGGACCAATAAAATTTAACCCCCACTACTGAAAGGGCTCTTTGATAATCACAGGTCTTAATGGAAAAGTTGCCAACTGAGGCTTTCCTGAAAAGAGCTTACACTTCTCACAATTTTCCATGCAATGGTATGCATCTTTAAACATTCTACGTGAATAGTTGCAATTCCTTAGGATCTTAAAGGTTGTCAGAGAGGAAGAATAGTGCCCCCACATGCTTCATCATGAAATGATTGCAACATCTACTTCTATTGTTCCTTATCCACATGTTGCAAAAACATCCCATCTAGTCCCCTTTTATATAGACCATTATCTACTATGACATACTTAGCTGCTTTCAACTTCAGATTTCTTCTCTCTTTAGTTGATAAAAGTTCTGGAGGCTCTATGTAGGTTAGGAAGAATGCTACATCCAAAAACCATGAGTCAGTCATTGCTACAAATAGGCAGTTAGGTAAACCCTTCTCTTCTTGATTTTTAGCCATCAGTTTACAAAAGCCCTGACCCCTCACAAGCTTTGTGGGCTTGATCACTAAGCTGAATTCTTGCACCTTGGAAACCCAGCTAGCCCTATTATTTATTGCAACCTCTTGCTGAGTGAGGATAGTCTTAACAACTGCATTTAGAAAAAAGAACAAAGAATATGAATGAAGTATATAGTACCAGAACTGTTTGACTGCTTTCACTATGGAGAATGCCTATTTTTCTATCTATGAATAGTGTAACTCATGTTTCTTGAGTAGAACACTCAAAAGAGATAGGCACTTCTTCCCCTTTATCATTCTTCTGTAATAGCACCCAAAAAATTGTGTGCTCTAATGCATAGCAATAGAGAATAAAGTCTATTTTGAAATCTAGGTGTATCAATGTCGGAGCATTTTCTATAGCTTCCTTAATCTTACCAAATTATTTAACAGCTAGTTCATCCCATTTAAAACTCTGCTTTTCACTTAACAGGTCTACCATTGGTTTTAATGTTTTAGTGAAATTATGCACAAACTTCCTTAAGAAGTTAACTTGACCGAAGAAAGATTTAATCCCTTTCTAATTAATAGGAAAACACAACTACTAGATAGTGTTGACTCTCTCTGGATCAATTTTAATGCCCTCCTTTGAAACTAAGTGACCCAACAACTTAACCTCTGTCACACAAAAGATTGACTTCTTCAGATTCAGGGAAAAACCATGATCCCAACATCTTTGCAAAACTTCTTTCAAGTCCTTTAGATGCTTCTTACACCTCCTAGAGAATACTATCATGTCATCTAGATAAATGGTGATGGTCTTGTTTAGAAAATGGCCGAAGGTGGAATTCATGGCCCTCTGAAATGTGGCTCCAGCATTAATTAGGCAAAAAGGCATTCTTGTATATGCGAATGTGCCCCAAGGTGTTGTAAAGGTTGTTTTGTGTTGATCTTCTTCTACAACACTAATTTTATTATAGCCTAAAAAATCATCAAGTAATGACAACATCTCTGAACCCGGTACCATCTAAAGAATCTGATCCATCATAGGTAAGGCGAAGTTGTCTTTAAGGCTTGACTGATTGAGGTTCCTGAAATCCATGCATATTCTAATTTCTCCATTCTATTTTTGGATAGGAACAATATTGGCCACCCATGTGGAATGATGTATTGGGAAAATGATTCTTGCATGGATCATTTTGTCAATTTCCTTAAAAATGGTATCCGACACCTTTGGATTATTAGTTCTCAATTTTTACCGAAAAGGTGATGTACTAGGCTTCAATGGAATATGATGCATGAACTGTCCTTGTTTGAAGTTTTTTAAATCATCATAGGTCCAAAAAAATGCATAACCATATTCTTTTAATAACTTAGTGAAATGACTTCTTTCATCTTCATCACAACACACACCTAAATTAACCATCTTGGGATTAAAATCATCACCAATATTAATTTTTTCATATTCACTTGAAAGGATGGTTTCTGGCATGTTGGGTGAATTTAAATAATAGTCTCTTCTATTAAACAACTTCTCTAACTCCACCAATCCTTTGGGTATAGAATTTCCCTTAAGTTGAACTCCCTTCTCTGAAGCATTGGATTCCTTCCCTGGACAGAATTCATGACACTCAAACTTTGATCCTTTATAATAATTTGTTGAAAACTTATCTAGACCTTGTAGAAACTCATTTATTTGAGCATCATCTCTAAACACTTTGTAGGAACAAGAATTATCAGGAACACTGGGCCTATGAATCACTTCAATGATGTAACGATCTTCTATAAAGTCTAGGTGTGGTATGAGCAAAGATACTAATCCAGCAAGAGCATTTGCTCTTGAGTTATATTCCCTAAGAATTGCTTCAATTGAAAAGGCTTCGAACCACTCGAGTTCATCCCACACCCTATTTTTGCAGTGCTTCAGTCTCTCATTCTTCACATATTTGTTTGCACATTCCAACACCAATTCAGGGCAAAGAAAAGTAGAAGGAAATGTAGCAGCTTCTAGAAGTCCACTACTTGCTAACTTCCTAGCAAAAGAACCTTCAGAAGAACTTCGGGCTCTATCAAAAAGTTCCCCTAAATTTGCATTCAATAGGAAGGTATCCCCTATTACTAGAAGAGAAACTAGGAGGTGGGTTCTACTTTCCTCTTTTGGCAGTTTTGGACGGAATAACAACATTTCATCAAATATGGAATACAAAAGCCCGCTACACAAAAAGAAGCTCTGAAAACTAAAACTATTAAGGGAAGAGATAACTCACCGATGTATTATGCACCAGTCTTTGACAAATTTACCACCACCAATTCTGTCGCTCCTACTCCTTGTATAAACAAAATAATTAACAAAGAACCTTACTCATTATTCATTTATGCGTAGACATGTTATAATCTCTAATAAATCTTCAGAGCATGTCCATAATAAATGTTTTAATGGAAGAATGATTGATTTGACATGTTCGGCCGAGCTTAATTAATCCTCCAACTATTTCAGCATGAATAACTCAATTCCCAAGGAAAATCTCTGATCACCATATCTGAACACTTATGACTCCCTCTACGTCACGCTGCCAACCATCTTTTCAAATCTTTCAACATGCGCAAGCCATTTAGTTGAAAGAGAGCTTCTTGTATGATAATTTCTAAAACTTCATAAATGCTTGGAGTGTTACAAAATAGGAAACTGCTTTTTGAAAAGAGGACCATCCTGCCTAAATCTCTGTGCATAAGTTGTCATATTACAAGTGTGAACTTGAACTTGAACTAACCTAAGGTTCAAGACTAGGTTCAACTTCAGGTTCATCTTTTGAGACCAGCAAAAAATTGAGAGAAGCAAGCATAAAGACTTAAGACTCGAAAATGGTAACGGGTTGAACTTGAACTTGAACTGACTTAAGGTTCAACACTGGGTTCAAGTTCAACTTCAAAGCTATAAATTATTTCAATCAAGACTAAAACTGGAATCTAAGAAAAATGAACACTGTGGAACCTGCAATTCCAACAATCTTCAGTTCTGTAGCTACATCGAAGGCTTCACCCCAGCAGACACTTGGGCTTGGGATTTGGGAGAGTCATAGTTGAGTGACTATGTTCGCCAAAGCCCCGTAAACTCTAACCCCCAAAATGGTAGCATGGACAGATTCTTAGAGCTGAGTGTCACGTTGCCTGATGCTAATTCCGCTTCATCATACCCTGCAACAATAAAGAAAGATTGGCAGAAAGCCTACCTCCTCAACTGTTCATGCACTGCATTTGCTTTGAATCCACCTTTAGGGTCATGCCAAATCTAGTTAGGAGATTTGTTGAACATTTTTAACTCTCTTCCATCAAAAAACAATTCAAATGTTTTTATTCGAGTAGCTACCTCTGCACTTTGAAACTTTGAACCAGCATGCTCCTCCAAATGTAGAATCACAGGTATCATGGGTGCAATGCTAGGCATTATTGGTGCATTGGGTATCTTTTCAATTTTCATGTGGTAGAGGGATTGACCATGATCTATGGCAATTCATCCAGATCCATTAGACAATTTTCTAAGAATGTATAGTTACAAGGAGTTGAAGATTGTAACTAGGAATTTCAAGTCTAAGCTGGGAAGGGGAAGATTCGGTTCAGTGTACAAAGGATCTCTAATAGATGGTACACTTGTGGCCGTAAAGAAAATGGAGGGCTCAAGACAAGATGAGAAGCAATTTCAAGCGGAAATCAGGTCTCTTGGCAACATACAACACATGAATTTGATCAGGCTTAGAGGGTTTTGTGCACAAGGATCCAAACGCTTACTTATCTATGATTACATGTCCAATGGCTCTCTGAATTCTTTCTTGTTCACTAGTAATTCTGAAAGTAAGTAGAAGGTGCTCGACTGGAAGACTTGATTTCAAATCTCTTTAGGAACCACATGAGGTTTAGCTTATCTCCATGAGGAGTGCAAATTTTGTATCATTCACAGGGATTTAAAACCTGAGAACATTCTCCCAGACCATTATTTTTCACCAAAGCTAGCTGATTTTGGGATGACCAAGCTTTTGGGTAGAGATTTCAGCCATGTCCTGATCATAATGAGAGGGACCAGAGGGTATTTAGCTCCCAAGTGGATCTCAGGTCTTCCCATCACTTCCAAGGTTGATGTGTATAGTTTTGGTATGACCCTCTTGGAAATTATGTTCAGCCAAAGAACTCTGGATTTCAAGGTGCAAGATTCAAAATAGTATTACTTTCCAACATGGGCTGCAACTCAAATTTGCAAGGGGGTCACAATTAATATTATGGAGGAGTGTATCACAGAGGAGAGTGATATTGAAGAGGTAAGAAGAGAAATTATTGTAAGTTTGTTATGCATTGAAGAGGATGAAGAGATGAGGCCAAGCATGAGGGAAGTTGTGCTAATGCTGGAAGGGAAGATACAACCACAGATTCAGCAGATTCAAAGCTCTATGCTCATGGTCGGGAAAGTAGACCAAAGAGATATTGATAGCCATATCAATAGTGATGCCATTAGTTAGAATAATAGAGGGGAAGCATTAGAGGTAGGATATAAGCTCAAATGTTAATATATAAATGTAAATTTGATTATAATTAATATATTATTTTAGTAGGAAATGACATTATTAAATACTAATGTTCCTAATTAAAGGAAAACAAGTTTTGAAGGGACTTGAAATCTTTACAAAGAAAAATTTTCTAATAAAGAAACTAATAGTAATCCACAATAAAAAAACATCACAAAAAATAGGGGATCACATACCAAACACCTTTCAAGATCTTTACCAGGCTCTCATTCTTCTTGATTACTTTATCATTTATGCTCTACACCTTGTTAACCATGCAGTCAATTAGCGTAGCACCCTTATGATTTCTTTTGAGTCTTATGGTGGGTCGGGGAAGAGAATCTGAGATAGCTCCATGGTCAAGACTCTGCTTCTTCGATTTGATACTCCCAATTAGGGAGTCAACAACACCTTTAAACAAACCATGGATAATGTTAGCTTACATGCATTAAGCCTCCTCTGTCCATTTGAGCTTGTTTGCATAACCATACACCTGAGTTCATCATGAGATTTGGAAATGTCATCCACCAAAGCTTTGATTCTCTATTCATGATCTTCTTTAGAATCCTTGACCCCCTTGGAAAGATCTTGGGTCACAGCTAGAAGTTTTTCAAATCTTGATTATCAAAGGTTGAAACCCCTCTATCTATGAGGGCATTTATCTCTAAGACAATCCACATTAAAATAGAACAATGATCATCCATCATATCCTCGACATTCTTCCCAATGTTTACACTATCATAAATTGATGAGCCCTTTTCCAAGGGAGTACCCTTCCCCATGGGGACTTCAACATGAAGTTCCAAATTACTATTATTAATGGGTTGAGGTTGCAGAGAAGGCTCGTCACCAAGATAAGTATCTTGTTTGATTTTATTCACATGGGAAGAGTGAGAAACCGATGAAACCTTCCCTTTCCCCTTAGCTGAAATAGAGGAAGAGCCCTTCACCTTCCCTTTACCTTTTACATCAATGCTCAGGCTAAAATAATCTAGAACACATTCAACCAAAGGGGAATAATCAAAGTCTTCATCACCAGAAATAACATTTTCTAAGGTTAATTTAGTTTATATTTTTTATTTTTAAAATCATCATCTATTTTTTTATAAAATATTTAGACAAATAATAGTTAGTAATATAAATATATTTATTTGAAAATATGGTGAGATCAATTTAAAATTATTTTATTGATTTAAAAACTAGCATACATATGTTTTATAAAATAATGTTGAGAGATATTATTTTAAAACAAAATTGATTTATATATAGATATACAAAAAAATAGTAAAAAAAGTCAAAGGAAAATATATGCTCTTAAATACTATAGAAAGAGAAAGAAGGAAATAATGGGAGATGCCCAAAGGTAAATGTAGACATTAATAATGATGGTAAATAAGAGAAATATTTAACTATTCCGGTTTAGACCATTTTTAGAAGTCTACAAAATTCATTGAAAAAATGAAATATAGTTTAAAAATAAATTATAGATTTTTTGATGAATAGAGGCATTTTCTATTAATAAAATATAAAAGTACACTATTCACAAAAAAGAGACCAGGGGAAAAAGTCACTCCACGAAGAGTCCCACAACACCTAGGAGGAAAACATATAAATATTCATCAAAAAAACATATAAGAAAGAAACCCTCAAGCTGCAAGAGCACTAGCTAAAGAGAGAGGAGGAATTATATATTTTAAAATATTGTCAAAGAACATTTCAAAAAAATAATAAGTAAATCCAAATTATATATTAAATTCATTTATGTAAATAGAAAAATAACCTAAATCGCTCCCATATAAATTAGAGGCATATCAAAAAAATACAAATCTAAAAATGAAAATAATTTTTTTAAATAAATCAAAGATTAGCTAGCATATCTGATTGGATTTTGGCTATGAGCTTGTAGTGTGATTTTTGCTCAGATGGAAGATCATTTTATATCTTTAGAATAATGTGATTTCTACATGCGATTTCATGTATCATAGAGGCAGACTCCCTGATTTCATGGGTTGGGAGTGGGGCAAGCGAGAGGAGATATGATTTTGGCGTAGGCATTGCAATCTAAGTATGACTCTTTAATGGGATTTAGCAGCAGATAATGTTTTTGCGGTTGGAGGTGCAACCCATTAATTGTAATGAAAGCAATAATGTTGATTTTAATTCAAATGGGGGGGTGAACCCATAATAGTGGGTTACACTTTTTTGCCTAAATGGACACTGAACTCTACATTTTGAGAAAAACATTCAGATTCAGATGCATATTGTCATTAAACCGTTCAAAATCAGAGGATGAAGTAAATTAGAGCCTTTTAGGATTTTCTGTTTAGATTCTAAATATATATATTTGAATGTATTTGAATACTTTTTTCTTTCTCCCACGAAAACTGGTATGGTACTGAAAATGTCATTTTCAAATAGTAATAGTGTTTTCATAGAGCATAACTTTTGTTGTAAAATAGATATGAATGTGATTCTTTCGAATTTAGTTTTGTAACATCCATACAAAGGGCATGCAATTGGTTTGATGACATTATCACTATTATTTTATATTTTATTAATGTTTGAAGTTGACTAAACCATAATTTTGACATACCTTGACTACATAGCTTATAACTAATAGTGTATTTATCGAATTTCAATTTTTTTTTAATAGAAAGTAGACTCGAATACGGAGGGCACTATTATTTTTCAAAAAAAAATTCCCTTTTTACTATTTTTCATTGACCGTCAAACTCAGAGGTTTATATTTGATAAAAAATCTACATTCCTTTAACATCAAAAAACATACACATAATAAATTAAAAAATAGTCAAATATATAATCATTATAAAGCTAGTTCTGAGTACTTGTATGAAAAAGGACGTGTTCTTATTCTTCCATTTGATCAGCGCGCTTGAGGCCCGAAGCCATGAAATTCTTAGAATTTCTTCAAAACTTGCGACCATGGCCTAAACCAGGCACTTTTGATTGAAACTTTTGACTTTCGATCGAAAGTACTTTTAATATAAAGTAATTTATATTGAAATTACTTTCAATAGAAATTACTTTCTATCAAAAGTACTTTCCCAAAAAAACTAATTTTTAGTCATTACTAAACTACTTTCAATAGAAAGTCAGTTAGTTTCTATCGAAAGTAAATTTTGACTTTCGATAGAAACCCATGTCAACCTTTTTGGTGTCATTTTTGGTTAATAAGGATTAGGTATAAATAAATGTATATTTTTTTCATGTCATAAATCTGAAAGCTGTAAAATAATTCACATTTAGGAGAAGGAAGACATTTTGGCACAAAATAATTTTCTAAATTGTGATGGGAAATAAAAAGAGAAGGCTAAACAAAAGTACACGACATTATTCATAAGAGACTAAACAAAGATTACATGAAGAATCATGAAAAAGATATCATCGTCAAAAACAAGTTATGTCTAAGATGTTTCTCTCTAGATATTTTAAGTTGATGGTCAGGACTTGTCTTAATATTCATGTAAATGTGATATTGTACCTAGTAGACTTAACTAGACCTAACCGTAGACCTATTTGGACTAATTAGGACCTATTAGGACTAATTAGGACCTAATAGGATCTATTAGGACCTATTAGGACTAATTAGGACTAATTAGGACCTATTGGGACTAATTAGGACTAATAGGACCTATTAGTCCACCCAATTAGAATCTATTAGAACTGATTAGTACCTAATTAGACTCAATTCTAGAACCAATTAGGACCTAATATGACCTATTAGAACCCAATTAGACTCAATTACAATAATTTAGCACTTAATTAGAACTAATTAGAACCAATTAGAACCTATTTAGACTCAACTAGGATCAATTAGACTTAATTAGAACTAATTAGAACCAAATAGAGCCAATTACTTGACTAATTAGAACCAATTAGGACCAATTAGGACTAATTAGAACCAATTAGAACCAATTAGGACTAATTAGAACCAATTAGGTCCAATAAGACTCAATTAGAACTAATTAGAACCAATTAGGACTAATTAGAACCAATTAGGACTAATTAGAACCAATTAGGACTAATTAGAACCAATTAGGACCAATTAGACTCAATTAAAACTAATTACAACCAATTAGGACTAATTAGAACCAATTAGAACCAATCAGATCTAATTAGACTCAATTAGAACCAATTAGGACCTAATAGGACCTATTAGGACTAATTAATACCTAATAGAACCTATTAGGACCTAATAGGACCTAATAGGACCTATTAGGATCTAATAGGACCTATTAGGACCTATTAAGATTAATTATGACTAATAGGACCTATTAGTCCACCCAATTAGAATCAATTAGAACCAATTAGCACCTAATTAGACTCTATTAGAACCAATTAGGACCTAATATGACCTATTAGAACCAATTAGGACCTAATTAGACTCAATTAGAACCAATTAGATTCAATTAGACTCAATTAGAACCAATTATATCCAATTAGACTCAATTAGATCTTATTATAAATAATTAGGACCTATTAGATCCAATTAGGACCTAATATGACCTATTAAAACCCAATTAGACTCAATTAGAATAAATTAGCACTAATTAGGACCAATATGACCTATTAGGACCAATAGGATCCAATTAGGACTAATTAGGACCAATTAGGACCAATTAGAACTAATTAGAACCAATTAGAACCAATTAGGACTAATTAGGACCAATATGACCTATTAGGACCAACTATGACCTAATTAGACTCAATTAGGACCTAATTAGACTCAATTAGAACCAAATAGATCCAATTATACTCAATTAGATCCTATTAGACTCAATTAAAACCAATTAGAACAAATTAGGACCTAATTAGACTCAATTAGAACCAATTAAAACAAATTAGGACCTAATTAGACTCAATTAGAACCAATTAGGACCTAATTACACTCAATTAGAACCAATTAGATCCAATTAGGACCTAACATGACCTATTAGAACCTATTAAGACCTATTAGATCCAATTAGGACCTAATTAGACTCAATTAGGACCTAATTAGACTCAATTAGAACCAATTAGGACCTAATTACACTCAATAGGACCAATTAAAACCAATTAGGACCTAATTAGACTCAATTATCTAACCAATTAGGACCTAATTACACTCAATTAGAACCAATTAGATTCAATTAGGACCTAATATGACCTATTAGAAGGTCAATTAGGACCTATTAGATCCAATTAGGACCTAATATGACCTATTAAAACCCAATTACACTCAATTAGAATAAATTATCACCTAATTAGACTCAATTAGGACCAAATAGACTCAATTAGATCCAATTCAACTCAATTAGATCCTATTATCTACCTAATAGGACCTATTAGGACTAATTAGGACCTAATTAGACTCAATTAGAACCAATTAGACTCAAGTAGAACCAATTAGAACCTAATATAACCTATTAGAACCAATTAGCACTAATTAGGACCAATTATGACTCATTAGGACTAATTAGAGCCAATTAGACTCAATTAGACCCAATTAGACTCAATTAGACTCAATTAGAACCAATTAGGACCAACTAGGACCAATTAGACTCAATTAGACTCAATTGGAACCAATTAGGGCCAATTAGACCCAATTAGGATCAATTAGACTCAATTAGGACCTATTAGAACCCAATTAAACTCAATTAGGAACAATTAGACTAATTAGGACCAATTAGACTCAATTAGGACCAATTAGACCCAATTAGGACTAATCAGGACCAATTATGACTCATTAGGACTAATTAGGACCAGTTATGACTCATTAGGACCAATGTGGATCAATTAGAATTAATTAGACTCAATTAGACCTAATTAGACCCAATTAGATTCAATTAGGACCAATTAGGACCAATTAAACTCAATTAGGACCAATTAAGACCAATTAGACTCAATTAGGACCTAATATGACCTATTAGAACCTAGTTAGACCCAATTAGACTAATTAGGACCAATTATGACTCATTAGGACTAATTAGACCCAATTAGACTCAATTAGACCCAATTAGGACCAATTAGGACAAATTAGGACAAATTAGGACCAATGTGGATGAATTAGAATCAATTAGACTCAATTAAACCTAATTAGACCCAATTAGACTCAATTAGGACCAATTAGAACTAATTACAATCAATTAGCACCTAATTTGACTCAATTAGGACCAATTAGGACCTAATATGACCTATTAGAACCCAATTAGACTCAATTAGAACAAATTAGCACCTAATTAGACTTAATTAGGACCAATTAGACCCAATTAGGACCTAATATGACCTATTATAACCTAATTAGACTCAATTAGAATAAATTAGGACTTAATTAAACCCAATTAGGACTAATTAGGACCAATTATGACTCATTAGGACTAATTAGACCTAATTAGACTCAATTAGACCCAATTAGGACCAATTAGGACAAATTAGGGCCAATGTGAATCAATTAGGATCAATTAGACTCTATTAGACCTAATTAGACCCAATTAGACTCAATTAGGACCAATTAGACTCAATTAGGACCAATTAGGACTACTTAGAACTAATTACAATCAATTAGCACCTAATTAGACTCAATTAGGACTCAATTAAGGCTAATTAGACCTAATTAGACCCAATTAGACTCAATTAGGACCAATTAGACTCAATTAGGACTCAATTAAGGCTAATTAGACCTAATTAGACCCAATTAGACTCAATTAGGACCAATTAGACTCAATTAGGACCAATTAGGACTAATTAGAATAAATTATAATCAATTAGCACCTAATTAGACCCAATTAGACTCAATTAGGATCAATTAGACTCAATTATGACCAATTAGGATCAATTAGACTCATTTAGACCAAATTAAGACCAATTAGACCCAATTAGACTTAATTAGGACCAATTTGACCCAATTAGACCTGTTAGACCTAACTTCATTCAAAAGCTTTTGTTTAATAATTTATACTTCATACATGTAGGAAATACTCAAGAATCACAAGCTCAACAAGCTACCCAACCTTCAAAAGTTAGAGAAGGGTCATCACAAGCTCAACAAGCCCAACCCTTAGAAGTTGGAGAAGGGTCATCACAAGCTCAACAAGCCCATCCTTCAAAAGTTGGAGAAGGGTCATCGAAAGCTCAACAAGCACAACTCTCAGCATATCAAACAAGTACACATCTCTCTCTCTCTCTCTCTCTCTCTCTGAATCTCTCTCACTGTCTCAATTTAGTCTCTTATTGGTGAATATACATTTTGGGTCTTTCCCCTTAAGAAGTTATTGTTTTTATTGTGTACATGCAGCCTTTGATGATGAAAATGTTGGACAAGGGGCATCCCAAGTTGAATCAACCCAAGGTCAATGAAGTATGTGTTTCTCTCATTAGTGTATAAATTATTATAGGGTTGACATGTTCAAGAGATTGTAAATACTTATTTCATGAAGGTCCCCTTAAGATGAGATATTAAGATATTTTATTTTATTTTATTTGCAACGAAAGTGTGAGAAACATATGTGAATGATAGTGTACTCCAATAGTTGAGGAGAAAAATTAATCATAAAAGCATAGATCATTTAATTGAAATTGATGTGGAAAATTTGAGAGATTATGCTAAACAACCCATAAATATTACGAAGAGGGCATTGAATAAAAAGTCTAAGAAAATAATGAAACAATTTGAGAATCATAGTACACTTGAAACAAATCAACTATTATCAATTACACTTCTTAAAGATGAGTTAAAAGAGCCATTAAAATTGTTGGGTGTAGATGCAAGTTTGAAAAATTTAAAATCGAGTAGCGTACAAAAAAATATTGTTGACAGTGTTAAGGAAGGTTTGCATTCCATTGGAAAAACAACTAGATCTATAAATAGGTCCATTTCAAGAAGAGTGATACTGACATCTATTTTAAATAAAAACATGTCCCAAAGAAGACAAATTTCTTCACTTTCATCTTAGATCGGGTACGGTAGGAAGACAATGACACACTATTTGAAAAGAAGAATCAATTTGGACACTACTACATTGGAAGGTAATTGGGCACTAATGTGTAGAGATCCTCAGTAAGATAGAATTAATGAAATAGTTAGGAACTTAGTTAAGTCATTTTGGATTGATCATACTCATCCTTCACCAAATACAAGAGACATTATCAAGAAGAGGACTGGGCCTAAGAAATATTTCCAGCACACAAAACATTGGTTGGACACCACACAACATGAATTGTATCTCTCATTTTGTAACTCAAATCCTGACATTAAGATTGGACCAACAATGTTTGAAAGAGTAAAGCCATTTTTTGTAAAGATAAATAAATCTTTTGAAACTTGTTGTTGTCAATATCATATTGAATTTGATCTCTACTACAAAGGGTTTAGAAAGATGATAGAAGAAAGTGGTGGTTCTCAAAATGATTTTCCTAAACATCCAAGCCAATTCATAACATCAATCTTATGTAACAAATCAATTAATCATGAAATACTTGAAATAGATTGCAGAAGAGGAACTTGTCAAACATGTGGGAATTTGGCTAAATTTCCTTTGAGACTTGAAGATACTGACATGACAAGGATGATAAAATGTAAGAGATAAAAGTACATAAAGTCTGATTTACAAAAGTCAGGAAAGAATCAACAAGGTTGGAATATGTAGAAGATGAGATACTTGTTGCAACATTTATGTAGAATTTTTGTAAATTGATTCAACCATACATACATCATGTTTTTTTTTAAAAATGGAAGGCAGAACAATTCCAAATACAAAAAGAATCTTTTCCAGTTGGAACAATTTTATCGGTTGTTGATTTTGCAGAGAACTACTCCTTTGTTTCTCAAAAACAACTTCAAGCAGAATACTACTGTATAGAGCAGGTGACTATCATGGTACATGTTTCTTATCAACATGCACAATTAGATTTGGATGGTGTTGAAAGTACATATGAAGCATGAGTCATAAAGAAAGAATATCACTTTTACATTAGTGATGATAAAGAGCATGACATATATTTTGTCGAGCATTGCTTTAAGACATTTTTTGGATATTTGGAAAACAAAGGCATCAAAATTGAAAAGCATTTTGTTTGGTCAGATGGATGTGCAACACAATTTAAATCAGCAAGGCCATTTTACGCACTATGTAGATATCATCGATACCAAAAGATACCACATATTTGGAGTTTCTTTGAGAGTGGACATGGAAAAGGAGAGCATGATGGTGTTGGAGCTTGTATCAAACGTGCTTTAAGAAAGTATCACTTGGACTATCAGGGATATTGTATAAATAATGCTCATGATGTAGTTGACTGGTGCAAGATGCATTTTATGGTGCCAAATTGTGATAACACATCATCACGATCAAATCAATTCATACCCTTCTGAGTATTCTGGGAGATGGCAGGTATTAATTTTAAATTTATTGATCATTGTTTGAGTTAACTTATATATGTCTTTAATTTTTACACATGACCTCTCTATTGTTTAGGTGTTGACATAAGATCAATCCATGGATGCAATAGAGTAGACAAAACAAGATCCCTACATTTAGTTATGAGTACAAATAGTAATGTGTGGTCATTGTACACTAGAGATTATTCATGCTTTTGTTATGACTGCATTTTTGAAAACTATGACGAATGTATCAACCAAAAATGTGGATATGTTAGTGAATGGAATTTGGTTCCACTAGATTTTACAAACACAAATGATGTTTAGGATGAAATCTTTGACGACATTCCATGGATTTCTACATATTATGACTATATTCTAGGTTTGATCAAAAAATGTACCTGTGTGTTTATGTACATGTTTAAAAAGGATTCATAAACTCAATTCATAAATAAAGTTTTTTTAAATTATATTTACAAGTTTCTAAAATTAAAAGTTCACTTTAAATGTAGGACATATTTTTGCAGCAGTAGCAGAGCCTAGAAATGTGGAAGGTGTTAGTTACTATTTATTACATTGTTGCAAGGAGCGGATGAAGCTAACACATAATGAAACAAGTGATGAAATTATGTTTCCCACAAGTTCTAGTACTATATTTAAGTTTCACAACCTGTATTAGACTTGAGTGAGACCTTCCAACTTCCAATTTTCTTATACGTTTGTTTATATGGTTAGTTTCACATCTATATATATATTTAACATTGTTGAACTTGTTTGTGCAGGTTCAATTATCATGCAAGGAACATATTTGAAGAAAACCAGAATACTTAAACATGGGATTCATTTTATTGATTATCAACCTAACAATAAGGTTTATCATTATAGTCATCTTGTAATTGCCACCATCCTATCTCTTGTTCCTGTGATGGGATGTGGCATTCGTAAGTGGAGACTTGATACTGACGACCATGAGAGAATATTAAATGTTATATTTGAGAGAGAGATGAACCACTTGATGTGGACTAAATCACGCATGAAATATGATTTGAACTAAATTTTTGATACGAGAGACCAAAGGTTTTCTTAGCTCCATTCTTTCCTACTAGTGTCCATAGTGAATGGAGCTTGAATCAAATTAAAAATTAAGAATATAGATCTAAAATTTATGTCTTACAAGTGGATATGATATATTAATTATCTACCTAAATAAGAAGTACTCTAACTTTGGAATTAGAATGTGTGTATGTATTGAATTTCCATGTGTTACATTAGGACGTGCATGTTTTAAATATAAAATCTACTTGAAGTACAACAATATTAAATTAAAAGTACCGTGCACAACTATTATCAAATGTACATTTAAATATAAGTAAGATTTAATAAAACATCTAGGGACCACAATTATATAGCTCACATGTGTCAAATTTACATCATTCATGTATGTAATCAAATTTAAATTAAAGTATGTATATATATATATATATATATATATATATATATGTATATATATATATATATATATATGTATATATATATATATATATATATATATATATATGTATATATATATATATATATGTACATATGTATATATATATATATATATATATATGTATATATGTATATATGTACATATATATATACAGATATATACATACATATATACATATATATACATACATATATACATATATATATCTATACATATATACATATATATACATATATATATATATATACATATATACATATATACATACATACATACATACATATATATATATATATATATATATATATATATATATATATATATACATGTATGTATGTATATATGTATATATATATGTATATATGTATATATATATATATATATATATATGTATATATATATATATGTATATATATATATATATGTATATATATATATGTGTATATATATATATGTGTATATATATATATGTATATATATATATGTATATTTATATGTATATGTATATATGTATATATGTATATATATATATATATATGTATATGTATATGTATATATATATGTATATGTATATGTATATATATATATATATGTATATGTATATATATATATATATATATGTATATATATATATATGTATATATGTATATATGTATGTATATATGTATATATGTATGTATATATATGTATATGTACATATATGTGTATGTACATATATGTGTATATATATATGCATGAAACATCAATCATGTGTAGATCAAGTACTGTAAATATGAAACATATATGGATCAATCATGTGTTAAACATTGTATCAAAAGGGTCTAGAAATGAAATATAGTTCATCAAACACATGTGAATATACATGTAATATGAAATATGTCTCTATCTATCAAAGATGAAAGTGGCTAGGACTCATCATGATGAGTCCTCACTAAGCAGTCACACCTAGAGTGACTATCATGTTGTGAAGGATGTGCAAATCCCTGCAAAGAAAGAGATATAAAAATTAATATATAAACATTGTACATAGATCTTAAGTTTGATTTAAAATATTGTACAAGAAAACATGTTATAAAGTGTGTACACATAGATAATAAATTAAAAACTCACCTATCCACCACTGATGTCATCATCGAGTGAGTCCCAACATTGTACACAATCAATACCCAAAGGAGTAACAAGAGGCATATCCTAGTAGACAAAAAATATATATCATATATATACGTGCATGCACACACATATATAAATCAATTGGTTGAAATTTTCAAAATAAATTTAAGTTAAATTGTAACATTAAATACATGTATATAATTTGATTTATACTTGTGTAGGTGGTGGAAACTGATAGTACTCAGATTCCCTAGCCTCAATCCTATCAACCAAGGTATCAATATTTTTTTGTGTCTTGTCCAAGGTCAACTTTGCATCTACAACATGTATAGACTGCACACACCTCTCTAATGATGAATGTAGTGGACTAGCCAAATAAGATGGCATAGAAGTTGTATCATCATGTGTCAACAAATATAGATAACCCGTAGTGGTCATGCTAAACTCAACATCGTTAAGGCCAACATAAGAGAACTAATGCCCTGCACTAACTGAATAGTTTGTAGGCTATGCCTCTCCATGTATAGCAATAGAGTGGTCAATAGGTGGATCGTCATGAGAACTACCACTATGGCCATGATCTAGGAGAGAAGGATGTGGCTGAGCTTATCTGATAGTACCCACACAAGATCTAACCTCTGATATGGGGATATCATGCTTTGCTACTATAAATGCATATGCATCCAATAGATCATCAGCCAAGCTAGTCAATGTGACATGTTTCATCTCTCTTATAAGTCCCTCCAGGCTAGAATGAAGGGATGCCTACTATACTATACATGTCATTTGTGATCCTGCTAGAGGATGCTCCACCTGACGATCTGGAGTGTCATCGAGACATCAGGTACTGACCAACCTGATCACTAGATATGGATGTGGCAGCTGGTGTAATGTCCCCCACACTATCAATCACAACTCAAAGATGGGTGCTATGAATAACATCATTTGCAATAGAACCCAATGAAGGAGATATAGTAGGAGCCCTCTGACCAACAATGGCCCTGTGTACTAGCCTCTATTGATCAGCTCGATGAAAAGCATCTCTATCAGAAAGCTTGCCACGCCCCTATCCTAGATGTGCTAGAAAATCAATTTAATTAATAGCCCTCCCTAAATGAACCTCATTAAAAATCTACTATGTAGAGTACAATGGAATTTGGTCATTATTTGGATAATGACCATGGGCAGCTAGAAATCATGGGTATATCAATGCTGATATAGCAAGATCCTCACACCTAGTAACCGGATACCCCTTCACATAATTTTTATCTGCATAAGATGGGAAAACTTCCCCTTTCAAGGTCGCTTTAGGCACTAAAGCCTGTACCTACTTAAGAGAAAGACTAGAGCCAACCTCTTGTCTTTTCCTCTCAAGTATGGCCTGTATAATATCTAGGGCATAGGGAGTGGTACCATGAATGTCATCCCTAATGCTAATCAAGCTAGTAAGGATGGACTAACACGTGCTCTTATAGACACTAGAGCTAGATAGATTATTTTTGGATTCTTGCAACCATTCAATCTCTCTATTAGTGCATGTAAATAGTTCCGCAGGTAGGGGGAATCAGTGCATTGGCTATGTGTGATGTGCAATAATATATCTGATAGATCTAGAATATGTATGTACCTGAAATATTTTACTTACTGGTCAAATAAAGTCTACATTTATGTGTATGTTTTCTTAATTTAATTAAAAATAAAATTAAAGTATGCACATTTCGCTACATTATTTGAAAGTAAAATCAATTACATAAATTACATTTAAATGTAAATAAACGTGTACTGTACATACATGTAGAGGTGCATATATATATACACATGTAGACACACACACACACACACATGTGTGTGTGTGTGTATATATATATATATATATATATATTATATGTCTATACATATATATAGATATAATATATGACATGTGTATATATACAGATGACTACATGTGTATATATACATGTTTATATATGCATGTAAACATACATATATACATGTATATATGAATAGGGGTAAAATAGAATCACACCTATTCAAATGTATATGATATTATAAATGTATGGGGGAAATATGAGATCCACTCCTAAATCAAAATTCTGAAAGGAGAGATCCAATTTGATCAACCAAAAGGCTAATGCACAATCGAATCAATCTATGGAGAGTATGAAAGAGAGAGAAAAACCCTATATTTCCCTATAGAAAATTATGCTTGAAATCTAAAGTAATTAAAATACAAGTACTAACCTCAAATTAGGGAAAATCTAGAAAATGCCAATTTCTGATGTCTGTGTGTACTTTTGGGCAATTCTACAACCTGTTTCAGACTGGAAATGTCGAGATGAAGAAAACCCAAAAATCTTTTGTCTTTCCAATAGCAAGTAGTCTTTGACCCTCATAAAATGTCAAAGGCTACATTCTTTATTTGAAGGTCGATTATGACTTTGTTCACAAATCTCGGAAGCTCACCGAAAAAGGTATCCAAATCTAATCTCACATCTAAAATTTTGCACTTGTACCTGGAAGAAAAAGGGGGTTTTTGTTTGTATGGGGGGTTTGCCTTGGTCAAACCCCAATTTAGGAATTAACCTTGAAATTGAATTGAAATGTAGTGTGCATAAATAAAGTAATTGAAATAATTCACCTCGCTTATGTTGAAGTCTTTGTAGAGGATTCAAATCTTCAAATCCGCAACTAGGAATGCTTCAATGGATGTAGAATGTCTTAAATCAATGACATTTGATCTTCAACACCAATCTTGAATTGATCTTTGCATATGAGGAGGATTGGATGAATGTAGAAGGATGGATTTTCAAGGGGGTTCCGAAGATATTGAATCCTTCAATGGTTAACAATGGATCTCCTTGATGAATTCTTGAATACTTGAATGCTTGAAGGCTTGCTTGAATGCTTGAATTAAATTTCTTGCACTTGACAGCTTGATGGCGAAGGAAGATATGAAAAATTGATGTGAAAATGAGAGAGAAAGGCTTCCTTTTATAGTGAACTAGGGCACAATCCTCTAGAGGGGCCACCTTGGAGAATTAAATCATAGTTAGGTCCTAACCTTTAGAAAATATACCTAGATTAAATTCAATTAAAGGATTTACCATTCCAAAACCTGAAATGGCCGACCTGGAGGTAAGAAACAAATATCCCTGAAACCCGACACCTGGAAATCAAGAAATCTTGAAATTTGGACAGGGGGTCAAGGACAAGGTTATATCTGACTAGGTCAGGATCGAGGTTGATCCCGACTAAGTCAAGATAGAGGTCAACTTTGACACCATAAGGTCAACTTTGACCTTATGGTCAAAAACCTCAGGATCCTAACCCAGAATGCTAGGAAATGTAGGCATGAAGTGAAAAATGGGTCTAGAAGGAAGTAGAATAGGGGGAAAAGCTAGATACATGCAAAGACTTGATCAAGGTGCTTAACATGACCCCAAACCACTTACTCAGAGGGCTAAATGATCTTATCATGGAAGTGCTTCCATTTTAAGATGATACATTAAGGCCCCACTTTAGTAAGAGTATGGAGTCAATGCAAACTCTTGGTAAAGGAGATCAGAATGAAAAGATAATCTTATCATAATCCAAAGGACAAAGAAAAACCCTAAGCCCCTAGGGACTTAAGTCTTCATCAACTCGTAGATCACAATAAGAGAGACATCTCTAGAGAGAGAAAGAAAGGGTGTGATTACCTCACCCAATGAAAACTTATGTCCCATTGTGAACCATAAAAGGAAATGGTGCAACTGGAAAGATGTAATTGAACCACCTAGTGAATGTTGCTACTCACTAGTCAACCCATCAAGGATTCACCCTTAGGAATATTCTATTCTATAAGAATAAAACCAAAAACAAAATGAGATCTAGTCTTAAGGACACCTCTGACCTTAAGGGATCAAAATATATGTTTATTTGAAACTGGAGGGATCAAGATATCCTAAAATATAAATCCATGCTTTAAGGATTAGTTACTAATCCAAAAAGGGAGAAAAGGTATTTTAAAAAATATGTGTGTATCAAAAAGTATGTGTGCAATAAGTGAGCAGAGTGTATGCCCCCATGTTAAAGTCATTACTGACACTTTAACAAGAGCAATGGCTTTAATGGAAACATAAACAACTCCATTGATTATGTTTCCACATCGAGATGCCCTTAGATGAAGACAAATCAAGGGAAATATCACAAAAACATACAAATAACATAGAAGGGATCTACCTACCATAGGGTCAGTATGATCATAAGATAATATATAAATAATATTATTGCAAATGAATTGACATCATTCCCCAAAGATAGTAGAACTACGATCGTAAAGGAGGAAAGATCACATAAGATATACGAAGGAGAATCTTTTCGGACAATGACATGGAGACCAAAAAGAATCAGTGCTACCATATCTTGAATCCAAGTAGATTACACAAGGAAACATTTATGAACAATAGCACAATTACAACATAACATTAAACAATGCATAGAAGAATAGAGATACATATAGAAGAATTTGAACAATAGTTTCTATTCCTTTATCACCTTATACCAACTGAGTAACAAGGATAATATAAAAGAATCTAACAACATTTAGCAAACACATTATGGGAGAAGCACAGTACAGTAGGCAAACACAAAGCTACCACAAAGGACAAGTCGATCAAGCATGCTGCCTACTCTCCCCATCTCATTGAATATCATTTAAGGAAGGTGGGTAACTTGCAAGAGGGACTATATCCAACACAGTAGGAATGATAGTCAGTTCAAAACAAGGATCTCTTGAGAATCACAATGTTCGACACTAGGTGTAAAAGTTAATTGTGATGAAAGCATATTAGGTAAATCAATGTCAATGTCAATAGTCCCATATTCATCATTAACATCATCAGTATCATCAAGAGTATCTTCTTCATCCAAATTAATCAAAATAGGATCTAAGATATGAATAGAGTCATCATAATCATGCATCTTAACATCATTATTAGTAACAACTTCTTCTAACACATCATGCATAGGTTTATCTGAAGAAGGTGGAGATCTTTGAAGAATAAAATTACAAGCTTTAGCATGAGCATGATGCTTTTTACGATGTTCATTAGTAGATCAATTACGTTTTGATTTATTTGAAATAGGTTGAGAACTAGGAGGAACAATCACAAGATCCTTCACAGGCTCTTTAGGAAGATCAATAGGATTATCAACAATAGGAGGAACAATCACATGATCTTTGATAGGTTCTTTAGGAAGAGCGATAGAAGGAACTTGATTAATAGAACTAGAAGTCATAGTTAAAGGAGATATAGAAGGTGTAGGCAAAAGACCATGATTAAGATCCATAGGAGGTATGCTTAATTCAAGAATCTTGCAATGTTTATAAGCTTGATATGAATGGAAAAGATTATCAGGTCAAGGAGCACATGAATTAGGTAATGAAGGCCAAAATTAATGAAGAGCAGCACAATCTCTAGGCCTAGAAGGTTGATATAAACTATGATTGAGCGTCTTTACTTCTTCATCATGATTAAATTTAATACACTTGTGGATAGGTGAAGCAACAACATGCATGGCATTCAACTGAGGCAAACCTAGCTTAACTTGAAATTGATCAGAAGTAGGAACCACAACAAAGGTAGTGTTCACAATTTTTCCACAAAGTTCAACCAATAAAGTAATAGAACCAAATGATGGATAAAGAAAACCATTACAAGTTTGAATCCACACATTTGATGTATCATAAGAATCATGTTGTAATCTTTTCATAAAAAGATTTTCTTCAGTAATAACATTGACTAAAAAGGAATTGCTGCTATTTCGGCTCCTTTGGAGGTGCAATCTAACCACTATGCGGGGATGATTGTGGCTCATCAAACCATCAAATTGGCTTGGGACATGGGAGTCAGAAAACTATGGCTGGAAGGAGACTCAGAGAATATAATAGATTGTCTTAATGAGAAGAATGATCCTACATGGACAATTGTGGACATCATTGAGGAGTGCATTTAGTTCCTTAAGTCCTTTGATAGTGTCTACATGGCTCATGAGTATAGGGAAGCAAATCAAGTGGCTGACAAGCTAGCCAACTAGGCTGTTAAGAATGATGAGATGAAAAGATGGATGGATGGACATAATATTCTGTTTGAAATCTTAGATTTAATTGAAAGGGAGAGGATCCCGGGAAGATTGGGAAATATTAAATGTTAATTATGAAAGTTTATGTTCTATGGGAAATGTGCCATGAAATGATGTGTAAGTACAATAGCTGAAGTATGAAACACCTTAATAATTGTCATCATCACACTTTGAGGCCCATTTTTGGGTATTACTTTCATGAGGTGAAAACAAGTCTCAAGTATACTATTCACTTTATTTGGAATTAGGCATCAAAAGACATCACTACTAGGAGAAAAATTAGTAGAGAGAATGAAAAAATGTGATGAAGGGTGCTCCCCTTAATACCACAAACACATAACAGAAATAGAGAAACAACAACAATATGCAAGAACAGAAAATTGGCTTCTTATTATCTCCACAAATGTGGAATTACAAACTTTCAGAATTACAATATGCAAAGCCACATGGGCATTCCCTTACAATATTCTGTAAGACAAAGCCTCGAGCTATTACCCAGATCTACTACCCAGAACTATTCTGAACTGCCTAAGACAATAATACAGCCTTCCTTATATAAGCAATTATCCACCGCCTGCGAAGGTTCCAGAATTTTAGCCAATAAGGCCGACCAAACTTAGAATTATTTTATTTTACATTTTATTACATCATAGTCGGCTCAAGATAACCTTTGAAACCCGAATAAAAATTTTGAAGAAAATTATTTTTCGCCATTTCAGGTGGCCCAACTTCCGAAGACCATAAGTCATCACCAGTTGACCCGCTCGGCTATTATAACCCCATTTCAGAAATGCCACGAAGCGCTCTACAGGCTTGCCCCGTGCAAGCACCCGTCACCCAAATTTTCGACCTCATCCGGGGCCTCTAAAGCCTTCAAAACTGAGTTCAAAGTTTCTGTACCCTGCTGCCAATACCGAAAATCTTCAATATCTTCCAATATACACTTGATCTGGCAATGAAACTTTACTGGTAGACTTATATGACCAAAATGAACCTCCAAGAAAGAAATTAGATCATTCTGAGCACAGATGAAAATTACCAAAAATAGTAACTTTCCATAAATAGCAGCTCTGCACAAAATAGCCCTTATTGAAAATAAAAATAGAAATATTTTTGGGTGATGCAAGATTGCTCTTATACCCAGGATGCTCCTGCATCAGACACCCGGGGTAATTTGAGAAGTGACCCTGTCACGACTTAGGTGTGTAGAGGAAAACCAAGACGGTTAACCTCCTCCTTTGTTAGCCATGATGAATCTTCAATAGGTCATCCTTTCCACTTGACTAGATATTCTTCATATGTCCTGTTCCTTGTGCTTCTACCAACATGACTGTCCAGTATATCTTCGATCTCCTTAGTGTCTGAACTAGTTGCTGGAATACTCCACTGTGCTGCTGTGATCTCATCTTCAACACCTCCTTCATGATACTCTGTTAGATCTGAAATGTTAAACACTGGTGAAATATGTAGCTCAGTAGGTAATTCTACCTCATATGCGTTTCCTGAATCATGTTTCTTCAATATCCTGCATGGTCCAAACTTTTTCATTTTCAGCTTGTTATATGTACCAACTGGAAACCGCTCCTTCCGCAAATGAACCATGACTTCATCACCAACCTGAAATTCCTTATACTTCCTTTTCTCATCTGCCTTAGCCTTATACTATGCGTTCATCTTGGTAATATACTTCCTCACCCCCCCATGGATGTTCTTCAAGTGTTCTGCAAAATCTTCAGCTTCAGCACTACTTATTTCTCCTTTATCTATCTTCCTCAATTCAGATGCATTTCTTGGACTACTTCCATATACAATCTGGAATGGTGATTTACCAGTGCTCCTGTTGACAGAATTATTGTATGCAAATTCCGCCTATGGTAAAATCAAATCCCATCCTCTTGGCTTATCTCCAACCAAACATCTCAGCAAATTTCCCAAATTCCTATTCACCACCTCTGTCTGTCCATCAGTCTGTGGATGATGTGATGAACTAAACTTCAAATCTGTCTTCAACTTCTTCCACAACGTACGCCAGAAATATCCAACAAACTTAGTGTCCCGATCTGAAACTATGGTCTTTGGCAAACCATGAAGTCTCACTACTTCTTTGAAAAACAATTCTGCTACATGAACAACATCATTAGTCTTCTTGCAGGGAATGAAATGTGCCATCTTTGAAAATCTGTCAACCACCACAAAAATTGAATCATGTCCCCGCTGAGTCCTCAGTAAACCAAGAACAAAGTCCATGCTGATATCCTCCCAAGGCTTCTCTGGTACGGGTAATGGCTGATACAACCTTGTATTCTGCTTCACTCCTTTCGCCATCTGACATACTCTGCAACTTTGTACAAACTTCTTCACATCTTGCTGCAATTGTGGCCAATAATAGTTTTCACTAACCAAAGAAAGGGTTTTGTCACGACCAAAATGTCCAGCCAATCCTCCGCTATGCTTCTCCTTGATGAGATTCTCCCTCATAGAACTTCGTGGAATGCACAACTGACTCCCTCTGAATAGCATATCATCCTGGATGATGAAATCCAACCATTTCGTCCTGTCTAGAGTAACAGGTTCTGTACAAGCTTTCCAAGCTTCACCAAAATCAGGATCCTCTGGATACAAATTCTTGAGTTCCTTGAACCCAACCACTTCAATCTGCATTTCTGTCAGCAATAGTTGCCTTCTGCTAAGAGCATCTGCAACCCTATTAGACTTTCCACTCCTGTGTTTCAAAACAAATGTATAACTCTGCAAAAACTCAACCCATTTCAAATGCCTTTGATTCAATTTTCCTTGACTATTCAAATATTGCAAAGCTTGATGATCAGTATACAAAAAAAACTCTTTAGGAAGTAGATAATGTCTCCACTTCTTTAATGCCTGAACTATAGCATAAACTTCCTGATCATAAACAGAATATTTCCTCTTGGCATCATTTAACTTCTCACTGAAATAAGCAACAGGTTTACTTTCTTGGCTCATAACAACTCCTATTGCAGTACCACTAGCATCACAATCTACTTGAAACACCTTATTAAAATCTAGAAGTGCTAAAACGGGTTGTTCTGTAACTTTTTGTTTCAACAACTGAAAACTATTTTCTCCCCCTTAGTCCACTTAAACTCTTTTCTATCCCCTCTCATTGTTTCAGTCAAGGGTCCACAAATACTGCTAAAATTTCTGATAAACTTTCTGTAAAAGCTAGCTAGACCATGAAAAGGTCTTACCTCAGTAGCACTCCTTGGAGTAGGCCATTCAAGGATAGCCTGCACCTTCTCTGGGTCCATTTTTAGAGCTTCTGCTGAAACTACAAATCCCAAATACACTAACTCTTTCTTCACAAAACTGCACTTCTTCAAATTAATCAACAATTTCTCTTCTCTCAACTTCTCAAATACCATACGAATATGCATCATATGCTCATCCAATGTCTTACTAAAGATCAAAATATCATCTAGGTAAACAATGACAAACTTACCCAAAAATTCTTTCAGAACCTCCTTCATGAGCCGCATGAAAGTGCTCGGTGCATTGGTTAGCCCAAAAAGCATGACTAACCACTCATATAGTCATTCCTTTGTCTTGAAGGCAGTCTTCCATTCATCTCCTTCTCTGATCGGAATCTGATGATATCCACTTTTCAGATCTATCTTTGAGAAATACACAGCTCCACTCAAACAGTCCATAATATCATCCATTCCTGGCAATGGAAACCTATACTTGATTATGATCTTGTTTATTGCTCTGGAATCTGTACACATCCTCCATTCTCCATTCTTCTTTGGTGCTAATACCACTGGTACAGCACAGGGACTCAGACTCTCACGGATCAAACCTTTCTGTAACAGTTCATGTACTTGTCTGTTCAACTCCTCACTTTCTGCAGGTGTCATTCTGTGTGCTGCCTTATTCGGCAAACTCACTCCTGGGATCAAGTCCATCTGATGACTGATCTTCCTGACTGGTGGTAATCCATCAGGCACGTTATCGGATACAATATCCTGAAACTCATTCAACAAATCTGCAACTTCTACAGGAACATCTTCTACTTCCTCTTTACCAGCTTTTGGAATTAAAGCAAAACATACATGCTCATGCCTCATACCATCTAGGAAATTTCTTCCATCAACAAAAGTTATCCTTGCATTACCACATACCTTTTCTTCAGTCTCCTTCAATGGCTTTAGCTTATGCCGCACTCCATCCTTTATCAGGGAATAGGTATCTGCACGGCCATCGTGTACAGCACATCTGTCAAACTGCCATGGTCTACCCAACAACATATGACATGTATCCATAGATATGATATCACACAATACCTCATCTTGGTATCCGCCAATCTTGAACTTCACCAGGCATTGTTCATTGACCATGACCTTGTGGTCATCCTGTACCCAGGCAATCCGATATGGATGTGGGTGTTTCTGTCTCTTGAGCTTCAACTTTGTCACCATCTCTTCTGACACCAAATTGTCAGTGCTTCCACTATCAATGATCACATCACAACATTTACCTTCACACTTGCACCTGGTGCGAAACAAGCTCCTCCTTTGCTCAGGTTCATTCTCACCACTCAACAGGACTCTTCTGTTAATCAACGTTTCTCATCTTTTAGCATCTTCAGAATTTGATGATCTGGCATCTTCATCTACATGTGCAACTCTGGCCTGGCCTTCATTTCTCCTGTCCATTCTGCCTTGGCGCTGAGGACATTCAAATGCCCTATGACCTTCTTCTCCACAGTGAAAACATGTTCCACGGAAGCCACCTCTTCCAGATCCTTGTCCTCTTCCTCTTCCTCTCTGATCTCTATTATTCTGATCCTGGAAGCGATTGGAATTATTTCCTCGCTGATTCTGACTACTACTGGCCTCATCCTTCTTTTTTGAATCCTCATTTCGGCCACCATATGACCGTCCACCAGATCGTCCACCGCGACCTCTTCCGTTTTGTTTGCTCTCAAACTTTTTGTTCAGCTTTTCCTCTACTTTTAGGGAAAATTGGTATGCCTCCTCAATACTATTCATTCGAACCAGATTCAACTCCTCCTGAATGCTTGGCCTTAACCCATTAAGGTATCGGGCAACTTTCTCCTTATCAGCTTCGGCATGGCCTGTTCTGATGAGGAGTCGATAGAACTCCTCTGTATACTCCTGAACAGATTTTCCTGCTTGCTTCAAACTTTGCATTTTCTTCAGTAGGTCAAGCTCATAATCAACAGGAATGAACTGTCGCTTCAATTTTTCCACCATCCGATCCCATCTTGTGATTTTATCTTTCCCTCTTCTATTTCGCTCCAATTGAATTTCTTGCCACCAGATCTTGGCATGACCTTTCAGTCTGGCCTTCGCAAATTTGACCCTATCAGGATCCTCAACATCTTCATACTCAAAATACTCCTCACATTCATTGATCCAGTCGATCAATTCCTCTGGGTTAAGATTTCCAGAAAATGTACGAACCTCAATCTTAGGTCTTTTCCCAATCTTAGAAATGGCCCGAAAAAGTCTTTCTTCCTCTTGGTTCACAATTTTGACTTCTCCTTCTTGATATTCTTCTTCGGCTTCATCTTCGCTTTCATCTCTGACATTAAGATTCATTCCTCTGCGAATCTCTTCTTGCAATGCTCGCACTTGTCTCTGCAGCTCTCTAACCTCAGGTGTTACAACACCAGCTCTTCCGCCACGTTCCCTTCGTGGAGGCATTTTCGCGATGCGCGCTGAAACCTTAGCCACGGTCCTGGTGCAAACTGCCTCACAGTCGGCGATCTATTTACACACTCAAGAACTCCTGCTCTGATACCACTTGATGAAAGGTGCTCCCCTTAATACCACAAACACATAACAGAAATAGAGAAACAACAACAATATGCAAGAACAGAAAATTGGCTTCTTATTATCTCCACAAATGTGGAATTACAAACTTTCAGAATTACAATATGCAAAGCCACATGGGCATTCCATTACAATATTCTGTAGGACAAAGCCTCGAGCTATTACCCAGATCTACTACCCAGAACTATTCTGAAAGGGTTTTGTCACTAACCAAAGAAAGGGTTTTGTCATGACCAAAATGTCTAGCCAATCCTCCGCTATGCTTCTCCTTGATGAGATTCTCCCTCATAGAACTTCGTGGAATGCACAACTGACTCCCTCTGAATAGCATATCATTCTAGATGATGAAATCCAACCATTTCGTCCTGTCTAGAGTAACAGGTTCTGTACAAGCTTTCCAAGCTTCACCAAAATCAGGATCCTCTGGATACAAATTCTTGAGTTCCTTGAACCCAACCACTTCAATCTGCATTTCTGTCAGCAATAGTTGCCTTCTGCTAAGAGCATCTGCAACCCTATTAGACTTTCCACTCCTGTGTTTCAAAACAAATGTATAACTCTGCAAAAACTCAACCCATTTCAAATGCCTTTGATTCAATTTTCCTTGACTATTCAAATATTGCAAAGCTTGATGATCAGTATACAAAACAAACTCTTTATGAAGTAGATAATGTCTCCACTTCTTTAATGCCTGAACTATAGCATAAAATTCTTGATCATAAACAAAATATTTCCTCTTGGCATCATTTAACTTCTCACTGAAATAAGCAACAGGTTTACCTTCTTGGCTCATAACAGCTCCTATTGCAGTACCACTAGCATCACAATCTACTTGAAACACCTTATTAAAATCTAGAAGTGCTAAAACGGGTTGTTCTGTAACTTTTTGTTTCAACAACTGAAAACTATTTTCTGCCCCCTTAGTCCACTTAAACTCTTTTCTATCCCCTCTCATTGTTTCAGTCAAGGGTCCACAAATACTGCTAATATTTCTGATAAAATTTCTGTAAAAGCTAGCTAGACCATGAAAAGATCTTACCTCAGTAGCACTCCTTGGAGTAGGCCATTCAAAGATAGCCTGCACCTTCTCTGGGTCCATTTTTAGACTTTCTGCTGAAACTACAAATCACAAATACACTAACTCTTTCTTCACAAAACTGCACTTCTTCAAATTAATCAACAATTTCTCTTCTCTCAACTTCTCAAATACCATACGAATATGCATCATATGCTCATCCAATGTCTTACTAAAGATCAAAATATCATCTAGGTAAACAATGACAAACTTACCCAAAAATTCTTTCAGAACCTCGTTCATGAGCCGCATGAAAGTGCTCGGTGCATTGGTTAGCCTAAAAGGCATGACTAACCACTCATATAGTCCTTCCTTTGTCTTGAAGGCAGTCTTCCATTCATCTCCTTCTCTGATCCGAATCTGATGATATCCACTTTTCAGATCTATCTTTGAGAAATACACAGCTCCACTCAAACAGTCCATAATATCATCCATTCGTGGCAATGGAAACCTATACTTGATTTTGATCTTGTTTATTGCTCTGGAATCTGTACACATCATCCATTCTCCATTCTTCTTTGGTGCTAATACCGCTGGTACAGCACAGGGACTCAGACTCTCACGGATCAAACCTTTCTGTAACAGTTCATGTACTTGTCTGTTCAACTCCTCACTTTCTGCAGGTGTCATTCTGTGTGCTGCCTTATTCGGAAAACTCGCTCTTGGGATCAAGTCCATCTGATGATTGATCTTCCTGACTGGTGGTAATCCATCAGGCACGTTATCAGATACAATATCCTGAAACTCATTCAACAAATCTGCAACTTCTACAGGAACATCTTCTACTTCCTCTTTACCAGCTTTTGGAATTAAAGCAAAACATACATGCTCATGCTTCATACCATCTAAGAAATTTCTTTCATCAACAAAATGTATCCTTGCATTACCACATACCTTTTCTTCAGTCTCCTTCAATGGCTTTAGCTTATGCCGCACTCCATCCTTTATCAGGGAATAGGTATTCGCACGGCCATCGTGTACAGCACATCTGTCAAACTGCCATGGTCTACCCAACAACATATGACATGCATCCATAGATATGATATCACACAATACCTCATCTTGGTATCCGCCAATCTTGAACTTTACCAGGAATTGTTCATTGACCATGACCTTGTGGTCATCCTGTACCCAGGCAATCCGATATGGATGTGGGTGTTTCTGTCTCTTGAGCTTCAACTTTGTCACCATCTCTTCTGACACCAAATTGTCAGTGCTTCCACTATCAATGATTACATCACAACATTTACCTTCACACTTGCACCTGGTGCGAAACAGGCTCCTCCTTTGCTCAGGTTCATTCTCACCACTCAACAGGACTCTTCTGTTAATCAACGTTTCTCCTCTTTCAGTATCTTCAGAATTTGATGATCTGGCATCTTCATCTACATGTGCAACTCTGGCCTGGCCTTCATTTCTCCTGTCCGTTCTACCTTGGCGCTGAGGACATTCAAATGCCCTATGACCTTCTTCTCCACAGTGAAAACATGTTCCACGGAAGCCACCTCTTCCAGATCCTTGTCCTCTTCCTCTTCCTCTCTGATCTCTATTATTCTGATCCTGGAAGCGATTGGAATTATTTCCTCGCTGATTCTGACTACTACTGGCCTCATCCTTCTTTTTCGAATCTTCATTTCGGCCACCATATGACCGTCCACCAGATCGTCCACCGCGACCTCTTCCGTTTTGTCTGCTCTCAAACTTCTTGTTCAGCTTTTCCTCTACTTTTAGGGCAAATTGGTATGCCTCCTCAATACTGTTCATTCGAACCAGATTCAACTCCTCCTGAATGCTTGGCCTTATCCCATTAAGGTATCGGGCAACTTTCTCCTTATCAGCTTCGGCATGGCCTGTTCTGATGAGTAGTCGATAGAACTCTTCTGTATACTCCTGAACAGATTTTCCTGCTTGCTTCAAACTTTGCATTTTCTTCAGTAGGTCAAGCTCATAATCAACAGGAATGAACTGTCGCTTCAATTTTTCCACCATCCGATCCCATTTTGTGATTTCATCTTTCCCTCTTCTATTTCGCTCCAATTGAATTTCTTGCCACCAGATCTTGGCATGACCTTTCAGTCTGGCCTTCACAAATTTGACCCTATCAGGATCCTCAACATCTTCATACTCAAAATACTCCTCAAATTCATTGATCTAGTCGATCAATTCCTCTGGGTTAAGATTTCCAGAAAATGTACGAACCTCAATCTTAGGTCTTTTCCCAATCTTAGAAATGTCCGAAAAAGTCTTTCTTCCTCCTGGTTCACAATTTCGACTTCTCCTTCTTGATATTCTTCTTTGGCTTCATCCTCGCTTTCATCTCTAACATTAAGATTCATTCCTCTGTGAATCTCTTCTTGCAATGCTCGCACTTGTCTTTGCAGCTCTCTAACCTCAGGTGTTACAACACCAGCTCTTCTGTCACGTTCCCTTCGTGGAGGCATTTTTGCGATGCGCACTGAAACCCTAGCCACGGTCCTGGTGCAAACTGCCTCACAGTCGGCGATCTGTTTACACACTCAAGAACTCCTGCTCTGATACCACTTGATGAAGGGTGCTCCCCTTAATACCACAAACACATAACAGAAATAAAGAAACAACAACAATATGCAAGAACAGAAAATTGGCTTCTTATTATCTCCACAAATATGGAATTACAAACTTTCAAAATTAAAATATGTAAAGCCACATGGGCATTCCCTTACAATATTCTGTAGGACAAAGCCTCGAGCTATTACCCAGATCTACTACCCAGAACTATTTTGAACTACCTAAGACAATAATACAGCCTTCCTTATATAAGCAATTATCCACCGCCTGGGAGGGTTCCAGAATTTTAGCCAATAAGGCCGACCAAAATTAGAATTATTTTATTTTACATTTTATTACATCATAGTCGGCTAAAGATAACCTTTGAAACCCGAACATAAATTTTGAAGAAAATTATTTTTCCCCATTTCAGGTGGCCCAACTTCTGAAGACCATAAGTCATCACCAGTTGACCCGCTCGGCTATTATAACCCCATTTCGAAAACGCCACGAAGCGCTCTACAGGCTTGACTTGTGGAAGCGCCTGTCACCCAAATTTTTGACCTCATCTGGGGCCTCTAAAGCTTTCAAAACTGAGTTTGAAGTTTCTGTACCCTGCTGCCAATACCAAAAATCTTCAATATCTTCCAATATACACTTGATCTGGCAATGAAACTTTACTGGCAGACTTATATGACCAAAATGAACCTCCAAGAAAAAAATTAGATCATTCTGAGCACAGATGAAAATTACCAAAAATAGTAACTTTCCATAAATAGCAGCTCTGCACAAAATAGCCCTTATTGAAAATAAAAATAGAAATATTTTTGGGTGATGCAAGATTGCTCTTATACCTAGGATGCTGCTGCATCAGACACCCGGGGTAATTTGAGAAGTGACCCTGTTAGGACTCAGGTGTGTAGAGGAAAACCAAGACGGTTAACCTCCTCCTTTGTTAGCCATGATGAATCTTCAACAGGTTGTCCTTTCCACTTGACTAGATATTCTTCATATGTCTTGTTCCTTGTGCTTTTGCCAACACGACTGTCCAGTATATCTTCGATCTCCTTAGTGTCTGAACTAGTTGTTGGAATACTCCACTGTGCTGCTATGATCTCATCTTCAACACCTCCTTCATGATACTCTGTCAGATCTGAAATGTTAAACACTGGTGAAATATGTAGCTCAGTAGGTAATTCTACCTCATATGTATTTCATGAATCATGTTTCTTCAATATCCTGCATGGTCCAAACTTCTTCATTTTCAGCTTGTTATATGTACCAACTGGAAACCGCTCCTTCCGTAAATGAACCATGACTTCATCACCAACCTGAAATTCCTTATACATCCTTTTCTCATCTGCCTTAGCCTTATACTGTGCGTTCATCTTGCTAATATGCTTCCTCACCCCTCCATGGATGTTCTTCAAGTGTTCTGCAAAATCTTCAGCTTCAGCACTACTTATTTCTCCTTTATCTATCTTCCTCAATTCAGATGCATTTCTTAGACTACTTCCATATACAATCTGGAATGGTGATTTACCAGTGCTCTTGTTGACAGAATTATTGTATGCAAATTCCGCATATGGTAAAATCAAATCCCATCTTGTTGGCTTATCTCCAACCAAACATCTCAGCAAATTTCCCAAACTCCTATTCACCACCTCTGTCTTTCCATCAGTCTGCGGATGATGTGATGAACTAAACTTCAAATCTATCTTCAACTTCTACCACAACGTACGCCAGAAATATCCAACAAACTTAGTGTCCCGATCTGAAACTATGGTCTTTGGCAAACCATGAAGTCTTACTACTTCTCTGAAAAACAATTCTGCTACATGAACAGCATCATTAGTCTTCTTGCAGGGAATGAAATGTGCCATCTTTAAAAATCTGTCAACCACCACAAAAATTGAATCATGTCCCCGCTGAGTCCTCGGTAAACCAAGAACAAAGTCCATGCTGATATCCTCCCAAGGCTTCTCTGGTACGGGTAATGGATGATACAACCCTGTATTCTGCTTCACTCCTTTCGCCATCTGACATACTCTGCAACGTTGTAAAAACTTCTTCACATCTTGCTGCAATTGTGGCCAATAATAATTTTCACTAACCAAAAAAATAGTTTTGTTACGACCAAAATGTCCAGCCAATCCTCCGCTATGCTTCTCCTTGATGAGATTCTCCCTCATAGAACTTCGTGGAATGCACAACTGACTCCCTCTGAATAGCATATCATCCTAGATGATGAAATCCAACCATTTCGTCCTGTCTAGAGTAACAGGTTCTGTACAAGCTTTCCAAGCTTCACCAAAATCAGGATCCACTGGATACAAATTCTTGAGTTCCTTGAACCCAACCACTTCAATCTGCATTTCTGTCAGCAATAGTTGCCTTCTTCTAAGAGCATCTGCAACCCTATTAGACTTTCCACTCCTGTGTTTCAAAACAAATGTATAACTCTGCAAAACCTCAATCCATTTCAAATGTCTTTGATTCAATTTTCCTTGACTATTCAAATATTGCAAAGCTTGATGATCAGTATACAAAACAAACTCTTTAGGAAGTAGATAATGTCTCCACTTCTTTAATGCCTGAACTATAGCATAAAATTCCTGATCATAAACAGAATATTTCCTCTTGGCATCATTTAACTTCTCACTGAAATAAGCAACAGGTTTACCTTCTTGGCTCATAACAGCTCCTATTGCAATACCACTAGCATCACAATCTACTTGAAACACCTTGTTAAAATCTAGAAGTGCTAAAACAGGTTGTTCTGTAACTTTTTGTTTCAACAACTGAAAACTATTTTCTGCCCCCTTAGTCCACTTAAACTCTTTTCTATCCCCTCTCATTGTTTCAGTCAAGGGTCCACAAATACTGCTAATATTTCTGATAAACTTTCTGTAAAAGCTAGCTAGACCATGAAAAGATCTTACTTCAGTAGCACTCCTTGGAGTAGGCCATTCAAGGATAGCCTGCACCTTCTCTGGGTCCATTTTTAGACCTTCTGCTGAAACTACAAATCTCAAATACACTAACTCTTTCTTCACAAAATTGCACTTCTTCAAATTAATCAACAATTTCTCTTCTCTCAACTTCTCAAATACCATACGAATATGCATCATATGCTCATCCAATGTCTTACTAAAGATCAAAATATCATCTAGGTAAACAATGACAAACTTACCCAAAAATTCTTTCAGAACCTCGTTCATGAGCCGCATGAAAGTGCTTGGTGCATTGGTTAGCCCAAAAGGCATGACTAACCACTCATATAGTCCTTCCTTTGTCTTGAAGGCAGTCTTCCATTCATCTCCTTCTCTGATCCGAATCTAATGATATCCACTTTTCAAATCTATCTTTGAGAAATACACAGCTCCACTCAAACAGTCCATAATATCATCCATTCGTGGCAATGGAAATCTATACTTGATTGTGATCTTGTTTATTGCTCTGGAATCTGTACACATCCTCCATTCTCCATTTTTCTTTGGTGCTAATACCGCTGGTACAGCACAGGGACTCAGACTCTCACGGTTCAAACCTTTCTGTAACAGTTCATGTACTTGTCTGTTCAACTCATCACTTTCTGCAGGTGTCATTTTGTGTGCTGCCTTATTCGGAAAACTCCCTCCTGGGATCAAGTCCATCTGATGACTGATCTTCCTGACAGGTGGTAATCCATCAGGCACGTTATCGGATACAATATCCTGAAATTCATTCAACAAATCTGCAACTTGTACAGGAACATCTTCTACTTCCTCTTTACCAGCTTTTGGAATTAAAGCAAAACATACATGCTCATGCCTCATACCATCTAAGAAATTTCTTCCATCAACAAAAGTTATCCTTGCATTACCACATACCTTTTCTTCAGTCTCCTTCAATGGCTTTAGCTTATGCCGCACTCCATCCTTTGTCAGGGAATAGGTATTCGCACGGCCATCGTGTACAGCACATCTGTCAAACTGCCATGGTCTACCCAACAACATATGACATGCATCCATAGATATGATATCACACAATAGCTCATCTTGGTATCCGCTAATCTTGAACTTCACCAGGCATTGTTCATTGACCATGACCTTGTGGTCATCCTATACCCAGGCAATCAGATATGGATGTGGGTGTTTCTGTCTCTTGAGCTTCAACTTTGTCACCATCTCTTCTGACACCAAATTGTCAGTGCTTCCACTATCAATGATCACATCACAACATTTACCTTCACACTTGCACCTGGTGCGAAACAGGCTCCTTCTTTGCTCAGATTCATTCTCACCACTCAACAAGACTCTTCTGTTAATCAACGTTTCTCCTCTTTTAGCATATTCAGAATTTGATGATCTGGCATCTTCATCTACATGTGCAACTCTGGCCTGGCCTTCATTTCTCCTGTCCGTTCTGCCTTGGCGCTGAGGACATTCAAATGCCCTATGACCTTCTTCTCCACAGTGAAAATATATTCCACGGAAGCCACCTCTTCCAGATCCTTGTCCTCTTCCTCTTCCTCTCTGATCTCTATTATTCTGATCCTGGAAGTGATTGGAATTATTTCCTCGCTGATTCTGACTACTACTGGCCTCATCCTTCTTTTTCGAATCCTCATTTCGGCCACCATATGACCGTCCACCAGATCGTCCACCGTGACCTCTTCCGTTTTGTCTGCTCTCAAACTTCTTGTTCAACTTTTCCTCTACTTTTAGGGAAAATTGGTATGCCTCCTCAATACTGTTCATTCGAACCAGATTCAACTCATCCTGAATGCTTGGCCTTAACCTATTAAGGTATCAGGCAACTTTCTCCTTATCAGCTTCGGCATGGCCTGTTCTGATGAGGAGTCGATAGAACTCTTCTGTATACTCCTGAATAGATTTTCCTGCTTGCTTCAAACTTTGCATTTTCTTCAGTAGGTGAAGCTCATAATCAACAGGAATGAACTGTCGCTTCAATTTTTCCACCATCCGATCCCATCTTGTGATTTTATCTTTCCCTCTTCTATTTCGCTCCAATTGAATTTCTTGCCACCAGATTTTCGCATGACCTTTCATTCTGGCCTTCGCAAATTTGACCCTATCAGGATCTTCAACATCTTCATACTCAAAATACTCCTCACATTCATTGATCCAGTCGATCAATTCCTCTGGGTTAAGATTTCCAAAAAATGTAGGAACCTCAATCTTAGGTCTTTTCCCAATATTAGAAATGGCCTGAAAAAGTCTTTCTTCCTCCTGGTTCACAATTTTGACTTCTCCTTCTTGATATTCTTCTTCGGCTTCATCCTCGCTTTCATCTCTGACATTAAGATTCATTCCTCTATGAATCTCTTCTTGCAATGCTCGCACTTGTCTCTGCAGCTCTCTAACCTCAGGTGTTACAACACCAGCTCTTCCGCCACGTTCCCTTCGTGGAGGTATTTTCGTGATGCGCACTGAAACCCTAGCCACGGTCCTAGTGCAAACTGCCTCACAATCGGTGATCTGTTTACACACTCAAGAACTCCTACTCTGATACCACTTGATGAAGGGTGCTCCCATTAATACCACAAACACATAACAGAAATAGAGAAACAACATAAATATGCAAGAACAAAAAATTGGCTTCTTATTATCTCCACAAATGTGGTATTACAAACTTTTAGAATTACAATATGCAAAGCCACATGGGCATTCCCTTACAATATTCTGTAGGACAAAGCCTCGAGCTATTACCCAGATCTACTACCAAGAACTATTCTGAACTACCTAAGACAATAATACAGCCTTCCTTATATAAGCAATTATCCACCGCATGGGAAGGTTCCAGAATTTTAGCCAATAAGGCCGACCAAACTTAGAATTATTTTATTTTATATTTTATTACATCATAGCCGGCTCAAGATAACCTTTGAAACCCGAACAGAAATTTTGAAGAAAATTATTTTTCGCCATTTCAGGTGGCCCAACTTCTGAAGACCATAAGTCATCACCAGTTGACCCGCTCGGCTATTATAACCCCATTTCGGAAATGCCACGAAGCGCTCTACAAGCTTTACCCGTGCAACCGCCCGGTACCCAAATTTTTGACCTCATCCGGGGCCTCTAAAGCCTTCAAAACTAAGTTCGAAGTTTCTGTACCCTGCTGCCAATACCGAAAATCTTCAATATCTTCCAATATACACTTGATCTGGCAATGAAACTTTACTGGTAGACTTATATGACCAAAATGAACCTCCAAGAAAGAAATTAGATCATTCTGAGCACAGATGAAAATTACCAAAGATAGTAACTTTCCATAAATAGCAGCTCTGCACAAAATAGCCCTTATTGAAAATAAAAATAAAAATATTTTTGGGTGATGCAAGATTGCTCTTATACCCAGGATGCTCCTGCATCAGACACCCGGGGTAATTTAAGAAGTGACCCTGTCACGACTCAAGTGTGTAGAGGAAAACCAAGACGGTTAACCTCCTCCTTTGTTAGCCATGATGAATCTTCAACAGGTCATCCTTTCCACTTGACTAGATTTTCTTCATATGTCCTGTTCCTTGTGCTTCTGCCAACACGACTGTCCAGTATATCTTCGATCTCCTTAGTGTCTGAACTAGTTGCTGGAATACTCCACTGTGCTGCTGTGATCTCATCTTCAACACCTCCTTCATGATACTCTGTCAGATCTGAAATGTTAAACACTGGTGAAATATGTAGCTCAGTAGGTAATTCTACCTCATATGCGTTTCCTGAATAATGTTTCTTCAATATCTTGCATGGTCCAAATTTCTTCATTTTCAGCTTGTTATATGTACCAACTGGAAACCGCTCCTTCTGTAAATGAACCATGACTTCATCACCAACCTAAAATTCCTTATACCTCCTTTTCTCATCTGCCTTAGCCTTATACTGTGCATTCATCTTGGTAATATGCTTCCTCACCCCCCCATGGATGTTCTTCAAGTTTTCTATAAAATCTTCAGCTTCAGCACTACTTATTTCTCCTTTATCTATCTTCCTCAATTCTGATGCATTTCTTAGACTACTTCCATATACAATCTGGAATGGTGATTTACCAGTGCTCCTGTTGACAGAATTATTGTATGCAAATTCCACCTATGGTAAAATCAAATCCCATCCTGTTGGCTTATCTCCAACCAAACATCTCAGCAAATTTCTCAAACTCCTATTCACCACCTCTGTCTGTCCATCAGTCTGTGGATGATGTGATGAACTAAACTTCAAATCTATCTTCACTTTTTCCACAACGTACGCTAGAAATATCCAACAAACTTAGTGTCCCGATCTGAAACTATGGTCTTTGGCAAACCATGAAGTCTCACTACTTCTTTGAAAAACAATTCTGCTACATGAACAACATCATTAGTCTTCTTGCAGGGAATGAAATGTGCCATCTTTGAAAATCTGTCAACCACCACAAAAATTGAATCATGTCCCCGCTGAGTCCTCGGTAAACCAAGAATAAAGTCCGTGCTGATATCCTCCCAAGGCTTCTCTGGTACGGGTAATGGCTGATACAACCCTGTATTCTGCTTCACTCCTTTCACCATCTGACATACTCTGCAACATTGTACAAACTTCTTCACATCTTGCTGCAATTGTGGCCAATAATAATTTTCACTAACCAAAGAAAGGGTTTTGTCACGACCAAAATGTCCAGCCAATCCTCCGCTATGCTTCTCCTTGATGAGATTCTCCCTCATAGAACTTCGTGGAATGCACAACTGACTCCATCTGAATAGCATATCATCCTGGATGATGAAATCCAACCATTTCGTCCTGTCTAGAGTAACAGGTTCTGTACAAGCTTTCCAAGCTTCACCAAAATCAGGATCCTCTGGATACAAATTCTTGAGTTCCTTGAACCCAACCACTTCAATCTGCATTTCTGTCAGCAATAGTTGCCTTCTGCTAAGAGCATCTGCAACCCTATTAGACTTTCCACTCCTGTGTTTCAAAATAAATGTATAACTCTGCAAAAACTCAACCCATTTCAAATGCCTTTGATTCAATTTTCCTTGACTATTCAAATATTGCAAAGCTTGATGATCAGTATACAAAACAAACTCTTTAGGAAGTAGATAATGTCTCCACTTCTTTAATGCCTGAACTATAGCATAAAATTCCTGATCATAAATAGAATATTTCCTCTTGGCATCATTTAACTTCTCACTGAAATAAGCAACAGGTTTACCTTCTTGGCTCATAACAGTTCCTATTGCAGTACCACTAGCATCACAATCTACTTGAAACACCTTATTAAAATCTGGAAGTGCTAAAATGGGTTGTTCTGTAACTTTTTATTTCAACAACTGAAAACTATTTTCTGCCCCCTTAGTCCACTTAAACTCTTTTCTATCCCCTCTCATTGTTTCAGTCAAGGGTCCACAAATACTGCTAAAATTTCTGATAAACTTTCTGTAAAATTTAGCTAGACCATGAAAAGATCTTACCTCAGTAGTACTCCTTGGAGTAGGCCATTCAAAGATAGCCTGCACCTTCTCTGGGTCTATTTTTAGACCTTCTGCTGAAACTACAAATCCCAAATACACTAACTCTTTCTTCACAAAACTGCACTTCTTCAAATTAATCAACAATTTCTCTTCTCTCAACTTCTCAAATACCATACGAATATGCATCATATGCTCATCCAATGTCTTACTAAAGATCAAAATATCATCTAGGTAAACAATGACAAACTTACCCAAAAATTCTTTCAGAACCTCGTTCATGAGCCGCATGAAAGTGCTCGGTGCATTGGTTAGCCCAAAAGGCATGACTAACCACTCATATAGTCCTTCTTTTGTCTTAAAGGCAGTCTTCCATTCATCTCCTTATCTGATCCGAATCTGATGATATCCACTTTTCAGATCTATCTTTGAGAAATACACAGCTCCACTCAAACAGTCCATAATATCATCCATTCGTGGCAATGGAAACCTATACTTGATTGTGATCTTGTTTATTGCTCTGAAATCTGTACACATCCTCCATTTTTCATTCTTCTTTGGTGCTAATACCGCTGGTACAGCACAGGGACTCAGACTCTCACGGATCAAACCTTTCTGTAACAGTTCATGTACTTGTCTGTTCAACTCCTCACTTTCTGCAGGTGTCATTCTGTGTGCTGCCTTATTCGGCAAACTCGCTCCTGGGATCAAGTCCATCTGATGACTGATCTTCCTGACTGGTGGTAATCCATCAGGCACGTTATTAGATACAATATCTTAAAACTCATTCAACAAATCTGCAACTTCTACAAGAACATCTTCTACTTCCTCTTTACCAGCTTTTGGAATTAAAGCAAAACATACATGCTCATGCCTCATATCATCTAGGAAATTTCTTCCATCAACAAAAGTTATCCTTGCATTATCACATACCTTTTTTTCAGTCTCCTTCAATGGCTTTAGCTTATGCCGCACTCCATCCTTTATCAGGGAATAGGTATTCGCACGGCCATCATGTACAGCACATCTGTCAAACTGCCATGGTCTACCCAACAACATATGACATGCATCCACAGATATGATATCACACAATACCTCATCTTGGTATCCACCAATCTTGAACTTCACCAGGCATTGTTCATTGACCATGACCTTGTGGTCATCCTGTACCCAGGCAATCCGATATGGATGTGGGTGTTTCTGTCTCTTGAGCTTCAACTTTGTCACCATCTCTTCTGACACCAAATTGTCAGTGCTTCCACTATCAATGATCACATCACAACATTTACCTTCACACTTGCACCTGGTGCGAAACAGGCTCCTCCTTTGCTCAGGTTCATTCTCACCACTCAACAGGACTCTTCTGTTAATCAACATTTCTCCTCTTTCAGCATCTTCAAAATTTGATGATCTGGCATCTTCATCTACATGTGCAACTCTGGCTTGGCCTTCATTTCTCCTGTCCGTTCTGCCTTGGCACTGAGGACATTCAAATGCCCTATGACCTTCTTCTCCACAGTGAAAACATGTTCCACGGAAGCCACCTTTTCCAGATCCTTGTCCTCTTCCTCTTCCGCTCTGATCTCTATTATTCTGATCCTGGAAGCGATTGGAATTATTTCCTCGCTGATTCTGACTACTACTGGCCTCATCCTTATTTTTCGAATCCTCATTTCGGCCACCATATGACCGTCCACCAGATCGTCCACCGTGACCTCTTCCGTTTTGTCTGCTCTCAAACCTCTTGTTCAGCTTTTCCTCTACTTTTAGGGCAAATTGGTATGCCTCCTCAATACTGTTCATTCGAACCAGATTCAACTCCTCCTGAATGCTTGGCCTTAACCCATTAAGGTATCGGGCAACTTTCTCCTTATCAGCTTCGGCATGGCCTGTTCTGATGAGGAGTCGATAGAACTCCTCTGTATACTCCTGAACAGATTTTCCTGCTTGCTTCAAACTTTGCATTTTCTTCAGTAGGTCAAGCTCATAATCAACAGGAATGAACTGTCGCTTCAATTTTTCCACCATCCGATCCCATCTTGTGATTTTATCTTTCCCTCTTCTATTTCGCTCCAATTGAATTTCTTGCCACCAGATCTTCGCATGACCTTTCAGTCTGGCCTTCGCAAATTTGACCCTATCAGGATCCTCAACATCTTCATACTCAAAATACTCATCACATTCATTGATCCAGTCGATCAATTCCTCTGGGTTAAGATTTCCAGAAAATGTAGGAACCTCAATCTTAGGTCTTTTCCCAATCTTAGAAATGGCCCGAAAAAGTTTTTCTTCCTCCTGGTTCACAATTTCGACTTCTCCTTCTTGATATTCTTCTTCGGCTTCATCCTCGCTTTCATCTCTGACATTAAGATTCATTCCTCTGCGAATCTCTTCTTGCAATGCTCGCACTTGTCTCTGCAGCTCTCTAACCTCAGGTGTTACAACACCAGCTCTTCCGCCATGTTCTCTTCGTGGAGGCATTTTCGCGATGCGCGCTGAAACCCTAGCCATGGTCTTGGTGCAAACTGCCTCACAGTCGGCGATCTATTTACACACTCAAGAACTCCTGCTCTGATACTACTTGATGAAGGGTGCTCCCCTTAATACCACAAACACATAACAGAAATAGAGAAACAACAACAATATGCAAGAACAGAAAATTAGCTTCTTATTATCTCCACAAATGTGGAATTACAAACTTTCAGAATTACAATATGCAAAGCCACATGGGCATTCCCTTACAATATTCTGTAGGACAAAGCCTCGAGCTATTACCCAGATCTACTACCCAGAACTATTCTGAACTGCCTAAGACAATAATACAGCCTTCCTTATATAAGCAATTATCCACCGCCTGGGAAGGTTCCAGAATTTTAGCCAATAAGGCCGACCAAACTTAGAATTATTTTATTTTACATTTTATTACATCATAGTCGGCTCAAGATAACCTTTGAAACCTGAACAGAAATTTTGAAGAAAATTATTTTTCGCCATTTCAGGTGGCCCAACTTCTGAAGACCATAAGTCATCACCAGTTGACCCGCTCGGCTATTATAACCCCATTTTAGAAATGTCACGAAGCGCTCTACAGGCATGACCAGCGCAAGCGCTCGTGACCCAAATTTTTGACTTCATTCGGGGCCTCTAAAGCCTTCAAAACTAAGTTCGAAGTTTCTGTACCCTGCTGCCAATACCGAAAATCTTCAATATCTTCCAATATACACTTGATCTGGCAATGAAACTTTACTGGCAGACTTATATGACCAAAATGAACCTCCAAGAAAGAAATTAGATCATTCTGAGCACAGATGAAAATTACCAAAAATAGTAACTTTCCATAAATAGTAGCTCTGCACAAAATAGCCCTTATTGAAAATAAAAACAAAAATATTTTTGGGTGATGCAAGATTGCTCTTATATCCAGGATGCTCCTGCATCAAAATGGTGGGGAAAAGACACAAGAGGGAACCTAAGGATGAAGCGGATAAGTGGCATCGACATTCTAAGTTGTGGAACATTTTGAATAAAGGTGATGTAACTACTTTCATTGACTGACTTCATGGCTGGAAACCCTCTGTTACTCACACAATGGTTAAGAGTTGGGATGAGGGGATTGTTAAAATTGATGGGGTGGATTTCACGGTGATAGAGGAGGTCATCTCAGCAGTGATGGGCATAACCATTATTGGGAAGAAATTCTATAGAGATAACCATATTTCAGGGTAGGGTGTGATGGAATTTGCCAAAGGTGTGGAGGAAAAGAAGGCTTTAGTGAAGAAAAGTATCTACTACCTACCAAAGTCCATCAAGCTGATGTGGAGGTTTGTGCTTAGGGCTATCATTAAGTACATTACTCTAGATACGAGGTTCAACCACATCTATTCTTACCACTTCATGCTTCTAAATCATTTCAGGTTTGGGGCAAAGATCTCTATTCCTTTTTTCCTATATTCGTCTATTAATGAGAATATAAATGACTATAGGGAGAAGCCTATTGGAAACCTTGGTTTCCATGAGGTGATTTTTCTGCTAATTTATGAATTTTTTAAGGCTAGGACTATAGGGAAAGAAATTAAGTATAGGAAAGAGGGCAAGGAGGGTAAAGATGAGGAGGTTGAGTTGGGAGAAGAAGATTGTGTCCCATTCAATACTAAGGAAAGCCAAGAGATGCATTCAGATATGGATGAGGAGGCTACCCCATAGACTAAAAGGGGGAAAAAGAAAATTAAAATGGAGAAAATGGAGAAAAAGGAGATTCCCAACCCTAAACAAAGCATTGAGATCTCGTCTAATAAATATTTCAATGAGAGGGTAGAGGGAATGGATACTGAGGGTGACAGTGCTAAAGAGGAGGAAGATACTACTGCTGAAGAAGAGGATAATAAGGAGAGGAAGGGTGGCAAGAGAACCATTACTATTATGATGCCTGCAGACATAGAGGAGGTTTCTGCTGACAAACCATTTAGGAGACTAAAAAAAAGGAAGGATATTGATGAGGAACCCAAGGAGGAAAGATAGGAGGAGGGAAAGGATAGCAAGGATGAAGAGGAGAATCAGGGGGGAGGGGATGATAATGAGTAGGGTTTTGATGATTATGGGTTTGGACATTACACTTGCAAGATCTTGGGCAAAGACAAGAGTGTGGTTTGGAGGAATTTTGATAATGTCTCAGTGAGGATGGGTCTTAAGAGAGAAATGATGAAAACATTGGTTAAGGAGAATAAAGAGGGAAAAATTCAAATGGAGGAGCTTATTGATCCTACCCTGGTCATTTTGAGTGACACTACGAAGGAGAACCCTTAGATGGATGTGCTTAATAATGCTAAGAATAGTGTAATTGACAGCTACAAGACCACTAAATGGACCTATCATGAAATCAAGGAGCTTAAATACAAGATGGGTAGATTGGAAAGGGAAAATTGTAGCAATAAGAATAGGAATACTGAGGAGGAGAAGGATATGGAAAAAAAGTGGAGGAAGTGAAGAGGAGAGTTCAGAGCATGCAGGGCACCTTGAAGAAAATTGCTGAGCAAAGCTACAATATTCTTAAAGCTTCTAATGACAACATAAAGGTGTTGATCAACAAAATTGAGGAACACAGGGGCAGCAAGGAGGATGACCAATCTCCAACTAGTGGAAAAGATAAGTCTCCTGAGGAAGGACCAAGGAAGAGAACCAGATCTAGTACTATGAAAAAGGACACTTAGGAACCTAATAAAGACCTCTTAGACCTTAAGGAGGTAGCTAGAAGGGTGTCAGAACTAGAGATTCGTGCTATGGAGATTCTCGGAGAAATTATCTGAGTTGTTCTCTTGGCTTCGGGCCTTACCTAGTTTTTTGTTCTGCTTCCTTGGTTTTCTGGTTTTATCTTTCTTTCTGGTGGGGGGCTGATGTTTTAGTCTGTGGCTTTTTTGTTGTTGCTACTTTAAACACTAAATCTATGTTATGCTTTTAGTTCTATAAGGGTTTCAAGGCCCCATCAAAACCTATTTTTCATAATCAAAAACATTGACTAAAGATGTAGGATCAACAAGACAACCATGAGTAGGTTTCTAAGAAATCCTAGCAAAAATATAAAGGGGACCATCAAGAGCTTTAATAGTCTCGGATTCATCAAAGGTAATCAAAAGTTCTTGAGGTCTTTTATTCTTAGGTTGTTGTCAAGGTTTAGGTTGAGTTTTCAGTTTAGGTTTAGGTTTTGGTTGAGGTTGAGATTGAACTTGAGATTGAACTTGAGGTTGAAGTGGAGATACAGATTGACTAACATGCTCCACTTGATTAAAAACATGATTGAGATCATCCATCTTTGAATCATACACAATTTTCATAGCAGATGGTTGAACAGTGGTATTAGTATCATGCGTAGGTAAAGGATTTGTATAGATTTAAAGTTTTTGATTAGGAGGAGAGACATATTTGTTCCCACTACCATTAAGATTATCGACAGATAAGGCATTAGAGTCAATTAAGTCTTGAACCTTATGTTTTAAAGAATAACACTTCTTAGTATCATGACCATTTTCATGATGATATTGACAAAAAACATTTTGATCAAAAGATTTAGATGCAATCATAGCAAGTAAAAGAGGTTGAATAGGAGGTAAAGTAATCATATTAGAAGTTAACAACCTATTCATAATAGCATGTAAAGTTTTAGAAACAGGAGTAAATGTATGATTTAACCAAAAAGCAGTGGATGCAGAAGTGGCATTGTGAGATGTAACAACAACTTGATTAGCAACTGCATTCGCTTGTTTGTTTATCTTGACAAAGTTGTTGAATTTTTTAAATTTGTTTGGATTAGGAGTAGCATCACTCTTATCAACTAGAACATGAGCCATTGGAGTGTTTCTCTCAAATTGACTCACTTGTAATTGATAATGATGAAGCGCTGCACAAAGTTGTTGAAAAGAGGTAAATTTAGTTGTAATACCCAAAAAATGGACTATAAGTTCATTAACCTCCTACATCAACAATTCGAATGAAATCGACATCAAAGTCCTAATCTAAGGCACATCTAAACATCATCGAATCATAATTGATTATCTTAAATTCTACATCGGGGAATATTCCTAGTAATATTCCTAATCATCATAATCATCCTTAATTTTATAATTATTTGGCAATAAATCACATTTATCCTAAAATTTGATTAATTAAATATTTTGCATATTTAATTAATTAGATTTAATATTTGCCACTTAATTGTGTAATTAAATTTAATTCTATCTATTATTAATTGTATTATTTAATTTTGACAATAAATCTAATATCATATGAATAATTGATTAAATTTTTATTTAATTAATTAAAGCAAGTTGTCATTATTTAATAATACAGTTTTTAATAAAAATTTGATTAAATAATTGATTAACCCATAAATCAATTGTTTTATTTTTAAAAGTAGTTAAGTTGGAAATAAATCACTTTATTATTAAATTAATTCATAAATAAAACATGCACAATCATAAAAGCAAACAACTATCAATTATCAATTAAAGCTAAACTCTATTTTGAGTTAAAGCTTAGCTTTTGCATGTTTTTGTGAGTTAATTATCTTTTATTTAAAAATAACTCAAAAATCAACCTGAGTTATTTGAGTGATTTATGGCTTTTTTTCATGCACCTCCAAAGCCTTGGATTTCTATAAAAATAATGCTCAGCTCTTCATAATTCATCTCTCAATCATCTCGCAAATTGCAAACTTACTCTACAGGAATCATAGCATATCAGATTTGGAGAATTTGCACAATTGGAGCTTGAAAGAATCAACTTGCGAATTCAAAGCTTTGTGAGATCAATTTCAATTGCATATTTTTCATATCATAGCATAGAATTTCATAGCTTTGCATATCATTGTTAGATAGATCAATTCATAGCATATCAATTTCATCTAGCATAGATTCATATCAGTTTTTATCATTCTTATTGCATAGAAAATATCCAAAATATAGATTAATTGCATTCAATTTCATATCCATCTTTTGCATTCAAATCCTTCATTTAGGTGTTGTCTAGGTGACTGATCTCGATTACAATCTGAGAACATCAATCTCGCACCTACTAGAAGGCAGTAAATCGCTTGGTTAGATAGATTTTAATTTTGCACGATTTTGATTATAGCTAACCTCTAATATTTTACTGAGTGTTGTGTTTATAGATCAGGTACAATTTTCATACACATTTCTGGTGCCCACCGTGGGGCAACCCACCTTTGCATGTTGATTTTGATTCTTGGAGCTAAAACCCTAAAGTTTCAAAGATTTAATTTTATCTCCCAAACGGCTTGGATTTTTGGTGTAAAATTTTTTTTGCAAGTTGAAGACATATCAAGAAAGCTTTGAAAAAAAATTAATAATTTTTTGAATTATTTTGAATTTTTAATAATTTTTTTTTAATTTTTCATACAAAATTAATATCTGACGCAAATCAGCATATTTTTCTAAAATTTTTACATTTTCGGAAAGCTCTTCAAATTCTACAGGGGTTTTATTATTTTTATTTTAAATTTGGATGCAATTTAATAGCTCAAATAGTCAATTTGCAAAAACTGGTCTATTTTGATAAAACGGGTCTCTAGGCCACAAATGAAGAGATTTTTCTAAAAATTTTGCATTTTTGGAAAGCTCTCTATTTTTTAGTAGGGATCTTTATTCTGAATTTCTATTTTTCTGGCCTAAATCATATCAAAAAAATTAGATCTTGTTGACTAGGTCAAATGTAGTGCAAAAAAATTAAAATTTTATGATGGGTATGCACTTATTTTTCATATGATTCAATGCATGATATGAGTTGTCATTTGGATTAATTTATGGTTATTATTTCTCCTAACAATTGATCTTTAGAGCTAACCCTATGGTTTTCATAAGTTGAATATATTTTGCATATCTTATTTGCTTGTTTGCTTGTTGGAGAGTTCGTCACTTGCTTGCATGGAAAAGCTCAACAAAAATTGCTAAAAATTAGGTAGAATATACTAAGCGCGTTGCGAGGATCATGAGGTATTCTCCTTGTTCTGAAAACATTTCAATTTGGACTTAAAATAAATCTCTTATGTGTCAAGCTTGTGTGCATCTTTTCATGCTTTTGATCTATTTCTACACACTTGCATAATTTGATACTAGGTTGTGATCCCTTAAGGATTCATTAAGTAGTCTTAGAATACTTGTCATTGATCTTGATTTCTATCTTGGGTTATTGGACTTGCTAATCCGCTAGCCCCACATTTCCACCCTGTGGTTGCAATCTCAGCGCCATAAAGGGGAGGGGTCAACAGGACAGAAGCGTTAAGTGTTCCACTTGGCAACCCTTTTGTGCTTTTAGGAACTCACTTGTTTTCTAAGTTGTGGACTTGTTTTTAGCTTGTGTGAGGTGTTAAGTGTTCCACCTTGTGGACTCATCTCATATTTTCTTTAAGCGTTAAGTGTTCCTCTTTCTGCTATTTGGGTACTTTTGGTAGATTTGCTTTCAGGAATATATCTGTGCTCACATAGTAATTAGGCCCTATGAACACTATTCGTGATTCTTGAGAGATTGGATTCCTAATGAAATATTTCTTGATGATAGAATCCTTGTAGGTAGGGAGGATACTTAGTGTGTTTCACATTCAACTTGGTTAGTGCATCTTCTCTTATTGATCGACACATTCTCTCTTCGGAGAGGTTGATAGATCATGTGGGGTTGATATCACGAGCTTTGGTGAATCAAAATTGGTTAGTGCATCTTCTCTTATTGATTGATACATTCTCTCCTCGGAGAGGTTGATAGATCACGTGGAGTTGATATCACAGACCTTGGTGGAACAAAACTTTGTCTTAGCGTGTCAGATTAATCTGCTTGCTTTGTTTGGGTTAAAAGTGAAAAGGTGTCAAAAACCTTGGATCTGGAGCCAAGTCCCCTTGTGGTATAAATCTATGAGTCACCTTTAGAGAGGGTTAACCATAGCGGACAATCCCTTCACAGGGAAAACTGCGTTGACAAAACCTCAAGCGGTAATAGCCATTTTCGCCATGGTAGTGACAGCCGCTATATAAATGTCCTTGTGGAAGAAATCTCCATGGGTATGGTTCATTGTTGGGTTGTCAGATCTCCCTAGAAGCTCTTGAAGATTAAGTTCTCAAACTGTGTCAAAACCATGGTGCGCCGAGATTGGAGTTCACCCCTTTGAATCATAAAAGTTGCAGAGTCAAACCATTAATAAAAACCCTAGAGAGGCCAATTTTTCACTTTCAGGTATATGTGTGTTATTGCAAAACTTTTCAGAACACACACAATTAGTACTGTCAGGGATTAGCACAATTTGGTCACTTGATTGTTCATGCGCAAGGTTGCTTTTGCCCTTGTTCATTGTTTTCAGATGTGCTTGGAATCACTTGCTTACTGTTCTGTGTGCTTGTTTATCTACTTGGCTATTAAAAATGATCAAATCTGTTATAACTTTCAAAATCTGGACAATACAATTTGCAAACAATCCAGAACTGAAGACCTTAAATTTTGCAAAAAATGACATAAATTCTTTCTGGAGTCAAAATTCATTTCAGGAAGTCAAAAGTCATACGAGTTTTGTCAAGTGTTGTTTCAGTATTGCCCATCTGTCATACGATTGAGAACCTAGTGTCGTACGAGTTTTCAAACTAGCAAATTCAAGAAAGTCAAAACCCTATTAGCAACTATCGTACGAGTTTTGTCAACTGTCATTTCATTTCTACCCAACTATCATACAAGTTTAGCAACTATCATTTCATAGACTACCCAGTGTTGTATGAGTCTGTAGAGTGTCATTTGGAAAAATTTGAGAGAGTTGTCAGAAATTGTCAAATTGCAAGATATCCAATGTTTCCAGCCTAGTTCTAAAATCTGTCAAAAATATCAATGTGTCAGGAACAGAGCAGTAGCTATTGAGCATTCTACCATTTTTTGAGATTGATCTTTTGAATCTGATCTAGCTTTCTATTTGATCAATTTGAGTCCTTTTTATCTCATGTCAAAACCTTGTCATAACTATCAATCTTCAATCAATCTTCAAAAATAGACTGTGTTGAGAACTCGTGTCCGCTATCTTTTGGGTGATCTATCTCATACATCCAGGGCACAGTTTCCTTCACCCACATCTCATCAGATCTTCAAAACTATCATAATCTTGACAAGGTTGCGTCATCCGATTTTCTCGAATCAAATTGTTCTTCATTTGTCCTCATCCTTTTCTTCTATTTCATTCAAAGTTAATGGTGGAGACCAGAGCTTCTTCACACAAGAAATCAAAAGAAACATCTCAGAACTTACTTTTGACCAATACCCCAGGTCCAACTCTTGAACAACTCATCAAGTCAGGTATCTACGAAGATGACGGTCTCGGTAACTTTTGATTGAAAACTGGTTACATACCTCCTTTATCAACTCATAGAGGTAATCAGCAAACTCCTCCTCAATCTATTCCAGGGAGCCCAAAAACTCCTATCATGTCTCAAGCAGGGACAAACCACGGTTCTCTAGGAGGAGGGTCCCAAGGACAGCATTCTCAACATAATGCTGACCAAGAACCTACCCCCTCTGAAATCCATCGATGTCAAAATGACGATGAATTCCAGAGAATGATGAGGCATTTCTTGAAAGTGGATAGAGAGGCATACTTTTTACAATTAGCCCAGGAAGGGGCTAAGCTTCCTCCCAACTTTAACGTTGATGATATAATCACACATGATGAAGAAACTCCACTCACAGCTATGACAAAATAGATGCATGTTATACAAGTCAAATTTAACAATCTTAAGAAGGAGAAGGAACCCAAGGAGTTCTCCATGGAGGCCCTATGTCCTTTCCCATTCGACAAAAACTTGTATATGCCACCATTCCCAAAAAGAGCGGAGATACCAAAGTATGACAATTATGACGGACACTCTGATCCTCAAGATCATGTCAGAGAGTTCTATATGCAATCCATGGAATTCATGCATGAACCGACTTATCTAATGCATCTTTTTCCTAGATCCTTGGGAGGAGCATCCATTCAGTGGTTTTCAAGATTACCTTCTACGATCAAAACTTTTGAGGAATTGATTAAATTGTTTTATCAACAATATTCCTACAATATTCAACATCCGGTCACCATGATTGATATCTGTAACCTCAAGCAATATCCAGGGGAATCATTCCTAAATTTCCTCAAGAGGTGGAAAAAGAAGTTCTCTCTATATGCTAGACAAATTCCCGAAATGGAGAAACTTGAAATCTTTATCAATAACCTTGTTCCAGAGCTCAACTATCCATTACAAATGCAAGATCATGTATCTTTTGATAAAATGGTGGATAATGCAATCAAGATTGAGAAAGTACTTGTCAAGAAAGGAGAAATCACACTTCAAAAGGACAAGTTTGAATCTGGATCTAGCTCAAAAGATAAAAACAAGAGCTGGAATAGAAACAAAGGTATCATCTCTGATGGTGTTGTTGACACTATCCACACCCCATCAAAGGCACCGGCCTACAATCTCACCCTTGCCACCAAAGCCATTGAAGCTTCAGAGCAAAAATCTGTTGAACCATCTCCAAAGAAGCCATTCAAACGATGGGATAATAAATGAAAGTTTACTCCCCTGGGAGAATCTTTGGAATCTGCCCTAAGAACCCTGATAATTGATAACATGATCTCTTTACCACCAATCTGAAACCTTGATCCGGATCCAAAACCATATTGGTGGAAAGATAATGAATTCTGTGCTTTCCATCAGACTAAAGGCCACAGAACTAATGGATGCTTCCACTTGAAGCATACCATTCAAGACTTGATAGATCAAGGGGACATCAGGATTGATAATCCTACCAGCAATAATGATCACACAGCATTTACAGAACCATTTCCACAACATGGCAAGGGAGTTTCCACTTCTCAGCCTAACATGGGGGCAAAAGTCAACTATGCCTACCTTGAAAACAATGCTGTCATCAATATGGTTGAACCATATCTCTCTGAGAGCTGCAATGTCATCATGATTGTATGAAGAGATAGAAATCATTCCTCAGCTAATGCGGTTACCAGATCACAAGCTCAGGTTCATCTAAAAGGACAAACACCAAGTTCATCTAATGTCCCTAAGATACCCTTCAATCTCACATCTGCTTCTAAATAGAAGGTTGCCTCAAAATCTTCCAATCCAAAGGATACAAGACCTACATCTTATAGCATCGTCCAACAACTCCAACATACCAATGCCAAAATCTCTATGTTTGAGTTACTTTGAATATCTCCAGCTCACAGAGATATCCTAGACAAAGCTTTGCTCGGCTCTAATGTTCCTGATGATCTAGATCTAGACAGGTTCCAGACTATGGTTGGTCATCTAACATCTCCGCAATATATCTCCTTTTCAGAGGAAGATGAAAAATCCCTAAGTCACCCACATAATCAGCCCTTGCACATAGAAGTCTTGATCCAGAACCATCGAGTCAAACGTGTGTTGATAGATGGGGGCGCAGGCCTCAACATTTGTTCTTACAGCTTAATCACATAGTTAGGATTCTCAGAGATGGCTATTGATCCTCGAAAGAAGATCACCATAAAATCCTATGACAAACAAGAAAGAGCTTCTAAAGGCACCATTGTCTTACCCATCTGAGTGGGTCCAGTCATCAAAGATACCACATGTCAGGTGCTTGATCTACCATTGGCTTACAATATCCTTCTAGGGAGACCCTGGATCCATGAAATGCAAGCCATCCCTTCTACGTACCATCAATGCTTGAAATTTCCCTATGAAGGGGTAGAAGTTACTATCCCAGCAGATCTGAGTACAACTTGAAATACATTGAAGGAAAGTGCCAATAAGCTTGTACCTAATAACAGAGAATCTTCCATCAAGCAACAAAATGTGGCTTCCACATCCAAGATGGAAGATATTGCTAAAGAGATCAATATCAAAGAAAATGGGATGGGAGAATACACTATAGAGCCAGTCTTGTCTCTGACATCTCTCCCTATCTCACCCAAGTCATATGGACAATCTTTGAAGCAATCTAAATCAGAACCTAAGGAACCTATGGAAGCATACAAAATAAATTTTGTGGCGGAGCAAGTATCCAAACAAGAATTTGAAGAAGATGAAGCTGTGCTTGCATGGCTATACAAAGATGATTTTGAATCCAAAATTGTTCAACCTAGTGAATCTATAGCACCTATAATCCCTTCTAATTCATATGGTCCAGGAAATAAATTGATAGCCAAGATGGGATATTCCAGTCAAGGACCTCTAGGAATAAGCAGAAAGGGTCTTGTGACACCCATTTCACATATTGGTAGAGCCAACAAAGATACTAGTGGCTTAGGGTTTAAGAAGAAACCCTATCATCTCAAAGGTGGTTGTTCTCATGTCATAGAACAAATTGCACCAGGAGAACCCCTTCTTAAGAAAGAAGAAACAGAACCCTTTGATGATGATTCAGATAGCTCTGAGCTTATCCCCTATGAAAAATTGCCTAAAGAGATCAAAGATATTCTTGATGATACAGATGATCCTATCAAAAGAATTAATGTAGTAGAAACACAAGAACCTACTGTAGCGCATGAGATGGTTGCACCACAAGAACCAGCCAATCTTGAAGGTGATCAAACTGATCAAGAAGAAGGGGGTAGTTATTCCGACACTGATTCCCATGAATATGAATTCAAGTCAAAAACTGAGGGTAATCCTTCTTGGGGTATTCATCCTGATTTCACACATTTTCTAAGATTTCCTAGAGATCCTGAATCAGAAGCTGAGTCAAATGACTATGAATGGGGTGCCATTCTAGAAGAAGATGAGCTTATAATAGAGAAATATATTGATGTTATTCACCAATATGTATCTCAACCCAACGTAGGTCTAGAGTGAAACAATGAACTTAACGTGTCAGATCCACCTATGGCTGAAGAGGACTCCCATGATGATGTTGAGCCTATTCACAAATTGAACATTTTGAGCTGTAATATCACCTTTGAAATTGAGTGTCGGGTTAGGACCAATGATGACATATCCCCATCCGTGAACACCATATCCCAAGCCTTTCCTGCTTTAACTATCCAACGCCCTGATCTTATCGACCAAACTTCCACAAACCCAAGCCATGGCGTTTACACCTTTTCCAGTGACTATGCCCTTGTTTGTTACCTCAATGCAGTCGAGCCTATGAGGACTTCCATCAGTGAACCAAGCGTCAGCATGACTGAGTCAGACATCAAATATCTTAGTCAAAAAAATAAAAATAAAAAGAAAAAGAGTTCTGAGGGTGAAAACCACTTTGTGGCAGTCTCAGAACCTACAAAAGTAAAAAGAAAAGATGTATATGAAGGTGAAAACCTCTCTGAGGCACCTGAGGATGAGATATTTGATGTCCTTCCGAGTCATTTACAGGATACATCTCCAGTTCTGATTGAGCCAACTCAATCCATCAATTTGGGTACAATAGAGGAACCACAATTGGTACATGTAGCACAATCTCTATTAGAAGAAGAGAAATAGAAATTCACTACATTCTTATCAGATAAAAAGATCAACTTTGCATAGAAATATTCAGATATGCCAGGATTGGATCCCAATCTCATTATGCACCATCTATCCATTGCTCCTGGAGTAAAACCAATCAAACAAAGATTGAGAAAGATGCATCCTCATGTTGCACTCTTAGTCAAAGTAGAACTAGAAAAACTCCTAAAAGCTGGATTCATCCGTGTCATAGACTATGCTAAGTGGATCTCTAACATTGTACCTATTTCAAAACCAGATGGTTCAATCCGAGTGTGCATGGACTTTAGAGATGTGAACAGAGCATGCCCTAAGGATGATTTTCCACTCCCTAACATTGATATGATAGTGGACATGACTGCGGGCTATGAAATGTATTCCTTAATGGATGGTTTTTCTGGATATAACCAAATCAAAATTTCTCTAGAAGACCAAGAGAAAACTGCATTCACATGTGCGTGGGGAACCTTCTGTTGGAATGTTATACCATTTGGACTCAAAAATGCTAGAGCTACATATCAAAGAGCAATGACATCTATTTTTCATGATATGATGCATAAAACAATGGAGGATTACGTGGATGATACCTTGGCAAAATCCATGATTAGAACTGAACATCTAACAGACCTGAGCATGATCCTAGATAGAATGGAACAGTTTAGTCTCCGACTAAATCCTAAGAAGTGTGCTTTTGGTGTCACTTCTGGAAAGCTCTTAGGATACATAGTTTCAAAAAAAGGCATTGAAGTTGATCCGGCTAAAGTCAAGGCTATAATAGAGATGCAACCTCCCACAAATATCAATCAAATGAGGATGTTGCAAGGTAGAGTACAGTCCATCAGAAGATTCATATCATAGTTAGCTGACATATCACAACCTTTTACAAAAACATTACATAAAGGCGTGACCTTTGCATGGAATGAAGAATGCGAGAACAACTTTAAACATATCAAGAATTATCTCTTGAATCCTCCTATCTTAATGCCTCCTATTCATGGGAAGCCATTAATATTATATGTCTCCACAATAGATACATCACTGGGGGCATTGCTAGCACAACATGATGAGAACAAAAAGGAAAGAGCCATCTACTATATAAGCAGAACATTGGTGGCGTATGAAAAGAAGTATTCTATGATTGAGAAGACATGTCTAGATGTGATCTTTGCATCACAGAAATTGAGACACTATATGTTAGCTCATACCATGCATCTAGTAGCAAAAATTGATCTACTGAAATACCTACTAAGCAAAGCTGCCCTCACAGGTAGACTAGCTAAATGGGTCATGCTCTTGAGCAAATTTGACATTGATTATGTTGAAAGAAAAGCTATAAAAGGTCAAGTTATTGCTGATCAACTAGTAGATGCACCCATGTTTGATGATACACCCATGCAAATGGAATTTCCTGATTCCTCTATCATGCACCTCTCTTCTAGAGCATGGCGGTTATTCTTTGATGGCTCCTACACATAGAATGGATCTGGAGCAGGCATATTGTTCATCACCCCTCAAGGATACTCGATACCCAAAGCATTTAGACTAAAGTTTCCTTGCACAAATAATATTGCTGAATATGAGGCACTTCTCAATGGTATGAAAATGGCAATATAGTGGAGAGTTACAGAGATGCACATCCATGGAGACTCACAACTGGTTATCCACCAAGTCAATGATGTGTACCAAACCAAAGATGAAAAGCTCATTCCTTACAAGAGAATGGTAGATGATTTAAAGAAATACTTCATCTCTATCACATTTGAGCAAATACCCAGAATGGAGAATAAGGCTGCCGATGCAATGGCGACATTATCTACTCTCTTACAACAGCCCAAACATGAGCTAAGCTACGAGTTCCTAGTGGAAGCCCTATCCTATCCTGCATATGACTCCCCTAAAACTCGCATGATCTGCACTGTTGTAGGTTATGACTCATCTCGCTACAAAAATCTGTTCTCCTATCTCCATGACCAAATCATCCCTGAGTCCTTTAACCATTTTGAGAAATGAAACCTTATCTGATCTGCATCTTGATATGTCATCATTGGTAATGATCTGTACAAACAAGGTCTAGATGGTACACTGCTTAGATGTTTAGAATGGGAAGAGTCTCAATGTGCATTAGAGGAAGTCCACGAGGGTATATGTGGGTCACACTCAAACGGTTTAACGTTAGCTCGAAAACTTATTAGGGCTAGGTACTATTGGCCTGAAATGGAGAAAGAGGCTATTAAATTTGCTAAAAATTGTCAATAGTGTCAAGTACATGGCAACTTGATTCATGCTCCAGGGAGAGATCTAATTCCCTTTACTACACAATGGCCTTTTCAACAATGGGCATTTGATCTCATAGGCACTATCCATCCGCACTCTTCTAATGGACATACCCATATCATCATAGCTACAGATTATTTTACAAAATGGGTAGAAGCAGTTCCTCTAACACAAGCAACGGGGAAACAGATCTCTATGTTCATCCTGAACTACATCATTTGCAGATATGGGATCCCTCACTCTATAATCACAGATAACGGGGGACAATTCAAAAACAAGGATCTAGATGACTTATGTGCCAAATTCAAGATTACTCAACATTGGTCATCTATCTACTATCCTCAAGGGAATGGACAAGCTGAAGCTTCAAACAAAAATCTCTTGAAAATCTTGAACAGAACAGTGAATAAAACAGGAAGAGACTGGCATCTCATGATCAATCTAGCTCTCTGGGCCTATAGAACTAGTATCAAAATGCCTACAGGGGCTACACCTTTCACTTTAGTTTATGGGTCTGAAGCGGTACTGCCTATTGAGGTTGAAATCCCATCACTCAAAATCAGAATGCATGGGCTTGTCACTAATGAAGACTACAGAGTGTCTAGGTTACAAGAACTTGAATTACTAGATGAGTGCAGACAAGCAGCGTATGATCATCTTAGAGTCTATTAGAAAAGAATGTCTAGAGGCTACAACAAAAAAGTTAGACACAGAGAATTTCAGGTTGGTGATCTAGTCTTGAGAGAAAATCCTAAAAATCAATCACATCGAGAACGTAAGGGGAAGTTCAAACCCAATTGGTTGGGTCCCTTTGTTATCACTGCTACTTTTGGCTCTGGTGCCTATCAACTCTCAACAACTGAAGGAGAACAGCTCTGAGAACTAATCAACATTCTCCATCTGAAGAAATTCTACGCCTAAGGCATTCAGTGCTTGGTAAATATCCTGAAAAAATCTTAAAAATCAGAAAAAGTCCTGAAAAAATGAACATCTTGGTGAAAACCTAGCAATAGGTGCCTTGATGATTCACAAAAAAATAAAAAAAATATCAAAAGTACAAAAAAATTGAAAAAATAAAAAATACAAAAAAAAAAGAAAAAAAAGAAAAAGTGCCTTGGTGAAAACCTGGAAACAGGCGCCTTGGTAGCAAAAATAGAATCTCTGCCAAGATGGTGAAAACTCAGCAAATGGGCACCACTTGTTCTAAATGCACCATCTATCAGCACAATCTTGGTCTTTCCCAGCTTTCAGTCTTTCTTTAGTTTGTACATATCTCCCGGTTTGTTTCTGCATTTCCAGTTTTCAATAAGTCGATTTGTACACCAATCAGCTGAAGCGTCTGTATCCTATCAATGTTCAAACTTGGGGGCAATCAATGTCATATCCTATGGCCTCCAATGTATCTTAGATGTATCCTATCCAGTCAGAGTCCTTTGAAGCTTCAAGTTGAGTCAGTCAGTCAGTCTTGTCTCCAGAAAGGATTTTGCATCTACAACAACACAATCAAACATCAAAACTCAACTGAAAACAATCTATGCTTTTTACATGCTTTTATCCTTGTATGCTTGCTGATCCGCATTGAGATTTTTGCATATTGTGTCCCTTCAAGCTCTTTGATGATGTCCTTTACAGGATTTAGAGGGTGATGACTGGGGGCATAATCTTTTCTTTGTCTTTTGCTTGTATGTGAAAATCTAACAACTTTGAAAATTTTGGATTGAAATGGTGTCCGACTGTAAGAGCCTCTATCTCGAATTGGATGGCCATTCGTACCTCGACCATTGATACTCGGAAAATTTAAGGAAGTTTGATCTCACTATTGTCTTTTTGAGTGAATTCTTTCTCCTATTGTGAAACGCGATCTTGCCTAAGGAGGTGAACGATAAAGGGTCACTACAGGTAATTCACACTAGATTTAGAATGATCTTTTGATTGTTTGTTGTGTTTGTCACGCAAGGCGTACTCAGGTCATCATGACATTTATGTTTTGATGCTTGTACAAATTGCTATATCAAAATGGACATGATATTCAGGTCATCCTGGCATTTGTGCCTTGATGCTTATATCTAATCTGACATTCTGAAAATAAGGTCAATATTCATATATCCATGGTTGTTGTCCAGTGGGTGTTGTATTGATTCTTGTGCATACAAATCGATATTCATATGTCTATGGTTTCATAGCTAGTGGGCATTGTATTGATTTATCCGGTTACCTAAAAGTTCAATGATGATAACAAATTAACAAATGATTAGTGACTAGGTCCTAGGTCTTAGGTTGCATTTCATATTGCATGCTTCTTTGCATTTTTCATCTTTGCATGATCTCACAATGACTAAACGAACTTCAATGCTTAAACGATTCTTCAAATCGCATCTTCAAGTCTAACAAGAACTGAATCTCACATGAAGGTTCCTCCAACGAAGCAGCAAGTAGAATCCTTTTTCGGGATCAAAATCAAAATCTGAGATCATTCATATTGTCAACTACTTGCATAATCAACCTTCAATCATCACATAAATCTAGTATTCAATTTAACTGATTATCTTACATCAAACTATCAAAATTTCAACTTGGTCAACCATGGTCAACTCATGGTCAAACCTAGTCAAACTTGGTCTTCAGGACCTCCAAACGATGCAGAATGCATTCTCAAATGTGTATAACCACTTTTCAAATCAATTAGCATGCTTCTGAACTATCAACGCTGACTTTTTCTTGTCAGATTTCAATTTTCATCCCGAAGGGGGCATGGTATTGCACATCATTCAAAGTTTGTCAATCAAATCTATCAATATCTTTCATCAGTAATCAAGACAAACAATCACGTCTAGTTATTGATTCATCAAAAAAAAGACCTCATCGCTCAGGGAAAATCTATCATCACTTGGGGCATATCAGATTCATCGATCCATATCAATCTGTTATTCTCTTAATCTTGTAAACTGTATCAGTTTTTGCAACCATCAGATCATAGTGTTCTTTCCTTGGTTCTTCGATGATTGAAGGGTTTGCATGTGATACCTGCTAGTTCTGCTAAGACAATCGAGTCTAGAACGGGTCACTCACTTCTTTGCAATCCTAAAGTTTGGAATCAGGCGTTTTGACACTTTTTTGCATTCATAAGTTCATCGCTGCTACAATGAATATTATCTTTGGTCATTCAAGACCTATTATTTCCATATCAAATCAATATCAATCAACTTCTGTCTCATATCAATTATTAATTTCAAACATCAGTTTCATATCTTTATCAAACACAGACTATCTTTGAACCACTGCACTTCGCACAGTAATTCAAAGAGGGGCAAAATGTAATACCCCAAAAAGGGGCAATAAGTTCATTAACCTCCTACATCAACAATTCGAATGAAATCGACATCAAAGTCCTAATCTAAGGCACATCTAAACATCATCGAATCATAATTGATTATCTTAAATTCTACATCGGGGAATATTCCTAGTAATATTCCTAATCATCATAATTATCTTTAATTTTATAATTATTTGGCAATAAATCACATTTATCCTAAAATTTGATTAATTAAATATTTTGCATATTTAATTAATTAGATTTAATATTTGCCACTTAATTGTGTAATTAAATTTAATTCTATCTATTATTAATTGTATTATTTAATTTTGACGATAAATCTAATATCATATGAATAATTGATTAAATTCTTATTTAATTAATTAAAGCAAGTTGTCATTATTTAATAATATAGTTTTTAATAAAAATTTGATTAAATAATTGATTAACCCATAAATCAATTGTTTTATTTTTAAAAACAGTTAAGTTGGAAATAAATCACTTTATTATTAAATTAATTCATAAATAAAACATGCACAATCATAAAAGCAAACAACTATCAATTATCAATTAAAGCTAAACTCTATTTTGAGTTAAAGCTTAGCTTTTGCATGTTTTTGTGAGTTAATTATCCTTTATTTAAAAATAACTCAAAAATCAACCTGAGTTATTTGAGTGATTTATGGCTTTTTTTCATGCACCTCCAAAGCCTTGGATTTCTATAAAAACAATGCTCAGCTCTTCATAATTCATCTCTCAATCATCTCGCAAATTGCAAACTTACTCTACAGGAATCATAGCATATCAGATTTGGAGAATTTGCACAATTGGAGCTTGAAAGAATCAACTTGCGAATTCAAAGCTTTGTGAGATCAATTTCAATTGCATATTTTTCATATCATAGCATAGAATTTCATAGCTTTGCATATCATTGTTAGATAGATCAATTCATAGCATATCAATTTCATCTAGCATAGATTCATATCAGTTTTTATCATTCTTATTGCATAGAAAATATCAAAAATATAGATTAATTGCATTCAATTTCATATCCATCTTTTGCATTCAAATCCTTCATTTAGGTGTCGTCTAGGTCACTGATCTCGATTACAATCTGAGAACATCAATCTCGCACCTAATAGAAGGCAGTAAATCGCTTGGTTAGATAGATTTCAATTTTGCATGATTTTGATTATAGCTAACCTCTAATGTTTTACTGAGTGTTGTGTCTACAGATCAGGTACAATTTTCACACACATTAGTAAGCAAAATCATATCTCTAATATCCTTTTGCAAATTTGAAATAAACATACATTGAATATCAATATCAGGAACATGATAGGAAATCTGAGCATACAAATGCTTAAATCTACCAATATATTCAGTCAATTTTTCTTTAGCACTTTGTTTATAATGCATCAAATCAGTCAAAGACACTTGCGGGCCAATGTTGTTTTGAAATTGTTGAATAAAGGCATTAGCAAGTTTTGGAAAGGAATCAATATAATAAGGAGGAAAGGAACAATACCATTGTAAGGCCTTGTCACAGAAAGTTTTAGCAAATAGTTTGGCTAAAATCCTATGGTCATGAGAATAATCACTACAAAGGGTTTGGAATGTTTTAACATGATGAACATGATCTCCTTTTCCATTATAATTCTCAAGACGGGGCATATTGACTTGCTAAGGAACAAGAGTATGAATAATATCCAAGGACAAAGGACTTCCCATGTGACATGTAGGGATACTAAACTTTTTTTGAGTTAAAGAAGGAAGTTGTTGTAAAGATGACACAATTTGAGCCAAACTGATGATTGTTGAATCATTAGAGGAAATAGTAGAAGTAACAAAATTAGACACACTAGGTAAAGTGTAACAAGCTGGATGAATAGAAGACACAACTGGAGGAACACTAGGAACTACAGTTGGAAGTGGACTGGAATAAGTAAAAGGAACATTATGATATGAAGGTTGTGATGTAGGAAGGGACACAGGAGGAACACTAGAGGGAAGTATAGGTAGGAATACTAGGTAAAGGATTGGAAGGAGCTTCAACACTAGTGATAGGAGGAATCAACCATAAATCTTGAGCTTCTTGAGCTAAAGGTTTAACATTTGAATGCACAAGGTGAGTAATACCATGCAAGAGGTTAACACCCTCATCACTATCATGGAGCACTTTCTTAAGATCCTCTATAGCTTGAATAGAATCTTGATTATGGTTCTCTTGAATAAGCCAATTACCCATTTTATCAAGTTTAGTTGAAAGTTTTTGAACTTGTTCAGGAGGAACTCTTAAAGCATCATCCTCATCATGAGATGAGTGAGAAGAGTTTTTCTCCATTGTAGGATTGGAATCATGAAGAATCAAATTATCATCCATGACCCTAAGGAAAGGAGAGGAATATTTAGGATCAAAGGCACCCATGAGTCTAGGACTTCTTCTAATCAGAATGTTATAAGTAGGACTAGTAGTAGTAAAGCTCATAAACCAATGTAATGCAAATGAACTAAACTACAACCTCATAAAGCATGAATATTTTTCTATTTTTGAAATCTAATTAGCATGCAAGATCTAACACAAAAGATAAATCTAATACTAACAAGATAAAAGGAAATCTAACACCACAAAACACAATGGGGCATCCAATTCCACAAAAGGAAGGAGAGTAAGTATGTCGAGCTCACCAAAATGAATAGGGGTAAAATGGAATCACACCTATTCAAATGTATATGATATTATAAATGTATGGGGGAAATATGAGATCCACTCCTAAATCCAAATTCCCAAAGGAGAGATCCAATTTGATCAACCAAAAGGCTAATGCACAATCGAATCAATCTATGAAGAGTATGAAAGAGAGAGAAAAACCCTATATTTCCCTATGGAGAATTATGCTTGAAATTTGAAATAATTAAAATATAAGTACTAACCTCAAATTAGGGAAAATCTAGAAAATGCCAATTTCTGATGTCTGTGTGTACTTTTGGGCAATTCTACAACCTATATCAGACCGAAAATGCTGAGATGAAGAAAACCCAGAAATATTTTATCTTTTCGACAACAGGTAGTCTTTGACCCTCATAAAAGGTCAAAGGCTACATTATTTATTTGAAGGTCGATTCTGACTTTGTTTGCAGATCTCGAAAGTTCACCGAAAAGGGTATCCAAATCCGATCTCAGATCTAAAATTCTATACTTATACTTGCAAGAAAAAGGGGGTTTTTGTTTGTATGGGGGTTTTTTCTTGGTCAAACCCCAATTTAGGAATTAACCTTGAAATTGAATTGATATGTAGTGTGCATAAACAAAGTAATTGAAACAATTCACCTCGCTTATGTTGAAGTCCTTTTAGAGGATTCGAATCCTCAAATCCACAACTAGGAATGCTTCAATGGATGTAGGATGTCTCAAATCAATGGCATTTGATCTTCAACACCAATCTTGAATTGATCTTTGCATATGAGGAGGCTTGGATGAATGTAGAAGGATGGATCTTCAAGGGGGCTCTAAAGAGATTGAATCCTTCAATGGCTAATAATGGATCTCCTTGATGAATGCTTGAACACTTGAATGCTTGAAGGCTTGCTTGAATGCTTGAATTCACTTGCTTGCACTTGAGAGCTTGATGGTAAAGGAAGATATGAAAAAGTGATGTGAAAATGAGAGAGGAAGGCCTCCTTTTATAGTGAACTAGGGCATAATCCTCTAGAGGGGCCACCTTTGAGAATTAAATCCCAATTAGGTCCTAACCTTTGGAAAATATACCTAGATTAAATGCAATTAATGGATTTACCATTCCGAAACCCGAAATGGCCAACCTGGAGGTTGGAAACAAATATCCTCGAAACCTGACACCCATAAATCAAGGAATCTTGAAATTTGGACAGGGGGTCAAGGACAAGGTTGTATCTAACTAGGTCAGGATCAAGGTCGATCCTGACTAGGTTAGGATAGAGGTCGACTTTGACCCCATAAGGTTGAATTTGACCTTATGGTAAAAAACCTCAGGATCCTGACCCAGAATGCTAGGAAATGCAGGCATGAAGTGAAAAATGGGTGCAGAAGGAAGCAGAATAGGGGGAAAATCTAGATACATGCAAAGACCTAATTAATGCACTTAACATGACCCCAGACCACTTACTCAGAGGGATAAACACTCTTATCATGGAAGTGCTTCCATTTTATGATGATACAATATATATGCATGTATATATGCATGTGTGTGTGTGTGTGTGTGTCTATATATATATATATATATATATATATATATATATATGTATGTATGTATACATACATATATGTACATGTATATGTACATGTACATATATGTAACATGTATACATGTATAGATGTACATACATACACATGTATACATGCATATATATACATATATACATGCATGTATATATATGTGTATACATGTGTGTGTGTGTGTGTGTATATATATATATATTTATGTATGTATGTATATATGCATGTATACACATGTATGTACATGCATATATACATGTATATATGTATGTATACACATGTGTACATACATATACATACACATGTATATATATACTAAACCTATGTACCAAAAACATCAAATAATGAAAAATCTATATATAATCAATACACATGTATATCAAAAACTTTAAATAAAGAAAAATCTATATATAATATATACACATGTACATATATGTACACATATACATGTGCATATATATACATGCAGATATGTATATATACATGCATATATGCATATATACATGTATAGATGCATGTATATATGCATAGATACATGCATATATACATGTATATCTGCATATATAGATGTATATTTGCATATATACATGTATATTTGCATAATACATGTATATTTGCATATATACATGTATATATATGCATATATACATGTATGTATGCCTATATACACATGTATATATGCATATATACATGTGTATATAGGCATACATACATGTATATATGCATATATACTATTTATCCAACTATCAAAAACTAGAAATATGGAAAAATGAAATATGAAAAAACCTTTTCAAATGATGTTTACAAATTCGGAAGCCATCCACAGGTTTCGCTGTCACCGACACTGACAATCACTATCACTTTCGGTGACTTTTATTTCCACCAAATTTAACCCTAATTCATGACTTTCGATCGAATGTCATACACTAAAGACTTTCGATCGAAAGTCATACACTAAATACTTTCGATCGAAAGTGCTATATTCACTTTCAATCAAAAGTGACATAAGACTTTCGATCAAAAGTCTTATGCCTAAGGACTTTCGATTGTAAGTTTTGTACTTACGATCAAAAGTTCATCGTAGTTACGATCGAAAGTCCTTAACGATTTTTGGGCTGAATTCACTTTTCAGGCCAAATTCGCTCCTCCCGAAAAGTGTAACCCACTATTTTGGGTTCACTCGGGGAAAAGAAAATTTGCATAACCTTTTCTCACATTAAGAACCACTCTACCACCACCATCCAACAAAGCTTGCCATACCTTTCAATTTCTAACGTTTCCAATTTTAACTTTCATTCCATTATGTTGTAATTGTTTAAAATTGAAGTAAATAATTAAAAAAAGAAATGAAACCGATTTCCCCAAACCCTTGATATGGTAGTGCATGCACAGGTGGAGGAAAGAAAGATAGAAAAATATAATATAGATCATTCTTGTACTTCCCCATATGTCTTTTCTTGTCTGCCAGATTTTGAAAACCAACAGTTTTTCTCAGAGGTAGTACATACATGATGGGATGCCAAATATATAAGCGCAAATTATAGTACTTCATGCGTTTGATCTTCCTCTTTCATCAGTAACCACATGTAGATTAGTTTTAGTGTAAACATTTTGAATGGTACAAATATGTCGGGTACTTAACATTTATTTTTTGTTCCTACTGAATCTTGGACCATGTTGTGGCATAAATATACAAAGTGGGATTACAAATTATTTTTATGGCTATGAATTTAAATTTTTTAAGTGTATTATTGTCTCACTTCTTTCAGAATGCTAAAATGTTTACAAACAATTTTGTTGTCACTATAAGAAGTCTTTCCACTTAAGAAGTCTTTCTAATCTTAACTTTTTTATATAGATATATCTAGAATTTGATCTTTCTCTATATTTTTTTATATTTTCCTTCATTTTTTATAAGTATAATACATGGTTAAGGTAAAAGGTTTTTTTAGTATCTATGTTATATTTCTCTTTGAATTGGGATCCCTTGACTTTTCCCTATATTTTTTATGGAAATATTCTTGATGTCATACTTGTTGGTGGTTTCACCTCTTTAAATAACCTTGTCCTTTTATATCTCCATATTTTCTACTAGTGGAGATAAAGGATTGATAATGAACATAAATAGATTTTATCCTCAAACATTCTTGAAATTTTTCCCACAAGGAGTTTCATGAAATACATATCCTAGAACATTGATGGAGTTTCCCTCTGATTCCTAAACTTGATAATGTTTATCATTGGCATGCATTTTTATTATGATATGGGTTTTCTCTGAGAAGGTTGTCTCCTTGAAAGCATGATTAAAGAATGGGTCAACAAAGCTTAGGTCTTACATGAGATTCACCTTGATGTCTTTAAAATTGTACTTTTTAATTTTATTTTTATAAAATTGACAACATTGAGGTAATTCTGAAGCATGGTTACTGGTTGCATCACTTTTCTTTGTTTCTCTTCAAACCTACGACCTATGAAATTATCCTCTCTAATTAAAAGTATCTTCAATTTCCTATTTAGGTTGATTTCCTTGGGAAATTCTATGCTAGAACTTTTTGAGTTAGACAGCCTCTTCCTTAAGTACTATGACTTATGTTAAAAACATAGTTCTAGGTTTAGCATATCCATAACAATGGGCTTATATTGAGGTGGAATTATCCAAGTATTTTCAAGACTATGGATATCTAGAATGGTTGAATGAAATAGGATGAACATGTTCTTTACTTAAATTTCATAAACACTTGGTACAATTATCAATCATCCAAACATAAAATTTAGATCTTCTTTTGTTGTTTCCTTTTAAAAATTTATGAAAAATATATCTATGGGTTGTCTTTTTTAAAGTAATTTCCCTAAATGGAATAAAAAAGACCTTCAAATGAAGGTCTATTTTTTATTTTTTCTTTTTAAATTACCTTTTTTGAAGGTTTTACTCCTCAAAAGGTAGTACTTCTTGGCAAATCTTTGAAGGAATCTATACCATTGAAAAAATATTTTTTTAATCTTTTAACCTCCATTCATATTGAGAAAAATCATGTCCAAATTTTGGGACTCACTATTGGCTATTTACCCTCATCTAGCTAGATAGTGAAGGTTGCATAACCTTTGGGAAATATTTAAAAGATGGAGAATATATGTCAGAAAATGGAGACCTTTCTCACTTAATCCCACATAGAAAGTTTTTAATTAAGTGATGCTCTTAGGTAGAAAAATATTCCCACTAGTAAATTTGGCCTCAAATTTCGACCAAGAATTGGTCAAAATTTTGACCGAAATTAGTCAAATTTATGACCAACATTGTCGTCGGTCTTTTTTTGTCAAATTTTTGATGTACATATAACTAGTCAAAATTTTGACTAAAACATAGGTTGAAAATTTGACTGAGTCCATGCTCCAAAATTGTCATCATTTTTTATAATGGTTGAAATTTTGACCAATTGTCGAACAAATTTCCACCTGCGATTGATCGAAATTTTGAACAGTGGCAGCAAAAATTTCCACCAAATGTTGGTCGAAATTTTGATGAAAACATCAAATGTTCGACCGAGATGCTATACGTTCGACGAATGCGATGGTCGAAATTTTGACCATTCAATTGGTGGAAATTTTTTTATTTCGACCGTCCTTTGGTGGCATTGGTCAAAATTTTGACCAATGCTATTTTTTTTTTATAAAAAAAACATTACATACGTAAGGTGCATTTAGAGTTCTTTTCATTAACCTATGATTCATGAGTAGTGGTTTACATGAACCCATCTCTCATGAGAATGAATGGAACAGTTAGCACTCATTGGCTCTAGGTGATGCTTACAGAGGTGAAGCACCGAGACTTCCCGGGAGGTCATCCATCCCAGTACCACTCCAGCTCGAGCACGCTTAACTACGGAGTTTCCTCCATGGTTAAACCCACTCTGCTTGCATCCTCATTTGCAAAACCTTCACCAAGTGTTATGCCTTATGAACCATTCATTAGAAAGCCCCTTAAGCTCGTCAATTAATAAGTAGGAGATATTTTCCACAGCAAGTCAAATTGTGATATTGCTATCAACATTCAACTGTGTAGTTTTTTGAGTCAAACTCATTGACTCATGATTCATGAGTAGTGGTTCACACGAACCCATCTCTCATGAGAATGAATGGAACACTTAGCACTCATTGGCTCTAGCTGATGCTCACAGAGGTGAAGCACTGGGACTTCCCGAGAGGTCACCCATCCCAGTACTATTCCAACTCCAGTGCACTTAACTACGGAGTTTCCTCCATGGTTAAACCCACTCTGCTTGCATTCTCATTTTCAAAACCTTCACCAAGTGTTGTGCCTTAGGAACCATCAATTAGAAAGCCCCTTAAGCTAATCAACTGGTTCATAAGGCACAACACTTGGTGAAGGTTTTGCAAATGAGAATGCAAGCAGAGTGGGTTTAACCACGGAGGAAACTCTGTAGTTAAGTGCGCTCAAGTTGGAGTAGTACTGGAATGGGTGACCTCTTGGGAAGTCCCGGTGCTTCACCTCTGTGAGCATCAGCTAGAGCCAATGAGTGCTAAGTGTTCCATTCATTCTCATGAGAGATGGTTTCATGTGAACCACTACTCATGAATCACGAGTCAATGAGTTTGACTCAAAAAACTACACAGTTGAATCTTGATAGCAATATCACAATTTGACTTGCTGTGGAAAATATCTCCTACTTATTAATTGATGAGCTTAAGGGGCTTTCTAATGAATGGTTCATAAGGCATAACACTTGGTGAAGGTTTTGCAAATGAGGATGCAAGAAGAGTGGGTTTAACCATGGAGGAAACTCCATAGTTAAGCGTGCTTGAGCTAGAGTGGTACTGGGATGGATGACCTCCCGGGAAGTCTCAGTGCTTCACCTCCGTAAGCATCACCTAGAGACAATGAGTGCTAACTGTTCCATTCATTCTCATGAGAGATCCATTTGATAAAGCTTGGTGAAATAACTTCAAACATTTTGAAGCATCTATTGGATTCTGTCACCCAAAAGGAAGATGGATTTCCCAATTCAAAAATTCCTAGCCACCATCTTTAATAAATTTATGTGGATCATCTAAAATGGTCTTCAAAATTGGCTGCCAGTTCAAGTTCATTCTGCTTTCATAATACTTTATATCCATTGAGTTTAGCCATTCTTTGATGCCATCAAGAGAAGATTGAGGAATAACATCAATGCGGAGTACATCCCGCTTGAAGTCTTTGAAAACAATAGCCATATCAAATGCCTTTTTCCCAAGTCCTACTCTCTCAAGGTTAACTATCTCAATCTCACTAATGGTTATTACTAAGAAAGGCAATTCCACCAACTCTACCAAACAGTTTACGGTAGGAACAATAAAAGTAGAGGCTTTGAAAGGAACTCCATGAAAACCTAGCTCTCTAGTTCAAAATCTTTTAGATGAGGCTGCTCCCATAGCTCTGTTACTCGTTTAACAAACCCTTCAAACTCTCCATTGATTTGATTTTTCCTGTCCCTCTCTTGCTGCTCTTCCTCAATTTCATCGGGATCATACATGGACCTTCTTGCCCCTCCTAAAGTTTGGACCACGTCCATTACTTCCACATAAAATTGGACATCCTTAGTCTTCTTAGTTCCCACCATAATATGGTTATGCAAATGAAAATGAAGCAAAGTAATCATCTCCTTCTCTACTGGCTGGAGGAATGCGTGTTTAATATTTTGATACATGATATCAGCTCTCTCTTCTACTCTCATGGTTGAATACTGAAATCCATTATAGTGGGCCTCCAGAGTTCTAGTCATCTTTCTTCCTCTTCCACCAAATGCCGGCCTGATCCACAAGTCTGCCAACCTAATTGGCTTTGTTTTTGAAAGCTGAAGTTTCTTTTGAGTCACCAGTGTAGGTCTCTCTACCTTTTCAGACTCTGTCATAGCTACAGACCATCTGTGGGATTTGATCATTTGTACCACTTGGTTGATGATGCAAGGGCATCCAGCAAGGCACCTGAGCCCAGGAGTGGAATGGCATTCAGAGATGTTCAATTGCAATGTTAGACTCAATATTCAAAGAAAAATTCATAATCAAGTCTAAAGGTCATTGTAATGTAATAAGGAATAATTCAGTATGTAAGCAAGATATGGATGTACAAAAAAAACTAGTGAGCTGTTTAACAAATCCCCAAAAGAAATCGATATCAAGAATGTAGCGAAAAAGATGTGAGTAGAATGGAAAAAGATGTGAGATGCATGAACATCAAAGATTAATATGGCTAGAAGATAGAAGCAATGAACTGTTCATGGGTTCCAAGCACTTAAAAAATGTGGAGTTCAGTCAGCCTGTAGTAGCAAGCTAAAAAAATTCTTTCAAGTCATTGATTCAGTTTGCCATGTTTATTGACCTCAAATTTGGTCTTTTCATTAACCTGTGATTCATGAGTAGTGGTTTACATGAACCCATCTCTCATGAGAATGAATGGAATAGTTAGCACTCATTGGCTCTAGGTGATGCTTATGGAGGTGAAGCACCGAGACTTCCCGGGAGGTCATCCATCCCAGTACCACTCCAGCTCGAGCACACTTAACTATGGAGTTTCCTCCATGGTTAAACCAACTCTGCTTGCATCCTCATTTGCAAAACCTTCACCAAGTGTTATGCCTTATGAACCATTCATTAGAAAGCCCCTTAAGCTCGTCAATTAATAAGTAGGAGATATTTTCCACAGCAAGTCAAATTGTGATATTGCTATCAACATTCAACTGTGTAGTTTTTTGAGTCAAACTCATTGACCCGTGATTCATGAGTAGTGGTTCACATGAACCCATCTCTCATGAGAATGAATGGAACACTTAGCACTCATTGGTTCTAGCTGATGCTCACAAAGGTGAAGCATTGGGACTTCCTGAGAGGTCACCCATCCTAGTACTAATCCAACTCGAGCGCACTTAACTACGGAGTTTCCTCCATGGTTAAACCCACTCTGGTTGCATTCTCATTTGCAAAACCTTCACCAAGTGTTGTGCCTTATGAACCATCGATTAGAAATCCCCTTAAGCTCATCAATTGGTTCATAAGGTGCAACACTTGGTGAAGGTTTTGCAAATGAGAATGCAAGAAGAGTGGGTTTAACCAGGGAGGAAACTCCGTAGTTAAGTGTGCTCGAGTTGGAATGGTACTGGAATGGGTGACCTCTCGGGAAGTCCCAGTGCTTCACCTCTGTGAGCATCACCTAGAGCCAATGAGTGCTAAGTGTTCCATTCATTCTCATGAGAGATGGGTTCGTGTGAACCAGAGTATCAAAACCCGCGGTGAGTCAGGCGAGTTATCCTGACTTGCGGGTCGAGCCATGGCTCCCGGGTTTTGGTGACCCGGCCGAGTTATGGGGCATGACCCATGTGACTCACCAAGTCAGCGGGTCATGGCCATAACTCACGGGTCCGTGCCTCATGACCTGCACCACGGCAGGCCCGAGCCATAGACTTGTCAACAACAGTGATATACATGTTGTTGAAGGATGAGAAAAATTGTGACAATCACTTAGAACAAGACAATAATCTACTGTTTTAAGAAGGAAGATTGTGCCAATGATGCAGTCATAATAACAATGATATGAGCAATAATCCACGAATGAGAGCAGCAAGAAAAAGGATGTAGAAGATAGTATGCTGGAGGACAGTGGCTTTCATTTTTATGACATTGATCAGAAATGGAGAAATGTAAAAGAATATCGGTGAAAATCATGACTGTTATGAGAGGACATGATAATTAACAAACAGTCACATCAATGTCTAAGGACATTGATCATCTTCATGAATCTCTAATGACAGTAGGCTTCATGAATTTCTGATGACAGTAGTCTTTAGTGAGTGTTCAAGGACAGTGTTCAAAGAAAGAAGAGAGCAAACAGAAGAATGAATCCTAAAATAGTCATTAGTCATGAAAAGTCACTGATAAAAGATGATTAAAAGCAGTGTTTTGCAATGTGATAGCAGTGAAAAGAAAATCGATCAGAGCAGTGATGTATAGCAGTGATTACATGATGAAACAATGACATATACTGTTAGAAACAGTGACATTCACTGTTAGAGTAGTCACAATAAGGATCAGAATAGTAAGTAAATGATAGGTCATGAAGAGTAGTCCAAGGAATGTCAAAAAAGTTAGCCAATGAATAAATAAGAAGAATCATAAAGAAATGAGAATAGTTGATGATGTATCACAAGAATATTAGTTAGAATAGCCATGATTCATCAATGAGCATTCATGAGTTGTTAAAGGGAACAGTAGGACAAATGTCTTGGGACAATGAAGATTGAAATGCTAAGAATCAATGATCCACAAGATTCAAATTGGAGAGATGGAATGAAGACAGTGAATGTAATGGAAAAAATAGTGATCAAATTGCCTTGGTTATTGATTGAATCTACACATTTGAATATCTATATATATTGAACTAGCAAATAAGAAAAGATGTGACTGTTCACATTAGAAATGACATGTTAGTCCATAATGAAGTGATGTGACTGTTCATAACAATTACCATTCGTTCCCTTCATTATCGATTATACTTTGTTCTCTTAACCATATCCTTTAGATGTTATTTGACCTTTAGATGTGATGTGATGTGTTTTTAAGCTTTATTCAATAATGGGTCCATGAAACAAGTTTTAAATTTTAAGAAATCTCTTTTTTTTTTTTGTGCCAAGTCATAGCTAAGTCGTTGCCGAGTCATCAGCGAGTCACAGGTCGAGTCGGCCTTGCCAACTCTGAGTTTTGATTCTTTGGTGTGAACCACTACTCATGAATCACAGGTCAACGAGTTTGACTCAAAAAACTACACAGTTGAATCTTGATAGCAATATCACAATTTGACTTGCTGTGGAAAATATCTCCTACTTATTAATTGATGAGCTTAAGGGGCTTTCCAATGAATGGTTCATAAGGCATAACACTTGGTGAAGGTTTTGCAAATGAGGATGCAAGCAGAGTGGGTTTAACCATGGAGGAAACTCCGTAGTTAAGCATGCTCGAGCTAGAGTGGTACTGGGATGGATGACCTCCCAGGAAGTCCTGGTACTTCACCTCCGTAAGCATCACCTAGAGCCAATGAGAGGTAACTGTTCCATTCATTCTCATGAGAGATGGGTTCATGTAAACCACTACTCATGAATCACAGGTTAATGAAAAGAACTCTGAATTTCTGAATTGGGAAATCCATCTTCCATTTGGGTGACAGAATCCAATAGATGCTTCAAAATGTTTGAAGTTCTTTCACCAAGCTTTATCAAATGGATCTCTCATGAGAATGAATGGAACAGTTAGCACTCATTGGCTCTAGGTGATGCTTACGAAGGTGAAGCACCAGGACTTCCTGGGAGGTCATCCATCCCAGTACCACTCCATCTGGAGCACGCTTAACTATGGAGTTTCCTCCATGGTTAAACCCACTCTGCTTGCATCCTCATTTGCAAAACCTTAACCAAGTGTTATGCCTTATGAACCATTCATTAGAAAGCCCCTTAAGCTCATCAATTAATAAGTAGGAGATATTTTCCACAGCAAGTCAAATTGTGATATTGCTATCAACATTCAACTGTGTAGTTTTTTGAGTCAAACTCATTGACCCGTGATTCATGAGTAGTGGTTCACATGAACCCATCTCTCATGAGAATGAATGGAACACTTAGCACTCATTGGCTCTAGCTGATGCTCACAAAGGTGAAGCACCGAGACTTCCTGAGAGGTCACCCATCCCAGTACTACTCCAACTTGAGTGCACTTAACTATGGAGTTTCCTCCATGGTTAAACCCACTCTGGTTGCATTCTCATTTGCAAAACCTTCACCAAGTGTTGTGCCTTATGAACCATTGATTAGAAAGCCCCTTAAGCTCATCAACTAGTTCGTAAGGCACAACACTTGGTGAAGGTTTTGCAAATGAGGATGCAAGAAGAGTGGGTTTAACCAGGGAGGAAACTCCGTAGTTAAGTGCGCTCGAGTTGGAGTAGTACTGGGATGGGTGACCTCTTGGGAAGTCCTGGTGCTTCACCTCTGTGAGCATCAGCTAGAGCCAATGAGTGCTAAGTGTTCCATTCATTCTCATGAGAGATGGGTTCATGTGAACCACTACTCATGAATCATGGGTCAATGAGTTTGACTAAAAAAACTACACAGTTGAATCTTGATAGCAATATCACAATTTGACTTGCTGTGGAAAATATCTCCTACTTATTAATTGATGAGCTTAAGGGGCTTTCTAATGAATGGTTCATAAGGCATAACACTTGGTGAAGGTTTTGCAAATGAGGATGCAAGCAGAGTGCGTTTAACCATGGAGGAAACTCTGTAGTTAAGCGTGCTCGAGCTGGAGTGGTACTAGGATGGATGACCTCCCAGGAAGTCCCGGTGCTTCACCTCCATAAGCATCACCTAGAGCCAATGAGTGCTAACTGTTCCATTCATTCTCATGAGAGATCCATTTGATAAAGCTTGGTGAAAGAACTTCAAACATTTTGAAGCATCTATTGGATTCTATCACCCAAAAGGAAGATGGATTTCCCAATTCAGAAATTCAGAGTTCTTTTCATTAACCTGTGATTCATGAGTAGTGGTTTACATGAACCCATCCCAGTACTACTCCAACTTGAGTGCACTTAACTACGGAGTTTCCTCCATGCTTAAACCCACTCTGCTTGCATTCTCATTTGCAAAACCTTCACCAAGTGTTGTGGCTTATGAACCATCGATTAGAAAGCCCCTTAAGCTCATCAATTGGTTCGTAAGGGGAAAAACTTGGTGAAGGTTTTGCAAATGAGAATGCAAGCAGAGTGGGTTTAACTAGGGAGGAAACTCTGTAGTTAAGTGCGCTCGAGTTGGAGTAGTACTGGAATGGGTGACCTCTCAGGAAGTCCCAGTGCTTCACCTTTGTTAGCATCACCTAGAGCCAATGAGTGCTAAGTGTTCCATTCATTCTCATGAGAGATGGGTTCATGTGAACCACTACTCATGAATCACGGGTCAATGAGTTTGACTCAAAAAACTACACAGTTGAATCTTGATAGCAATATCACAATTTGACTTGCTGTGGAAAATATATCCTACTTATTAATTGACGAGCTTAAGGGGCTTTCTAGTGAATGGTTCATAAGGCATAACACTTGGTGAAGGTTTTGTGAATGAGGATGCAAGAAGAGTGGATTTAACCATGGAGGAAACTCTATAGTTAAGTGTGCTTGAGCTGGAGTGGTACTAGGATGGATGACCTCCCAGGAAGTCCCGGTGCTTCACCTCCGTAAGAATCACCTAGAGCCAATGAGTGCTAACTGTTCCATTCATTCTCATGAGAGATCCATTTGATAAAGCTTGGTGAAATAACTTCAAACATTTTGAAGCATCTATTGGATTCTGTCACCCAAATCAAAGATGGATTTCCCAATTCAGAAATTCCCAGCCACCATCTTCAATAAATTTATCTGGATCATCTATAATGGTCTTCAAAATTGGCTACCAGTTCAAGTTCATTCTGCTTTCATAATACTTTATATCCATTGAGTTTAGCCATTCTTTGATGCCATCAAGAGAAGATTGAGGAATAACATCAATGCGGAGTACATCCCGCTTGAAGTCTTTGAAAACAATAGCCATATCAAATGCCTTTTGCCTAAGTCCTACTCTTTCAAGGTTAACTATCTCAATCTCACTAATGGTTATTACTAAGAAAGGTAATTCCACCAACTCTACCAAATAGTTTATGGTAGGAACAATAAAAGCAGAGGCTTTGAAAGGAACTCCATGAAAACCTAGCTCTCTAAATGGTATATCAAACTCCAGTTCAGAATCTTTTAGATGAGGCTGCTCGCATAGCTCTGTTACTCATTTAACAAACCCTTCAAACTCTCCATTGATTTGATTTTTCCTGTCCCTCTCTTGCTGCTCTTCCTCAATTTCATCGGGATCATACATGGACCTTCTTGCCCCTCCTAAAGTTTGGACCACGTCCATTACTTCCACATAAAACTAGACATCCTTAGTCTTCTTAGTTCCCACCATAATATGGTTATGCAAATGAAAATGAAGCAAAGTAATCATCTCCTTCTCTACTGGCTGGAAGAATGCATGTTTAATATTTTGATACATGATATCAGCTCTCTCTTCTACTCTCATGGTTGAATACAGAAATCCATTATAGTGGGCCTCCAGAGTTCTAGTCATCTTTCTTCCTCTTCCACCAAATGCCGGCCCAATCCACAAGTCTGCCAATCTAATTGGCTTTGTTTTTGAAAGCTGAAGTTTCTTCTGAGTCACCAGTGTAGGTCTCTCTACCTTTTCAGACTCTGTCATAGCTACAGACCGTCTGTGGGATTTGATCATTTGTACCACTTGGTTGATGATGCAGGGGCATCCAGTAGGGCACCTGAGCCCAGGAGTGGAATGGCATTCAGAGATGTTCAATTGCAATGTTAGACTCAATATTCAAAGCAAAATTCATAATCAAGTCTAAAGGTCATGTAATGTAATAAGGAATAATTCTATAAAAGCAATGTAATAAGTGAAAATCCCATGTAATGAGTCAAAATGTCATGTAATGGTCATATAGGGTTAAGGTCTAAGTGGTTTTAGGTTTATAGGCATTAAATGGGTCCTTGACAAAGACTAGTCTCAATGAGAGAGACAGAGGATCAGTCTTCAAAAAAGGAGCATTGATTGAGGATACATTACCTTGAGACTGAGATCTTCAAAGGGTTGCAGTCAAATGGAAGATTACAGTTTCAAAGGAATATAGGAGAAATGTTTGGAGACAAAACAGTGATAGAGGCTTTACTCAAAAAATGCATCCAAGAAGGTGAGTACCTGGAAGATGGTTTGCTTCAAGGAAGTTAGAATTCTATTTCCTCAGTTTGATTGTTACAGTAGAGGATAGAGAGTAGCTATTACAGGGTTCTTTGCTCTTGAGTAATTTGAACCTCAAAGGCAGAGCTCTTCTCATCTCTTTAACATTACAAGTGGCTGTTTAAAGAAGATTTCTAGGTTTGGATGGTCCATAGTAAAATTTCCCAAAGAGTGTATCGAGTCTTCCCACATAACATTTTAAGCTTGATGGGAACATAGGCAAAAAAAAAGTTTCTAATTAGATTTTAACAAAATTTTAGCCCTTCCATTATATTCATATTATTTAACATCTTCATAATCACCACTGTAGCTTGCAAGGTGATTCATCAAATTAAAAACAAAGCCTCCATGGCTTCTTACAACCTTTGAGTATTGTAAACTATAAGTAATATTCAGTAGAGAAATATAGTGAGGTAAGTGAGGACATTCTTCATTATAAGAATGAAATGATAGACAAGGGTAACTCTCAGGTTTAGTCTTTAACCATGCAAACTGTAATTGTAGAGACTGGCCTGGTTATTACCGTTGACATTCAATTATCTATTGAGCTTACGAGCTTGGAGAAGAGAACTAAAAACTGCAACACCCTCACCAACTGTAAGAAACAGCCAATTTGGTCATAGAATTTCAGTGAACTTTTCCTTTTGAAGATTCTCCATGAGATCTGACCCAGGGTTGCTCAATGCAAGCTAAAGATCATGTATACTCCTTGTTAGTATAATTCACATCGTTTACAATACAAAATAGATTTTTGTTAAATTTTGTTATAACATAAAGATAGTCACACTTATTTAAAACTTGTAAGCTTGGTGAGCACTTGGATTTTTATTGATTTATATGTAGGTTCTAGGCCAGTAATGAAACAGTATGCAATTTAAAAAGGTCAAAGTTTAGAGTTTACTGTTTAAACCAAAATTCTATGAAGTGTTGATATAGTTGACATGTTTTATACAGAGTACATACTACTGAACACGTTTAAACAACACATTCTAAGCTTTCATTTCTTTGGTTGATTTATTAGGAATGCTTTTACTTAATTCAATAAGACCCACTTATTAAATTTATTAGGAATGCTATTACTTAATTCAATAATACCCACTTATTAAATGATTTTAGATGAATGACATAAACAAATCAAAACTTAAAATAAATTGTGTAAACCAAAATAATATTTTGTTCAAACCAAAATTATGATAATAGTTACCTAAAGGCCTTTCAGTTCAATTATTCTCTTGAGCTCTTTGAGCATTTTGATTCCACTAGTGTCAACAGTGGTTACAACTGCATAAGCAAAAAAAGAGAATGAAAAGCAGCACCAAAGTACAATACAAACCAAACCTGCTGGAGTTTGACCATATAGAGCTGTATATCTAAATCCTAGAATAAAGGAAACAGGAATGGTTGTATATGATAAAATTAGGGTGCATTTATTCCATTTTATTCTACTCCATAGTTTTGTTACTAGAAAACCGATTACAAGTGAAGGGAAATCCTTTCACAAAAAAGAAATGATGCATCAAATATGTAAGATTTCAGAACTTATGGCCCATATCTATAATAACATACTACAAAGTGTCTTCCTTCAGCTTGGCAAGATGCTCCTCTTCATCCATTATCCATCTCATTATCTTGCGTACATTGTAAACTTTATTAAGGTCCCCAATAAACAATCCATGTAATGAAGACTGTGGATTAGAGATGTGTCAAAGCAGAAGAGCTCAGAAGAGAAGGGTTATGGTGAATGGGTGCTCATGACATTGCTATTGCTTGGATTACTCAAAACATCAAATAACAAATAATATATAAAGTTATAAACTATTAAGGGGAGGGAGAACAGTAGTTGTATGGACTATCTTCTTCAATATCAAATACCATCATGCAATTCATTAAAATATTATGCTTAACATAATATATTCTAAAAATGACATTTTTGAAATTCTACCAAAACTTAATCTAAAAATGACTACTATTCAAAAGATGAGTTATTCGAAAGATGGGTTATTTGAAAGACGGGTTATAAATAATTGAATCAAGCATGACTACATTCAGGAAGCTGCATGACTGAATTCAGGAAGCTAACCCTACACATAGGACATTCATTATGTCTATTGAAAAATAAGCTTTTAAAATAAACATAGACAAATCACCTTTCTCTTAAGTAGCTTGAATTGGAAAAATAGATTCAAGCTACAATGCTTTGAATTCAATAAAAACTTAGAATTAAATAATATTTTGTAGCTTAGCAATTTAGGAGTGTTGGAGTGATTACCAGTTGTGATGTAGCAAGATGTGCATGAACCTTCAATGTTCATCGTGTTAATGGCAATCATCTCTTTATTGCCATCAATATTGTAATTCTTGAACAGTGCAAAAGTTCTGCCAACTGCTATTCCTTCCTGTACGGGAATAATTCAAATCAACTAGAGGTAATAAATTACTAGCAAATGAACATAGACAAGAAAAGTAATGTAGCACATACACTTAGAGTCCCTAAATCTTCAACAAAATATGGAATGCAAAGCCAACACAATGAATTTCCATTTCTCAAGCATAAGAAATTCAAGCTTATTTCTCATGGAACAGCACAAGACAAAAACAAAGATGTATAGGAAAACATAGTGTGGTATCAATGTACTAATCTACCCCATAGGCACAAAAGAGACATACTAAAATACACCCATAGTTCAATTATTAAGTGTTATTTTTATCTTTTCAAATATTTGAAAAATGTATGGCTATCAAATACAAAGCTTTGTGCTCAATAAATAAAAGGTAAGGTTTTGAACATGTAGATCCACTTGTTATTTGAGGTTCGAATACATCGTAAACTCAAGCGAATTAAACTAGAACTCCTGGAGGGGAATTGGATTTCTATTTCAACACAAAATAGAAACATGATGAGAAATGATGAAAATGTTTTATTTTTCACTAAGCATAAGATATAGAAACTAAAGAAAAAGTGCCACCATTTTATACTAAAATGAACTAAAACAGTCTTTCAAAATATGAAGGCAACAATAATACTTACAGATAGGGACCATAAATCTTTACTTGACGAATATGGGTATCCCGTCCATTTTGATGATTAGACAATACAACAAGCTGCAACATAAATGTTTGCACAAATACATCCTTAAAATGAATTAACAAAGGAAAATCTGTAAGTCTAAGAAGAATGGAAAATGTTTAATTAAACAAGATCACCATCACGAAAATCTGTAAGTCTAAGAAGAATGGAAAATGTTTAATTAAACTAGAGATGTTACCAATCTCTCTTGGAATCTGACCAATGAAAATAGAGTCATACAAGCTTAAATGCCTTAAATTGTTGAGCTTGTGAAAGTGTGATGGGATGGCAAGAGGAGGGAAGAAGGCATTGTGACTGAGGTCCAAGTGCTCCAGATAGTGCAGTTGGAATAGTCTCCCATGAAGTTGCCTCCACGTCCTGAATGGATAGATTATTTGATCTTGTGCGGTACCTCTTGTCTTGGCTCTAGCAATGGCTGTGCTGGTTTCAAAAATTCTAATTTAGAAATGTATAATTCTATTAAAATAAAAGCATTAAAAATTTGACTGTTTCCAAGAAAACATAGATTGAAATGAATGTTGAAAACCATACTAGAAATATGAAGTATGTTTCTGCCATACTTCTTTGCCGTATGAGGTGAGTTTAAAACTCATATCAAGCTAAAGAATCTCAAGCATAGAGTAACAAAAAGGAATGATAATAAGACACCTGAATGTGAATCTAGATCACAAAATCCTCCATATGCACCACCGCTAACACATACATGATCCCACAACCATGTATTTCTTTGTATCATAATGATCTAATGTAGGAGAATAGAGAAGCTTGGTGAAGGAGCAGTGTTGGATGATAATTTGTTGATGGAGGTTAAGCCTGAACAGACACCAGTCATGTTGAAAGTTGGTTGCTTCATGATTGAAGAGGTTTGGTGATGGATTACCTATAAGGGGGTCTATAGTGAGGTGTTTACACAGTTAGTTTGGCCTGGAGTTGATGGGAGGGGTCCTTTTGATCAAACCCTCATGGTATGTCCCTAAAAGCAAGGGTTTGGTGGCAAACAAGTTAAGTGAAGGGTGGAGACTTGGTGAGTTGGAAATGTGTCATTTCTCAACCTCTAGAATGACTGTTTCAGCCTTTTGAGTCTTGGGAGCAAGTGGAGTTAGGGGTTGCTATGTAAAAGTGGAGAATTAGGCCTGGTGAGGATAGGCTAGGGGTATTGGATCTTGGGTATGGTCTAAAGGATTATAGGTTGAATCTTTCAGAGGATTTAAAGAGCCCAAATGGGTATTTAGATAGTATTTGAGTTTACTTAGTTGTTTGGGGAAAGTAAGAGGAAAAGTCAATTTAATGACTGGTGAGGGCTACAAGCTTCAAGGACTGATTGTGTGTGTTGGATAGGTCATAAAAAGATGTTTTGTGAATTTAAAATGAAGGTTGGATTCTTGTGTGAAGGTTTGGTGTTTGAGAGAGACTAGGTACACTTGGGAGTCAAGGCATTGAGGGATATTGAGGTAAAGAAGCAATTGCAAAGTGGAGTGGATTTGTTGTCTGAGGTAATCAATATGGATGCCACACACCAGCTTTGCATCAAGTTGCAAGCAAAGTGGGCTTAACGTTGGAGGAACCTTTGTAGTAAAGAGCACTTGAACTAGAATAATATTGGGATGAGTGACCTGCTGGGAAGTAGCGTTGTCTAAAATGAATCAAGGCAGTGAACCTGTTGCAGAGGAGTGTTTGGTTGATATCCTAAAGTCAAGAACTGCTTATTTATCCTCGAGTTGAACTCTAGTTCCTTGAGTGGATTCCAAGACGTTGTTGAATCCTCGAGTTGAACAGGGTTCCTTAAGGGGATATTAGAAGGCTCTGCATCAAAAACTCTAAGCTTGTCTTTAAAATTTGAGCTTCACTTGGTTTCGAGAATAGTTTAATATTCTCTACTAAACAAGGCCAACCACGTGAAGGTGGAAGCTCATTTGGCCCCTCCCCCCCCCCCTAACATCACTCTAAATTCCCCATTAACATTTAATAACATTCATTCATTCATCCGGCATTTTTGAAATATAACATTCAATCATTATAATCACATGATAACATTCATTAACACATAAAATTCATTAACACACAACATTCATAAATAATTCATTAACACATAATTCATTAACACACAACATTCATGAATAATTCATTAACACATATTAACACACATCATTCATCAACATTACTAGTACAAAATTACATCCATTAAGACAAAGTTCTTTCATTAGCAATAAATGTTAATTACAATCATTTCCTTTTGGATTTCTTGCTATTTTTTTTAATCATATAATTTCTAAGAGGAAGATCAATGTCCTCATCATTCCCCTCCTCTATTGAGTCTAATCCCAACGTGTGTCTCCTCCTCATCTGTTCAGGAATAGGAGGTCGCTGCGCTGAAGGGGGGTCTGCTGCAATAACTACTTCATGAGTTAAATTCACACTTTTATATTATTGAATTAAAAGTATTTATGTAAGTAAAAGAACTATAAATCAAAAAATTAATTTAAAAGAAAAAAACATAGATTTTCTTTACCTGAATGTGCCACATGATCTACATGGTGATCAGTTTGAACATCCTCCGGCACTCGTTCAGCATGACCTGATTTTGTATCCTCTAAAATATACACAAAAATGTTACACCAAGTTCAATTTAAGATGTTAAATTATATTAATAATTACATAATTAGTTTTAAATAGAAAATGAGCACCTCCTTGGATAGTATGATCCACATTAGCGGCTTCATGATGCGGTGTTGTAGGCTGCATTGCAATGTAATGGACATTATTATCAAATTGATTGTTGCTCAAGTATTCAATTTCTAATATATTTTTTGGCATATTTACCTATGCACATGATGCAGGAGACTCTTCGGTTGGGCCAGTGGAAGCTTGCCGTAGGCGTTCAGCCACGCCTTGATAGCCTTCCTTGAAGGTAATTTTTCTGTGTTCTTCCGTGGCCTCTAAATTAAAATCAGAGCCCTGCATTTTTTGATTAAACAAAATTATTTGCATTTTATAAATAATTTTTCTCTGCAATTCATTTACTGCTACTTACAATGCGAGCTTTAATTTTTGAATATCTGCCAATGCCAAGTCTGTGTTGCCCAATCTTTTCCAGCCTGGCCTTTGTTGCCTTTGAAGTGTCCTGCAACCTATGAAAAGTTTGAAAAAATGGTTATAAAAACATGTATATGGAATAACAAATGAAACTTTGAAATGCTGAACACATTGCCTTCAATGGTGAAAATGTCTAAAACATCATACCAAGATATTATATTGAAAAATGATGATTGCATTCAAAATTTAATTATCATCTCAAAAGTCCATGCCAAACACCTTATCACTAGTAGTTAATACTATTGCATACCTTCTCGCATTTGTTGGCAAAACTCCTTTTTGAGCGTCTGCTTTCTCCTTTACATCTAAAATAAATTCACTCCAATCCCTCGCTGAAATAAAGGGAGGACGCTTGTACTTTGGGTTTTGGACGAGACTCTTTCTATATTGGTCCCTCACAGTCTTAAGATGTTTGCAAGCTCTTTCCAAAATTTTCTTCTCATCAAAAATATTATTGCCAAACTCATGTTGTAAATCTTTGATGAGCTGATCTTTTAAACTTTTTTCTTGCAAATTCCACCGTTTAAGGAAAAACACAAAATTGTTAGATATAGCCACTAAAAGAAAAGACCGAAATGAAAGGAAAAATACTGTACCAATTAATGATATGAAAAAAAAATAGTGGGATAAACTTAGTTCACTTATGATGTTCCACCTTTTACGTATGGTGGGCCTGAATATATGCAATGTTAGGTCATAAAGTTTCTTATAAAACATATCATTTCCTGCAAAAAATGTCATGGGATAATCAATCCAAAACTTGTTATGAATAGGTAAATGCATATTACAATATAAAAAATAATTATTTAAAGTACCTGGAATCTGAGGACATTTTATAGGCATTGATTCATTATTTTCAATCAATAATGATGTCTGCGTCGCACCCATGCTAGTAACACGGGTAGATCCAGGAAATGGTGGTGAATTTTCACCAATATATGTAGATTGATCAGTAGCAGGTGTACCAAGTGGTGCCACCGGGGTATCTCCCACTCCAAAAAAATAATCCACTATGTGATGCACCCAAGATTAAAGTACAAATTATGAAATCATAATTAGCACAAAACCAAATATAGTAAAACAATGATTTACTAGATGCCATAGCCCTTGAAGGTGTTGATGTTTGCATGGCCCTTGTGGCTGACATTGCACTCGACAATCTTCTATGGGCAACCTGGCTAGTAGGAGTCTCCTGCAATTGAGGACCTGAACAATACATTGTTAGCAAAGACATTTTCAAATAATAAAAGTAAGAGTTAACTTGAGAAGTTTTTGAATGTTCCAAAGAAAAAATTCCTTGTAACTTGTCAACTAAAGGATTATTTTACCTGAGGTAGCCGGAGGTCTACTAGTACCGGCCTCATCCACACATTGTCCTTGACCAGGTACTAGAGATTCCATAAAATCCTACAACAAGAACACATATTACATATATTTTACTTCACAACATAAAAGAGTATAAAATATTAACCTTTATTGAAATTTTGTTATAACTAAAGATTCATTACTGCTTACTTGATACCGATGTCCGAGTGCTTTCAATTCAGTTAGCCTCCTGAGCATCTCCTCACTTGGATTTCTTTCATACAAAATGTTAATTATATCTTTATTGATTTGTTTCATTTTTTTCTTTACCATGATTATAACATTAGGTGAATCTGCAAAAAGATCATCATCATCAGGGGTAGCTATTGCCTCTACTGTCGAGGGTGCTTTTCCCTTATCCTGAACATCAAATTGTGATAGGAATATCAGTAAAACTATCATAAAAACTCCAAAACCATAAATAAAATAACGTAATAATATAACATTTTTCAACTATCTAATTTGTACAATTTTAATAAGGTTTACCTTTGCTGAAGAACAAGTGGGAGGAGCATCCTCGTGGCCTCTATCATGTGCGGGATCCATATCATCCTGTGACAAAGATTAAATATAAAAACTTTAGCGAACTAAAAGCAATAGACTTAGAAAAAAAAAACTTATTAATAAAATAGTATATAGTACTTACCACCCTCATGATAGTAACTTTGTTTGTATCTATGCGATTTAAATGATAATCTATTAGCAGTTCTTCCCCTGCACTTATTGATTTTATTGCACATACAAAAACTTGATTCCCCTCGCGTGCCTCAAATATGCAATTGGGTTGCTTATTAGTTGATGAAGGTCATGTACTATTTATAAAACCCACAATATTACTTGTTGCTTTTGGTCTCCCATCAATGTACATTGCAAATCTTTTACTTTGATCATTTTCTTTCCTTTGTATATAATTAGCTGATAGTGCATACCTACGCATACTTTTTTTATATTGAACAATCCGCATCCAATCATTGTAATTGTAACATGGACCGACATACTCAAACAATTCAACAACTCTATTGTAATATACCTTTATCCCATCCATGGAAAATAGGCCCAAACCATGTAATGAGGATGGAGCAATGTGATATATCCTCTCATTAACACAAAAATCAGTATTAATTGGAGGTAGCTCATTGGGTACCCATTCTTTCTCAATGTGTGTGTACCGAAAGGGCACCTTGATGTCGCCTTTGGTCTCATCATCATAAGAACATGACCCCCCATTAGCAAGGAAATATTGCATGCGTTTGTCAAATTTTTTTCTAATCTTTTGACCTCTAGTTGATCTCCCTGTTTTAGCTGTACTACATGTAGAACTTTCATCTAGCGTTCCCTCATTTCCCTCATTCGATGTAGATAGATCTGACAAGTACCTATTTGGTGGGTGCTACAATCCATCAAATGAGATATTGCCACGTCAATATATATAGAATAATCAAGTCGTGACCCATACGTACAGTTCTTCTTTGTCTATACATGAGAGATATAAAATGTACTAGGTTGAAAGTGATTATATATTATATTTCTATACGGTTCTTTGTCTATATAGACATTATATGATTATATAATATGTCTATTTATAACATACGTGCTCAGTGATAAACAAGAAGAATATAAGAAAATTATGTCTATTTATTGACTTATACCTGTCGATCCATGTCACTGTGCACAATCCACACCAAAGGGGTCAAATTTACTGCATATGTTAATCATTTATCTTAAGTTAGCTAAATATTACATGATACGTATGCTACAAATAAATTAGAAGATAACATGAACAATATGCAACATCGTAAACATGAACAAATTTACCTTATGTATGGAATGCAAGATCGTCAACAGAAGACCGGGGTGACAATGTCTGTAGTCAATTGCCTGTTTGCAAAAAGGGTGATAATCAAACACAAATATACATGTATCAACAACAATTAATTGAGCATCATAAACAAAAAATTGGTAATTATAAATCACATATGTCGTAATCATTAGAATTGAACAGAATAAATATGTAACCATTACAATTTAAAGAAAAACATAAATATGTAATCATTAGAATTGAACACAATAAATATGTAACCATTTCAATTATGTCATTGATCATCATCATCATCATCGCCATCGCCATCACCATCATCACCATCATCACCATCATCAACAGCATCACCGCAATCATCATCGCCATGATCACCATCACCATCGTCATCACCATCATCACCATCATCATCATCATCATCATCATCATCATCATCATCATCATCATCATCATCATCATCATCATCATCATCACCACCATCAACATCATCATCATCATCATCATCATCATCATCATCATCATCATCATCATCTACTTCTTCATCATCTTCAGTATCTTCTTCTTCCATAACATTATACTTTATCGGCCTTCCTCTTGGATCATGTCTAACAACAAATGACCAACCTTGTTTATGTGGAACCTCTGAGTAAAACACTTGCTCACACTGGCTTGGAAGAACATAAGGCTCATCTCCAACTGGCTCAAATGACCTTGTATTAATCATTGTAAATCCATTATCATGTTGAATAACAATTCTATCTGGATCATTTTGATTCAGTCGTAGCCTGTACCATTTGACGACAAATAGAACTACTTTGAAGGAGTTAAAGTCGCACTCAATTATATCATCTAAGATGCCATAGTATTGATTTTGAGATTGTTGAGGATGTAGGTCATTTCTAGATGATATATTGGTGACCTCGAAAACTGCACTTATCCCAGAATCACAAGTTTTCTTTGTATCATCCAACTTTTTTATACGAAATTTGTGGCCATGATAGTACATAGCTTTGTGGTGCTTGACCTGCAATTTTTAAAGTGTGTAAATTATTTGTATCATGAGTTGATATGAAACATACGAGTCATGATCATTAATAAATTTGTACGTACATGTCCACCTCTTAAACCATGTGCTAGATCAATTACCATTGGAGTAACATTGGGATCTCCATTACGATGAGCTTCTCTAACCAATGAAGCAACACCTTCCCATGTTAATGAGCAACCATTTTGTTGACATCGTTCAATCCATACCGTCATCCAATCAAGATTGTTTGCAATATACAAATGTATTGCATCCCATTCTCGACCAGCTGTATCAAAAACATCTTAGATTTATTGCATCTGACTCTCGACCAGATTTATAAGAATTAATTAACTACAATAACATCTTAGATTTACCTCTCACTTTCCTCAATCTACCTTTGCCCATCAAGTGCTCCCCTTCAAATTTGTTAATAGAGTTGGGATCCCAAATACGATCTACATGGATCTTTGCTACAAACTTAGGAAGATATTCACTAATGTACACCATGGTCTAGTATACCATATATCCCTCTACCATAGAACCCTTAGGATGTGCTCTTTGTCGAACCAAGTCTTTCAAAAATTTCAAGTGCCTCTCAACCATCCACATTGACCTAGTTGGTACAGGTCCGCACAATTCAATCTCCTCAACTTGATGTAAGAGGTAATGTTCTTGTGCATTGAAAAAAGTTGAAGGTAGACACTTTTGCATTTCACACATAAGAAGAGGAATTTTTCTCTTCCAGTATTTTATATCTTCTTTATTGATTTCTTTAGATGACAACCACCTCATGTATTTTCCAAGATCATATATAACTTGTTTGAAACCGTTGGAAAAGTGGTGTGGGAGAGATAGAGGTAGAACATACTGCAATATTTGTAAAATGATCTCGTCAATATTTTATAAAAGAATGCAATGAAAACCACATGCAGTATACAAATATATAGTGAATACAAAGTAATATGAATTACCTTAATAAATATATGCCAATCGTGTGTTTTCATTCCTGGCCCAAATTCACTTTTCTTTGATATGAGATCATTTATGTTCGCAGCAAATCCTGTAGGAAATCATATTTTCTTTATAATTTCTTTTATAGCATTGATCTGCTGCTCCGACAATAACCATGGAAGAGCACTTGTATCAATCTGGTCTCCATTTTGATTGGATTGAATAAAATTTTTCATTGCATGGTTGGATTCTTCAATGTCACTACAAATTTTGATGATTTGGTCTTTGTCACGCCTTCCATCCAATATTTTTCATAATGTCTCTGTTACATTCTTTCCAATATGCATAGGATCAAACAAATGCACGATTGGGAGTTTCTCGTAGTACGGCAACCTAGTAAATTGCATAGAATAACTTTTGAGTCCTTTTGGAAGTTGGTCATTGATGCCTTGATGACCTTCACAAGCATCAATTACATCATCAGTAAACAAAACATAATATCAAAAGATAAATTTAAAACAAAACCCATCAGATGGAATAACATTACCTCGATGATTTATTTTATTGTATGCCAACTTCCATAGGTGAGGTGTCATTCTCCATGGCTTTGATGTAGATCTTCTTTCCCATTGAAAAGATGTTTTTCAGTAATTTGGTACTTATGATTTCTGTGGAGAAAGTGTCTATTCTCATCGAAAACCTGCTTTCTCAAACTTTTTGAATGACGAGATTTTGTCTTTGGACCACAAACTGGACATGCAAATTTTCCCTTTGTCTGAAGACCTACAAGATCATGTCTAATTGGATTAAATGTGTTAACTTTGTGTTAGCACTATAACATACCAAAAAAGAGGCGTTATGAAGAGAACATACCACAAAAATGTGTTAGCCCAGGGGCATCATGTATTGTCCATACAAGCATTGCATGGAATTGAAATTGTCTTTGTCCTATTGGTCTAGAGATGTCATACATAGTGACCCCATTCCATAACACCATCAACTCGTCGATAAGGGGCTCAATATATACATTGATATCTTTAACTTGGTACTTACCTAGTTGAATGAACAAAAACATTACATAATTATTATGACCATTTTGATGGATTATTAATAATAAATTAATTTAGATGACCATTAAATCAAAAATAACCTGGAACAATCAGTGACAACATTATGTGCTCCCTCTTTATGGACAACCAAGGAGGAATGTTATTGTTGATAACAAAAATAGGCCACACCAAGTAAGTAGATCTCATCTCTCCAAATGGATTGACACCGTCCGCTGCCAATGAAAGCTTGAGATTACGAGGTTCTTCTTTAAAGTGTGGCCATTTTTCTTCTATTTCCTTAAATGCTGAGCCATCTGCAGACATTCGCATAATGCCATCTTGACTTCTATTGCGTGCATGGTAATCCATAAATTGTGCCAAGCTATTGCACTTGAATAATCATTGCAGACGTGGAATAATGGGAATATGTCGAAGAACCTTGCGAGGCACCTTTTTTGTTATTTGATCTGATTGATATCTACTAATATGACAAATAGGGCATTCTGTTGCAAATTCATGCTATTTATAATATATAATATGATTGTTCGGACATGCATGTATTGTTTGATATTCCATTCCAATATCTTTCATAATGGAAGATAATTCTCGGTACCAGCGAGGTAGGATGTTTGATGGTGGTAACAAACACTCACCTACCAACCTACGACCAAAAATATAATTTATTAATTTAAAGAATATTAATTGCTACATGATTCATCCAATATTAATTGCAAGGGAATTATGACTAAAATAATGAAAAAAGATGACATACCTTAACATACGTGTCATTGCTACGTTGGATAAACCATTCATAACCTTCAGGTTCACCAACAACAATACAGCGGCAAGAAGAGTTGTTTCGGAGCCTTCATATAGGGGCTCGTGTGCCTTCTCAAGTAAAGGTACATCAAGCTCTGCATCAACATCATCATCATCTTGATCATCATGATCATATTGATCTTCTTCATCATCGTGGTCTTCTTCCATGATATCATTACCTTCTACTTCTATGTTCACACCTCCATGTTCCCTCGTTTGGAAATCCACATTCTCCAGATTGTCATGGTCCATAACATGAAATTGAGGGACGTTGACCTATATGAAAATGATGACCTTATATTAACCATGATCATGTTGTCATCATAAAATCATGTCTTATGTATTTTATAAAATATTAAAATACATACCAATGGACGAAATTCGTTTCCCCCTTCAATGTGACCATGTTGCCTACAATGTTCCTTAGCTATTTTGATTAGATATCTTCGAGTCTTTAAGCCCTTACAAAGTTTTCAAGGACAATAACATTTTCCATCACCCTTTCTTTTTAAGTTATACCATAGTCTAGCAATTGCCTCCCTATCTGTTTGTGCGTTGATATCGTCAGACATGGTCTTTCTTGAATGGAATGACTCGTTGGTGGAAGAAGGATGATTTGTTTGCAACCTGCTGATAAAAATTGTTAGTGAACAACCATTTTCTCAACCATTTTAATATCGAAAACATCATATGAAATATCTTTATCATTTAGATTTTAATGCTATATTTTAACTTTTAATCAAAATTATGTGTAATATAAGGACCCTATATCACCATTTTACTGAGAGTCAAGCATCAAGTCATCGGTAAGTTAACACAACTTGATATGAAGATCTGAAGATATTTGATACTTCCATCACCCATGACATAACTCTCAAGCCTAACATAAAGTCATTCATACAAAAGTAGCAACCTGTTAATTTGTTGATAGAACCCTTAATCTTCAAGGAAGTTCAAAAGTTACTTGCTACAACGATAATTTTTCCTATCCGCCACTCCACTTGGGTGGAAAATTTGGTGCATGTACAGAAGAATAAAGAGGAGATCTATGTTAATTTTTGTAAGCTTAAAAAGGTGTTAGATTGGACACCCTAAGCCTCTGCATCAATTTTATGAGTTCACCTTTCAATAATGTTGAAGTGAGGTATTGGGCCCTCGAGAAATAAGCTTTCAGCTTGGTTAGATAATTCAAGAAGTTTAGACAATATATCTTGAGAAGCAATATATATGCCATTATGCCTGACCAAGTGGTCAAGAGATTGGTTATGTAGTCAGATTTGGGAGAGCGTCACGAGAAATAGATGGCTATTTTGCAAGAGTTTGATTTAGAGATGCATCCTATGGGATTGGTTTAGAGATGCATCCTATTTGATTTTTGAATTTAGCCACTAGCAGTTCAAAATTTGAAATGTATGGGTCTTTGACCACTTGCATTCTTCAAAGGTGGCCACGACCTTCCGAATGTAACAAACTAATCAAATAGCGTTAAGGTTTTCTTTTAAACCTTTGTATATAAAGCGACGATGTCGAGTTTTCTTCCTGGTTCTTTCCTGATTGAGCTCTTTTTGAATCAATTTTTATAAATATAAATATATATAGTGGTTCTTCCACTTTTGTCTAAACAAAATAAAATAAAACAAGATACCCTATAAGAAAAGATAATCATCTCCATCTTATCTACATTGATTCTTAGAAAAGAACATACTACACAATAAAAAATAACCAATAAATGATAATCATCTCCTTCTTATCTATGTTGATTCTTATCTCTTTTATATATAATTAATTTTAGAGAATGAAATAGTATGCAATAAATGATAATCACCCCCCTTATGAAAAACAAGATAATCATCTAAGTTCAATATTCTAAAAAACAAGATGCCACTTGCAATAAAGTGACCATCTCCCTTCTATGTACGATGATTCTATAATTGAGTAAACTCTAATTCACAAGTAAAAAAATTCATACTATAATTTAGAAGGTCTAATTCACAAGTAAATAAATTCTTGGCAGCTCCTACATAACAAATTTTTTAAAATATATTGCACATTGAATCAATTTAAACCCAAGATGTATTTAAATTAAATTAAAAAATATATTCAAATTTAGATAAATCAACATGATAGATCATCAATATATCACTAAGTCTACAATAAGCAACATTTTGTTACTTAATTCTTCCTTTGTTAACCCCATCTTCTCTTCTGTGAAACATAATAAACAATCACTAACAAGCTTCTAACATCTTGTATGTTTCCATCTTCTACAATGACTACAAAATATCTCCTACAAAAAATTCACACAAAAAACTCAAGTATAAAAATTAGAAGCACTTTGAACCTAGATATATATTAAATACTTTTGGAGGAGTTGTTTAAAGCTAACTACACATGTAAATGTGTGCACGATAAAAATGTGATATAAATAAACATACCTATTTTAGTGGATGTTGACATATAGTCATAATAATTAGAAATATTGAAAATGAATGTCTTCAAAGATTTTATCTTTGTCGTATACCTATGCAAAGATGGATGCAAAATATTGAAGCATATCGAGTATGCAATCTATTTGTCAAATGTTAAAAAAAATAATAGATTTTTTAATCTCAAATCTATAAAACATCACATATCCCAAATAATAACCAAATACAAATTATAATTTTTTTTCAAATATGGGACAATTTACTCTTAGCTTTTTTGGATAAGTATCTTGCTGATTTTTTGGTTCCTCATGCCTCTCTTCTTTTTAAATCCAAAGACCAAGAAGGTAAAAAAAAAGAGAAGAAAAACCTACATCATCTCCATTTTTATTTTCTCATTTAAATGAAAATGAGGACTTAAGCATTCTCACCCCACAATTTGGAAATTTCTAAGTAGGGAGTAAGTGACTACTCCACTAGACTAAGCAGGATAAATGGATGCAAACACATGAGTCCTTCCATCAATTCATAGATACATTAATTGTTACAATATTTTCAACTTGAAACTAATTTAATATTTTATCTTTCATTTGTAATAGAGCTCTAGTCACCTCCATCAATATATTAATAATTAGAAATAAATTTTCAACATATACTTTGTGCTAGCTCTTCAAATGAGGACATTGATATGCCTGCAAAGATCATAAATATAGTCATTGCACATATGCTAACAAATACTAAGCAAGGTTCTTATAAATATGTCTGTAATCAAAGATTCTTGCCTCTATTATTTGATAGGTATATCTGCCTTTCTCATCATGCCCAGTGAAATGAGGATAGTCTCTCTAAAGACAACATGATAATGTACACTCATTGTAAGGATAGTCACAAATGAGGACAATCACTGTAAAGACAACATGATAATGTACACTCATTGTAAGGACAATCACAAATGAGGGCAATCACTCTAAAGACAACATGATAATGTACACTCACTGTAAGGACAGTCACAAATGAGGATAGTCACTCTAAAGACAACATGATAATGTAGACTCACTTTAAGGACAGTCACAAATGAGGACATTGATCTTATAGTGAGTGTACATTATCATGTTATCTTCACAATGACTATCCTCATGTGTCATAATATTAGAAGTTCACAAAATTATTTTTGTGAACTGTAATATTATTTTTGTTTTGTAATTTTTGTGACCTTGTGTAATTTCACAAAATGAGAAGTTCTCACAGTGACTATCCCTTGTGTAATTTCCACTTGAATGAGGACAGTCACTGTAAAGACAACATGATAATGTACACTTACAGTGAGTGTACATTATCATGTTGTCTTTAGAGTGACTATCCTCATTTGTTGAAGAAGAAAAGCATTAATGTGGCTGAATAGCAATACATTCAAGTGGTAATTACACAAGGGACAGTCACTATGAGATGTCCTCATTTGTGACTGTCCTTACAGTGAGTGTACATTATCATGTTGTCTTTACAGTGACTGTCCTCATTTGTTGAAGGAAAAAAGCATTAATGTGGTTCAATAGAAATGCATTCAAGTGCAAATTACACAAGGGACAGTCACTGTGAGATGTCCTCATTTGTGACTGTCCTTACAGTGAGTGTACATTATCATGTTGTCTTTACAGTGACTATCCTCATTTGTTGAAGGAAAAAAGCATTAATGTGGTTCAATAGAAATGCATTCAAGTGGCAATTACACAAGGGATAGTCACTATGAGATGTCCTCATTTGTGACTGTCCTTATAGTGAGTGTACATTATCATGTTGTCTTTAGAGTGTCTGTCATCATTTGTTGAAGAAGAAAAGCATTAATGTGGTTCAATAGCAATACATTCGATCAAGTGGAAATTACACAAGGGAGAATCACTATGAGATGTCCTCATGTGTGATTGTCCTTGTCACAAATGAGGACATCTCACAGTGACTGTCCCTTGTGTAATTTCACAAAATGAGAAGTTCTCACAGTGACTATCCCTTGTGTAATTGCCACTTCAATGAGGACTGTCACTATAAAGACAACATGATAATGTACACTTATAGTGAGTGTACATTATCATGACAACATGATAATGTACACTTACAGTGAGTGTACATTATCATGACAACATGATAATGTACACTTACAGTGAGTGTACATTATCATGTTGTCTTTAGAGTGACTATCCTCATTTGTTGAAGAAGAAAAGCATTAATGTGGCTGAATAGCAATACATTCAAGTGGTAATTACACAAGGGACAGTCACTGTGAGATGTCCTCATTTGTGACTATCCTTGCAGTGAGTGTACATTATCATGTTGTCTTTACAGTGACTATCCTCATTTGTTGAAGGAAAAAAGCATTAATGTGGTTCAATAGCAATGCATTCAAGTGACAATTACACAAGGGATAGTCACTGTGAGATGTCCTCATTTGTGACTGTCCTTACAGTGAGTGTACATTATCATGTTGTCTTTACAGTGACTATCCTCATTTGTTGAAGGAAAAAAAGCATTAATGTGGTTCAATAGAAATGCATTCAAGTGGCAATTACATAAGGGATAGTCACTGTGAGATGTCCTCATTTGTGACTGTCCTTATAGTGATGGTACATTATCATGTTGTCTTTAGAGTGACTCTCCTCATTTGTTGAAGAAGAAAAGCATTAATGTGGTTCAATAGCAATACATTCAAGTGGAAATTACACAAGAGAGAATCACTGTGAGATGTCCTCATGTGTGACTGTCCTTGTCACAAATGAGGACATCTCACAGTGACTGTCCCTTGTGTAATTGCCACTTGAATGCATTGCTATTGAACCACATTAATGCTTTTTTCCTTCAACAAATGAGGACAGTCACTCTAATAAACCTTGGGTATTGATTGGTCCCTTGGATGAAATTTTGTTATCTAGGTGTCTTTAGGTGTTTTAAGAGTGTTTGAAAGTCTAAAACATCAAATAAGGTCTTTTAGTCTTCCAAAATAGACTTTTTGTCTTACCCGGCAAAAGTTGTTTTAAAGCTGTAATGCAACTTTTAAAGTTGCTAAGCAATTTTGAGTTTGAATTGGTTAAATGGCTACAACCATAAAAATGGTTAAGCCAATGGTGGGGAGAGCCTATTTAGGCTTCCAAATGACTGAGGAAATCGAAGAGATCCTCATTGTATTCAAATTGCTTTCAAATCAATAAAACTACCTGTTTCAGAGCAATTTTTTGTGCAAATCACGGTGACAGTATGGTGTACGGATGTGAAGGGGTGATCAAAACCTGTCTGAAAGTTGGAGCATCTCCATTTTATGCTTTTAGAATTGGTTTGATAACTTCGAGTCATTTTATATCAGAGTTATTCAATTTTCTTGTCTGCTGGTCTAAGAAACCCTTGTTTTCAGGGTTTAGCCATTCAAATGGCCCTAACTTGAATTTTGACAAGTGATTCAATTTTGCATTTCTTTCAAAACTTTTCCCAACACAACAATATTAAAAATATTCAGAAAATCTACAAAGTTCAAATGTTCTTCTTTGTAAGCATTAATCAGATATTCAAAAGATTTTCAATTTGCCGTTGATCATAATGCAATAGCTCAATTTCCTCATTATACTCCTTTTTTGAATATTGAGAAAATACTTATAGTCTTTCAAAATGCACATCAGGGATTCTTAGAGAACCAATCAAACAAAGATCTGTCAAACCCGAACTTATAACCATTGTTTCACTATTTCATTCAGAACTTCCCTTAGCAGTTTATTATAAAAATAAGCAAAGACCGACTCGGTGTAACAATTCCAAATGTTTGATGATCTACCGATACTAATTTAACCACTTCTTGAAATAGTTTAAACTTTAATACATTCAACTTTCATCAATAGGGAAGTCTCAGTTTAACTGTTACCAGAACATTGCATGTCGCCAGTCCCAAGATTAATTTTTTGATCATCCAAAACCATTCAATGCTTCATATCCGAACTAGGTTCCTTAATTTCACTATTATGATATGCAAACAGAGCATTCACTTATAAAAACCGATTTCAAATAATAGTTAGAACTTCTGTAGTGCCTTTCATAAATCGATAACAACAATCCATTTATCTTCAACACAATTCAAACATTCCGAGGCTGTTACAGATATAAAACCGTAATGTATTAAGGACTGAGCACACCGTTTCCAAATAATAAAACTGATTCACAATTTAAACAGAATCATTTTGAATAAAATAATAAACAGTTTCAACAAGATTCCCATCGAACCCAACTGAGTTCCTTAAAATGAACAGAGATCTTAGAAATCGCAATTTGTTAAACTCCTTTCTTAATCAAAATCGATACTAGTAAAATACCCAAGCTTTAATGAACCGATTCATACAACATCAAGCTTATTTTAGGTTTCTCAGTCACAATATCGGATACCCAAATTTAGATCATACCGAATTAAAATAGAGAATTTTGAAACTCATATGCATCAATGTTTAACTTAAGTTCTTCAACAAGCCGATACAAGATCTTCAAATGTAGCTTATGAGTCAGAAAATTCATACACATACACAGTTGTCCCCGCCTTCTCACCCGCTCCCGCTCGCTATCGCCCGCGCCAAAAAAGAAAGGGGTAAAGTTAAAATGAAATGCATCTTCTTTTTTTTTTTTACATTTTATCCCCGTATTGGTCAAAATTTCGACCAACATGGGGATAAAAGGAAAAAAAAAAGAAAATTTTAAGACCATTTCTACTTTGGTCGATAAATTTGGTCGAAATTTGACCTCAAATCTACTAGTGTCCACTCTAGATAAGATGGATAATGATTAGACAACTCTTGATACTTGTCAGTAAATGATATCTATTAGAATGGTGAAGGTTCTAAATACTTCCCCTTAAAAAACTCCAATCAATGTGTTTATCTCTAATTTCCAGGTTTCGACATTCTAATTTTGTAATAAGTTAACATCTCTTTTTCCTTTGCATTTTATAGCTTACTATATCATTTAGCCTTTGAATTATTTTTTGTGTTGTAACCATGAAGAAAGTCGACATAGTGTTATCATATTGCTCTCTTCAATGTAGACTCAATACTTAGTTGACCAAGGATGTGACCCGATCAATTGATCATTATCATCTCTTTTCAATATTAATTATTTTTTCTTGTGTTATTAATATTTATTCCTTGAATGATGTTATAAATTTGTAGATATGGATTCACAATTTGATGCCTACGACTACTACAACTTTATGCAAGAAATTTAATAGGAATAAATTAACATACAATAAATATAGAGGATTTCTCATACAATGGATAACTAGTGAAGAGATGCATTAGTTTACATGTGTGATAAAATGACACATTTTAATCTTAATCTAGTTTTTAACCAAGATCATACAATTTGGTACACTCAGAGTAATTTTAATCTCTAATAGAGTGCTCAAACATCTCAATAACTCTGCAATGCTACTAGAATTTTTTCTTCTTTCCTAGATATTATTCACTGCTAGTGAAACCTTTGTAAAAAAATTTCCTTTGAAATCATTTTTTCATATAATTTTATACTAAGTATATATTTTCTAAACCTAATTTCATAAACACTCAATTCTTTCTAAGCAAGTTATTACTCAATCACAAGTATGTACCTACTCATATTTAACATGGATGGTACAAAAGTCCTAAATTTGATTGAAATTGGTGACTTCTCAAGGTTACAAAAAAATTAGGCTTGAATCTGATTAGTTTAATATTATCAATTAACTTAAATGGTCTCAAAACCCTATTTAGGCCATTAAAACCTTAAGGATAAAATATTATCTTCTAAACTCCTTCAAAATGTACAAGGCATATTACACATATACCACGAGGGGAATTCAATTGTTGATAACTTTGAAAATATTGGTGTTATTCAACCTAGTGAGAAACAATGGGGTTTGAATGACATCATCCCACATGAGAATAGATTACTAATTCAAAATAATGGTAAGAATTTCCAATTTAGAGATAATTTTGGAAATAATGGATGTGGAATCCAATCCCATGTGAAGTGGATTTACGAAAAGATTATTTATTATTGAGGTGCATTATCACATGGATGAATTTATGAGGTTTGTGTATTACCTCTAGTTCATCTTTTTGGTTGGTTCTCCCTTATATTTTTTCTAAAATAATATAGGTGGAGAAATGTATATATGGAGCCTATCATATATCAAAAAGGACAAGACAATGCATAAGTTTAAAGTGAATTATCTGTGGGAGCTCTTACAACGTACATTGAGAAATTGCATGGGACTGGCCGTCAGGATACAATGACATTTGTAGATGGTTGTTAGAAAGGGTTTTTCAAAGTTTTTGGATTAGAATTAGTGATTTTGGAAGAGCTCATGGTAAAGGTTTCATACACCTTGGTCAAGGGTAGAAAGTTCTTTAGGGACAAAGATTGATGAAGCCTTGCTAATCTTCTTTGAAAATGGTGAAAGAGACAAGGTTAAAATAAATTATGGTGATCGGTATGATAAGGTTTTTATCCATCCTTTATAGGTGAAGATAGCTAAGGCGGTAATGAGGTATGTATCTCTAGACGACCACTTTGGCACAACCTTTTTAGCTACTAGTTTGTCAATTTAGATAATTTCAAACACAATAAGCGCATTCCTCTTCCATTTTATATTTTTTCTTTGTTATTTCATAGCCTTACACTGCATAGAAAGATTCCCTCACCATAGGCTTTACACAATAAACTTATTGTTTTAATCATATACTTTCTTAAGGCAATCTTGATTAAAAAGAATCCTCAAGTGGCTAGGGTTGAAAAGGCTTTTAATCGCCTTTTGAAAGCTCAATCCTCAGTGCTTCTAATATGTTCCCTTAGGAGATGATGATGAGGTTCACCTGGGTAAATATACAAACCCAAAAAGGTAATCTAAGTTCCACTCTAAATTTTAATCCTCTTAGGTTGAATGTGTTCCAGATTTTGTTAGCTTGACCATTCACTAGTACATTTTGCACCATTTTTCGATGAACTATTGGTTGAAGCTTCTACCCAACTCGGTCGAATGGTTGACCAAAAGGTTTGTCTCTATTATTTGCGTCAAAATATAGACCATATACTAAACCTATCGAATGATTGAATCCACTCTTGGTTGAAAAAGAGGGCAACCTAGGCCGAAGATAACATTGGTAAGTGTTTGTGTGTTGGTCGATCATTCGACCAATATGGGTTGAAAACTTTGATCGCTCCAACCAGGATGCCAAACTCATGACTGTCATATTTCCACCACATTTGGTTGAAATATTTAGCAGCTTTGACTAGGATGCCAAACCCATGACACCACATTTTGACATAGAATGGTTGATTTTTTACCACACTTTTGACGTAGGTAGGTCAAAATTTCGACGCAACCTAGAGTGTTTTAAAAAAAATTGAAGATAAATATCCAGACTAATCACCAATGACATCCTCATCAGTGATTAGTCTAGATATTTATCTTCAGGTGTCCACACTCATTCTTCTTCTTATTGCTAGCAGGTCCCTACTCATTCTATTTTCTAGACTGCTTTGGGCTCTAGCAATCCATCTGCTCTGCTCTGCATGAAAGTATTGATTTTTTCATTTTGTTTGAACTATTTGAGAGATAGGCTCTGAATGGTGATCCATGAATTGGTAGAGCTTCCTCTTAGATGCCCACAACTCTTCAAATCTATTAGTGTGAAGCCCCCAAAGGGTATTCTTCTCTATGGACCTCTTGGTTTTGGGAAAACTTTAATTGCTAGGGCAATGGAAAATGAAACCAGTGCCTTCTTTTTTTGTATCAATGGAGCTAAGATCATGTCAAAGTTGGCCGGAGAAAGTGAAAGAAATCTCCAGAAGGATTTTGAGGAGGCTGAGAAGAATGCCCCATCCATTATATTTATTGATGACATATTACAAAGATTTTTCAATGGGCTTGCAAGTATTCTATTAGAGAAAATATTGAGAAGGTGAGTTTCAATTGTGGTGGCTTTTGCAAAATAGATTTGGTTATGAATTTCTTAATGGTTTTTTTTGAATTGGTTTGTTAGAATTTTACATTTTTGATTCAATTTTCCTCAACTTGTATCTTATTATTTCAATTTGTCATGTTCTCTTTCCTTTGCACTTTTACAGGATAATATTGAATGTGAAAGAAAAAGAAGTGAGAACCCTGAGGCAATGGATGAGGATGATAGTGATGAGGTAGCTAAAATAAAGGTTGCTCATTTTGAGGAGTCAATGAAATATGCCTGAAGAAGTGTCAGTGATGCTGATATTCAGAAGTATCAAGCCTTTGCACAAACACTACAACAATCTCAAGGCTTTGGTTCTAAATTTTGATTTCCTGGTGCTTTTGCTAGTGCTTCAGATGTATTTTATACAATAGATAATAAAGACGACGATGACTTATACAGTTAGGAAACTTAGTACACAATTGTCATCTTAATGAAGTGACAAATGTGTCTATTCTAGCATGTACCTTCCACTGACAAATAGCCAATGCTATTCAATTTGGCTTCAGCTTTTGCTTGTGTGAGTTTTTTCTATTCATATGTTTGAAACTTTATTTAGTTTATCAGCCCTTTAGCCAAGGACTTACTAACGTGTAAGTATTTAGAGAAATATTAACTATGGAAAGGAAATTTAGCTATGGAAAATTTTTCTCAAGTGGTACATAATGCTATGAAAACCTTTCTTTTTAAAAAAAAATACTGCTGGAAAATATTCTCTACTAAATCAATTCTACAACAAAGAAAGTCTAGCTCAACTAATTCTAACTGGTGATCTGTGAATTGGTAGAGCTTCCTCTTAGATGCCCAAAAATATTCAAATGTATTGGTGTGAAGCCCCCAAAGGGTATTCTACTCTATGGGCCTCCTAGTTCTGGGAAAACTTTAATTGCTAGGGCAGTGGCAAATGAAACCAGTGCCTTCTTTTTCTATATCAATGGACTTGAGATCATCTCAAAGTTGGTTAGAGAAAGTGAAAGAAATCTCTGGAAGGCTTTTCAGGAGTGATGCATAATTGTTTTTCATGTTTTTTGTGTGGAAGAAGTGTTGGGGATGTTGGAGGTGTTGCGAACAGAGTCCTTAACCAGTTGTTGATGGAGATGGATGGTATGACAACCAAAAAAATAGTTTTCATTATACCTAATGGCATTGGCCTGTTATACCCAAGGATTCAATGGAGTTGATATTACAGAGATTTATCAGTAGACTTGCAAGTATGCTATTAGAAAAAATATTGAGAAGGTGAGTTTCAATTGCAGAGGCTTTTGCAAACTAGATTTGGTTATGAATTTCTTAATGGTTTTTTATGAACTAGTTTGTTAGAATTTTACATTTTTTTATTCAATTTTCCTCAACTTGTATCTTATTATTACAATTTATCATGTTCTCCTTCCTCTGCACTTTTACAGGATATTGTACATGAAATAAAAAGAAGTGAGAACCCCGAGGAAATGGATGAGGATGATAGTGATGAGGTAGCTAAAATAAAGGATGCCCATTTTGAGGAGTCAATGAAATATGCCCGAAAAGTGTCATTGATGTATTTTCTACTACTGTTGCTTCATATGTATTTGCTAAGATGATTTCCCCTACCAAGATGATGTGCATCCATTTTACGGAGATCTGCTAAATGTTTTATATGATAAATATCACTACAAGTTGGCCCTTGGCTAGATCAATATTGCTCACAATCTCATTGCCAAAGTGGCCAAAGGCTATGTTAGGCTGATAAAATATGGGGATTCTCTTTACCATTGTAAATCTTTGAAGTTTGTTGCACTTGGATGGATATGTACCATTGTTAAGAGAATTGGACTGAGTTTGGCTTACCTCAAACATGTGAGGCAACATATGGTTATGTTCTTTTTTCTATCTATCTGATTTTCACTACTTGTCGTTCCTTGGGATATCTTGCAAGGGTTCTATAAATTGATGGTCTATATTTTGGTGGGTGTCTTCTATGGGCCTATGAACTTTTTTATCTTGTCTTTATTTTCAATCCTAAAACTAGATTTTGATATGTGGATTGCTTGTAAGGAACTTTGATACTACCATTTCAGTAGTTCTTCATATGATAGTTTTCTATGCAGTCCCTAGTCTAGGCTTTATTTGTACATTTTTTTATCTCAATATTAAAAGAATTAATCTAGTTAAATAAAGCTTCATGTCCCAAACACAATGACAACTAGGATGTGAATTTAATCTTTCTAACAACTAAAGAGTCAAAAAAGATAAAAGATGGTTCAATATAACCTACAACTTTGTCCATGTAAGAGTTGAACTCTAAAATTTAAGGTATGAAGAACTGCAACTTGTAGCTAAGAATATGATATTGAATAATTATGAATTATTTTAAAAATTTAGGAAAACTTAACCATTTCTATAGTGATTACTTAAAAAAAAGTATACCTGATCAATGATTCAATATTTGTAACCTCTCAGAAACTTTTCCTTTCCACTTTAATATATTTCCTTGATAATTCTTGATCTCCTTAGAACCACTAGAAAAAAAACAATGACAACAAAACTTGCTACTTTAGAAAATTGCATGAATACTTAACTTAAACATTACAGTCATGAAGGGTGTAACAAAATCTGATATGCTAATAGACAAACTCATTTTGCACAAAATGGCATTAAGAATGGATTTTGGTTTACATGTGGTACATCAATTCCTTCATCAAAGACATTATCTATTACATTTATAATTGTTTATTTAGGTTCCATAGCACTAGCATATACACAAAAAGAATCTATATTTGAAAAAAACATGGATACTACATATATATATAAATACCTATTAAAAAAAAAGAGGCCACTGAGGACAATTGCATAGGTCTCCAGAAACAACATTACCGAACTCTTTCTCTCAAGCCAAAGACTCAGTGTGTTTAATTGCCTAGACTAGCAGTCAATTCTATGTTGACTATATCTGTCAGATCCTCCTGCAGTTTTAACGAATTAAAAATAGAATACAGGAACTGATTTAACACTTCACCTACTCAAAAACACAAACCAATGAAATAATCCACATTAGACCAAGACAGGTTGACGCATTCAATATGAGAATACTTACACAAAATGAAGCCGAATCATGTTAGACAATGACAATGAGAAGTTGACTAGTGGCCCTTCTATTTTTTTATTTGATAGTTGCCTGATAATGACACATTCAAAATGCACTTATGAGAAAAGACCTAGAATGAATGAAATTGATTAAATAATGAAGGTATGTTAGTTTGAGCTTCACTTGGTTTTGAGAATACTTTAATATTCTCTACTTAACAAGGCCAACCACGTGAAGGTGGAAGCTCATCTAGCCTCACCCCCCTCCCCCTAATATCAATCTAAATTCCCCATTAACACATTAACAATAGTCATTAACATGACATATAATTCAATATTAATACACAACATTCATAGATAAATACTTAAAACAATGTTCATGGAGTTATTATGATAGTTTTACTGATATTTTTGTCACAATTTGATGTTCAAGATAGGGGAAAAGCACCTGCAAAAATAAAGGCAATAGTTGTAGATACAAATGACGATATCCCAAAAATCCCTAATATAATAGATATGGTGAAGGAAAAACTAAAAAGAGTCAATGCAAAAATTATTACTATTTTGCATGATGCTACAACCAGCCTCACCATGATGTCCATGACTAGATAATTGAGCAAGCAAAAATCCTATAACAAGAACACGTACATATTTTAGTTCATGACATAAAAGAGTATAAAATATAAACCTTTATTGAAATTTTTTTATAACTAAAGATTCATTACTGCTTACTTCAAAATGATGTGCTTGTGCCATCAATTCATCTATCCTCTTCAACATCTCCTCGGTTGGATTTGCATCTTTGATGAAGGGTACTCCCCTTAATACCACAAACACATAACAAAAATAGAGAAACAACAACAATAATATGCAAGAATAGAAAATTGGCTTCTTATTATCTCCACAAATGTGGAATTACAAACTTTGAGAATTACAATATGCAAAGCCACATGGGCATTCCCTTACAATATTCTGTAGGACAAAGCCTCAAATCAATACCCAGATCTACTACCCAGAACTGCCCTAGACAACACTACGGGCCTTCTTTATATAGGCAATTTCCACCGCCCGAGAAGGTTCCAAAAATTTAGCCCTAAGGGCCGACCAAACTTAGAATTATTTTATTTTACAATTTATTACATCAAAGTCAGCTCAAAATGAGTTTTGAAACCCGAAAAAATTTTTTGAAGGAAAATTATTTTCCACCATTTCAGGTGGCCCGACTTTCGGAGACCATAAGTCATCACCAGTTGACCCGATTGACTATTATAACCCCATTTTGGAAATGCCACGAAGCGCTCTACAGGCTTGACCCATGCAACATGCTCATCACCCAATTTTTTGACCTCATCTGGGGCCTCTAAAGCCTTCAAAACTGAGTTCAAAGTTTTTGTACCCTACTGCCAATACCAAAAATCTTCAATATCTTCAAAACTAGACCTGATCTAGCCATGAAACTTTGCTGGCAGGCTGATATGACTGAGATGAACCTCCACATGTAAAATTATAACATTCGAAGATCGTAAGACCAACTTACTAAAAATAGAAAGTTTCCATAAATAGCAGCTCTGCACAAGATAGCCCTTATTGAATACAAAAATAGAAATATTTTTTTGGGTGATGCAAGATTGCTCTTACACCCAGGATGCTCCTGCATCAGACACCCGGGGTAATTTGAGAAGTGACCCTGTCATGACTCAGGTGTGTAGAGGAAAACCAAGACTATTAACCTCCTCTTTTTTTAGCCATGATGAATATTCAACAGGTCATCCTTTCCATTTGACCAAATACTCTTCATATGTCTTGTTCCTTGTGCTTCTGCCAACAGGACTATCTAGTATGTCTTCAATCTCCTTGATATCTAAACTGGTTGCTGGAATAGTCCACTGTGCTACTACAACCTCATCTTCAACACCTCCTTCATGATACTCTATCAAATCTAAAATGTTAAACATTGGTGAAATATTCAACACACTAGGCAAGTCTACCTCATATGTATTTCCTGAATCATGCTTCTTCAGTATCTTACATGGCCCAAACTTCTTCATTTTCAACTTGTTATATGTACCAACCGAAAATTGCTCCTTCCACAAATGAACCATGACTTCATCTCCAACCTGAAATTCCTTATGCCTCCTTTTCTCATCTTCCTTAGCCTTATACTGTGCATTCATCTTGGTAATATGCTTCCTCACCTCCTCATGGATATTCTTCAAGGGCTCTGCAAAATCCTCAGCTTCAGCACTATTTATTTCTCCTTTATCTATCTTTCTCAATTCAGATGCATTTCTTGGACTACTTCTATCTACAATCTGGAATGGTGATTTACCAGTGCTCTTATTGACATAATTATTTTATGCAAATTCTGCCTATGGTAAAATCAAATCCCATCCTGTTGGCTTATCTCCAACCAAACATCTCAGCAAATTTCCCAAACTTCTATTCACCACCTCTGTTTGTCCATTAGTCTATGGATGATGTGATGAACTAAACTTCAAATCTGTCTTCAACTTCTTCCACAATGTATGCCAGAAATATCCAACAAACTTAGTGTCTCTATCTAAAACTATGGTCTTTGGGAAACCATGTAGTCTCACTACTTCTCTAAAAAACAATTCTGCTACATGAACAGCATCAGTAGTCTTTTTGCAGGGAATGAAATGTGCCATCTTCAAAAATCTGTCAACTACTACAAAAATTGAATCATGTCCCTATTGTGTCCTCGGTAAACCAAGAACAAAGTCCATACTGATATCCTCCCAAGGCTTCTTTGGTATAGGTAATGACTGATATAACCCTATATTTTGCTTCACTCCCTTCACCATTTGACATACTCTGCAACTCTGTACAAAATTCTTTACATCTTGCTGTAACTGTGGCCAATAATAATTTTCACTAACCAAAGCAAGGGTTTTATCATGACCAAAATATCTAGCCAATCCTCCACTATGCTTCTCTTTGATGAGATTCTCCCTCATAGAACTTCGTGGAATGCACAACTGACTCCCTCTGAATAGCATATCATCCTGGATAATAAAATCTAGCCACTTCATCCTATCTAGATTAACAGGTTCTTTACAAGCTTTCCAAGCTCCACCAAAATTAAGATCCTCTGGATACAAATTCTTGAGTTCCTTGAATCCAACCACCTCAATCTGCATCTCTATCAGCAATAGTTGCCTTCTGTTAAGAGCATCTACAACCCTATTAGACTTTCCACTTCTGTGTTTCAAAACAAATGTATAACTCTACAAAAACTCAACCCATTTCAAATGCCTCTGATTCAACTTTCCTTGACTATTCAAATATTGCAAAGCTTGATGATCAATATACAAGACAAACTCTTTAGGAAGCAGATATTGTCTCCACTTCTTTAATGCATGAACTATAGCATAAAATTCCTAATCATAAACAAAATACTTCCTCTTGGCATCATTTAACTTCTCACTGAAATAAGCAACAGGTTTACCTTCTTGGCTCATAATAGCTCCTATTGTAGTACCACTAGCATCACAATCTACTTGAAACACCTTATTAAAATTTGGAAGTGCTAAAATAGGTTGTTCTGTAACTTTTTGTTTCAACAATTGAAAACTCTTTTCTGCCCCATTAGTCCACTTAAACTCTTTTCTATCCCCTCTCATTGTTTCAGTCAAGGGTCCACAAATACTGCTAAAATTTTTGATAAACTTTCTATTAAAGCTAGCTAGACCATGAAAAGATCTTACCTCGGTAGCACTCCTTGGAGTAGGCCATTCAAGGATAGCTTGTACCTTCTCTAGGTCCATTTTTAGACCTTCTGTTGAAACTACAAATCCCAAATACACTAACTCTTTCTTCACAAAACAGCACTTCTTTAAATTAATCAACAATTTCTCATCTTTTAGCTTCTCAAACACCATACGAATATGCATCATATGTTCCTCCAATGTCTTGCTAAAGATCAAAATATCATCAAAGTAAACAATGACAAACTTTCCCAGAAATTCTTTCAGAACCTCATTCATGAGCCGCATGAAAGTGCTTGGTGCATTGGTTAGCCCAAAAGGCATGACTAACCACTCATACAGTCCTTCCTTTGTCTTGAAGGTAGTCTTTCATTCATATCCTTCTCTGATCCGAATCTGGTGATATCCACTCTTCAGATCTATCTTTGAGAAACACACAGCTCCACTCAAACAATCCATAATATCATCCATTCGTGGCAATGGAAACCTATACTTGATTGTGATCTTGTTTATTGCTCTGGAATCTGTACACATCCTCCATTCTCCATTCTTCTTTGGTGCTAATACTGCTGGCACAGCACATGGACTCAAGCTCTCCCAAATCAATCCCTTCTGTAACAACTCATGTACTTGTTTGTTCAATTATTCACTTTTTGCTAGTGTCATTTTGTGTGCTACCTTGTTTGGCAAACTGGCTCCTAGAATCAAATCCATCTAATGACTGATCTTCCTTATAGGTGGTAATCCATCAGGTACATTATCAGATACAATATCTTGAAACTCATTCAACAAATCTACAACCTCTATAGGTACATCCTCTACTTCTTTACTAACTTTTTGAATTAAAGCAAAATACACATGCTCATGCCTCATACCATCTAGGAATTTTCTTCCATCAACAAATGTTATTCTTGCATTACCACATACCTTTTCTTCGGTCTTCTTCAATGACTTTAGCTTATGTCACACTCCATCCTTTGTCATGGAATAGGTATTTGCATGACCATCATGTACAGGACATCTATCAAACTACCACGGTCTACCCAACAACATATGACATGCATCCATAGATATTATATCACATAGTACCTCATCTTGGTACCCGCTGATCTTGAACTTTACTAGGCACTGTTCACTAACCATGACCTTGTGGTCATCCTGCACCGAGGCAATCCGATATGGATGTGGGTGTTTCTATCTCTTGAGCTTCAACTTTGTCACCATCTCTTCTAACACCAAATTGTCAGTGCTTCCACTATCGATAATCAAATCACAAAATTTACCCTCACACTTGCATCTAGTACGAAACAAGATCTTCCTTTGTTTAGGTTCATTCTCACCACTCAACAAGACTCTTCTGTTAATTAGCATTTCTCCTCTTTTAGCATCTTCAGAATTTGATAATCTGGCATTCTCATCTACATGTGCAACTCTAGCCTGGCCTTCAGTTCTCCTGTCTATTCTGCCTTGGCGCTGAGGATATTCAAATGCCCTATGACCTTCTTCTCCATAGTGAAAACATATTCCACGGAAGCCTCCTCTTCCTGAATCTTGTCCTCTTCCTCTTCCTCTTTGATCTCTATTATTCTGATCTTGGAAATGATTGGAATTGTTTCCTCTCTGATTCTGGCTGCTACTAGCCTCATCCTTCTTTTTTAGATCTTCATTTCAGCCACCATATGACCATCCACCAGATCTTCCACCACGACCTCTTCCATTTTTTCTGCTCTCAAACTTCTTGTTCAGCTTTTCCTCTACTTTTAGGGCAAACTGGTATGCCTCCTCAATACTATTAATTCGAACTAGATTCAACTCCTCCCAAATGTTTGGCCTTAACCCATTAAGGTATCAGGCAACTTTCTCCTTATTAGCTTCTGCATGGCCTGTTCTAATGAGGAGTCGATAGAACTCTTCTGTATACTCCTGAACAGATCTTCCTGCTTGCTTCAAACTTTGAATTTTCTTTAGTAGGTCAAGCTCATAATCAACAGGAATAAAATGTTGCTTCAATTTATCCACCATCCGATCCCATCTTGTGATTTTATCTTTCCTTCTTCTATTTCACTCCAATTGATTTTCTTCCCACCAGATCTTTGCATGACCTTTTAGTCTGGCCTTCACAAATTTGACCCTATCAGGATCCTCAACATCTTCATACTCAAAATATTCCTCACATTCATTGATCCAGTCAATCAATTCCTCTGGGTTAAGATTTCCAGAAAATGTAGGAACCTCAATCTTAGGTCTTTTCCCAATCTTGGAAATCACCCGAAAAAGTTGTTCTTCCTCCTGGTTCACAATTTTGGCTTCTCCTTCTTGATATTCTTCTTCGGCTTCATCCTTGCTTTCATCTCTAACATTAAGATTCATTCCTCTATGAATCTCTTCTTACAATGCTCATACTTGTCTCTGCAACTCTCTAACCTCAGGTGTCATAGCACTAGCTCTTCCGCCACGTTCTCTTCGTGGAGGCATTTTCGCGATGCATGCTGAAACCCTAACCACGGTCCTAGTGCAAACTGTCTCACAGTCGGTGATCTGTTTACACACTCAAGAACTCCTACTCTGATACCACTTGATGAAGGGTGCTCCCCTTAGTACCACAAACACATAACAAAAATAGAGAAACAACAACAATAATATGCAAGAATAGAAAATTGGCTTCTTATTATCTCCACAAATGTGGAATTACAAACTTTCAAAATTACAATATGCAAAGCCACATGGGCATTCCCTTACAATATTCTGTAGAACAAAGCCTCGAATCAATACCCAGATCTACTACCCAGAACTGCCCTAGACAACACTACGGGCCTTCTTTATATAGGCAATTTCCACCGCTCGAGAAGGTTCCAGAAATTTAGCCCTAAGGGCCAACCAAACTTAGAACTATTTTATTTTACAATTTATTACATCAAAGTCGGCTAAAATGAGTTTTGAAACCCAAAAAAAATTTTGAAGAAAAAATATTTTCTGCCATTTTAGGTGGCCCGACTTCTGGAGACCATAAGTCGTCACCAGTTGACCCGATTGACTATTATAACCCCATTTTGGAAATGCCACGAAGTGCTCTACAGGCTTGATTTGTGCAATGCGCCCAACACCCAATTTTTTGACCTCATCCGGAGCCTCTAAAGCCTTCAAAACTGAGTTCAAAGTTTCTGTACCTTGCTGCCAATACCAAAAATCTTCAATATCTTCAAAACTAGACCTGATCTAGCCATGAAACTTTGCTGGTAGGCTGATATGATTGAGATGAACCTCCACATGTAAAATTAGAACATTCCGAGATCATAAGACCAACTTACTAAAAATAGCAAGTTTCCATAAATAGCAGCTCTGCACAAGATAGCCCTTATTGAATACAAAAATAGAAATATTTTTTTGGGTGATGCAAGATTGCTCTTACACCCAGGATGCTCCTGCATCAATCTTTTAAAATAGTAATAATTTTTGCATTACTCTTTTTCTTCACCCTATTTATTATATTAGGGATTTGGAATATCCTCATCTGTATCTACAACTATTTTCTTTGTTGTTGCAGGTTCTTTTCCCCTAACTGATATTTATCTTCAAGTGTCCACACTCGTTCTATTGCTTGTTTCCAGTGGGTCACAATCAATGATTGGGAGAGCCTTAGTTTGGCACCAGTCATGTAGTACAAGCACTACAATTGAGTTTTTTAGCACGGCTGGGAAATTTTTGTATATCAACATGCGATAGAGTTTTTTTTCCAAAGTCTATCTCATGTTGATATACAAAAATTTCCCAGCCCGTGCCAAAAAACTCAATTCTAGTGCTTGTACCGGGACCTTAAATTATTGAGCTTCTCTTTGTTTCAAGAATAGTTTAACATTCTCTGAGAAACATAATTGTAGGCATCATGGTCACATTTTTTTGGAGACAATGTAATTGAGTGACATAACCAAATTATGGAGAGAAACTTCTGCACCTCTGGTTCCAATTTTTTCTCCATCTCGTAGTGTCAACTTGGAATTGGAGGTGTGGAAATTGCACTCCATCTGGGTATACAACTCAATTATGTTGTCTCCAAAAAAATGTGACCATGATGCCTACAATTATGTTTGTCAACTATTGTGAAATCCTCGTCTCCCTTACCTGCCATCCTAAGCCCTTCTTCCCTCTCTAGTTCTTCAAGCCTCTATAAGATATCTAGATCAATAAAGTATGTAACATTCTATCCATCCATGATCTTAGGAATATCATCTTCTTTCCACTCTTCATTTACCAAAATATACCGCTTCTTCAAGCTTGTAGAGTAGTCTCTAGTGGTTGCAAATCAATCTTATTACAAACTACAATAAGAGGTTTATTAAGTCTAATTTAATTTTTCTGTGGACTCAAACCTTAAATTATTGAGCTTCTCTTTGTTTCAAGAATAGTTTAATTAACATTCTCTACTTAACAGGGACAACCACGTGAAGGTGGAAGCTCATCTGGCCCCTCCTAGGAGCCTCTTATGACCCTTTACAACATTTTAAGACGTCTAAGATGTATTCTTAGAGGTGGAAAATGGTTGTAAAGGGTCATAAGGGGTCTTGGGACACAACAACTAATAAACATAATTGTAGGCATCATGGTCACATTTTTTTGGAGACAACATAGTTGAGTGGTATACCCAGATGATGAAGAGAAACTTCCGCTCCTCTGGTTCTAAGTTGACACTACGGGATCCCATGGCCAAGACCATAGATAAGGAATAAATTTAGAGAGTAGAGGAGGGCCATAACTACAAAAATAATATAGGATGAACCTCAAGTTAAATGAGGCAACTACAAACATTTTAATAGAATTTTATTATTAAATAATGAAATTTGCATAGACGGGGCTTAGAACACTATAATATGAAAATTTCTTTATTTAATAATAAAAATGTATTAAAATGTTTGTAGTTGCCTTATTTAACTTGAGGTTCTTCATATATTATTTTGGTCATTATGGCCCTCTTCTGTTCTCTAAATTTATTCCTTATCTATGGTCTTTGGATCCCGCAGTGTCAACTTGGGATCGGAGGAGCAGAAGTTGCTCTCCATCATCTAGGTATACAACTCAATTATGTTGTCTCAAAAAAATTATGACCATGATGCCTACAATTATGTTTGTCAGCTATTGTGAAATATTTTTCTGTTTGGTCTTTGTTTCCTTTGATGTGTCTCGCAACCTATGAAAACTTTGAAATATGTTACATGATATAGATATAAAGATCACTAATGGGTGGGAGGAGTATCCATGCAGCCTCTATCATGTGGGGGATCCATGTCACCTGCTCTTGTATATCAAACTTCAATGAGACTTCATACCATGTAGTGGTCGTAGATTATGTTCAATGCATTATTTACGCTTGTATTGGTGGGAAAACTCTTGAGAATGTGCAAAAGAGATTGCATTCAACAATGTTGTTTACATGACACATGTAGTTTATCTCTAGCCTAAATCAATCTTGCGTACAAATCTTGAATAGTGCATGGTACGAAAGCCTCACTGAAGCTTGACAATGATCCATGATCTCAAGAATATCATCTTCTTTCCACTCTTCTTGCATCTCTTTTCCCATCTCGCAGCCTGGGCAATATTGCAACATGAATCCTATTTTCCACAACTACTGATTGATAGTAGATTGGGGCTCACCTGAGCCATAAATATGAAGAATTATTCTAAAAAATGATGTAAATCATATATATGTGCACTTGAGGCAAAGAGAAGTTACGTCATATCCATATTAAAATAGTAGTTACAATATGAAAATACTAAACTAACTAATTCTTGAGTTCATCTTTGCATATGGTCGCAACAAAGATATGCGAGTACAATATAGGGAAGGCATCATAAAAATATAATTTCAGAATTTCCCCTAGCCTGACATGTTTTGCACTCAAAATTTTCATCGCAGATAAGTGGAGATGGGTGGATAGATATAGATGAGTTGTCATCAACCCAACTAAAGTATCCATAGCCATTATTTCTCTATGATGCCCAATCTACATTAGTTCTTATAATATAATGAATAGTATTTACATTAGAAACATTAAATATATACACATTAGCAACCTTTTTTCTATTTGGGTAGCACCAAAATTGTCATCTAGGGTTGCTCTGTGTCTATGAAGTCTTCAACACACACTGCCCACCACCACATTGACAGTTTGGCACATTAACAAAAGCCATCGAGCCTATATCAATAATGCACCACACCATCGTTACTACATTTATTATTTTTATATGATTATTTTTATATGGAATACACCAAGGAGTACGATCAGAAATATTAATTGTTTAAAATAATGAAAAGTAAACCTAAATCAAATAGCTCATTTTTTTATCAACATGTGTAGTCTCTGTGTATATGAAAAATGAAAGAAATATCAAACTGAAATAAAATAGTGAACAAAATAGTATTCCACATAGAGTGAATGAAATATACCATCAAAATAAGGTGACAAAATCCTGTCATGAAGCACAAACATATGAAATGAAAAAAGGGACAAAAGACAAGAAATAAGAAAAATCATTTATACTATAATAAAAAAAAGAAACACTCTTTGTCAACAATTTTCAAAATCATTAGGACTATAGAAAAATAATTAGGACTATACAAAATAAAATTTTAGAAATGGATAGTTCTAATGCTTTTCCATTACAACAATTGAGCATTCATCATTTGGTATTGTGTATTCCATTTAAGTATGTCAACAATGTTCAAGAAATAAGAAAAATCATTACGACTATAGAAAAATCAAGATCTAGAAATGGATGGTTCTGATATTGCTTTGCCATTACAACACTTGAGCATTCATCATTTGGTATTGTGTATTCCATTTATGTCAAAAATGTTCAAGAAATAAGAAAAATCATTAGGACTATAGAAAAATTAAGTTCTAGAAATGGGCGGTTCTGATATTGCTTTGCCATTACAAAAATTGAGCATTCATCATTTGGTACTTCTTGGTGTATTCCATTTAAGTTTTTTGTTGAATCGTCAAGATGAGTTGGCCTATTTAAGGTGATAGTAGAGGGCTCTGCATCAGCAGTCTACAAAATTAGACCTTTATTTTAAATGCATTTAACACAAAAAAAATTACAAAATTGAACCAATGGCATGTTTACAACAAAGAAATGACTTTATTTTGTAGTTGTTTAACATGAGAGTTTGTAGATTAATAGGAGTTCACATTTTTATGGGAACATATAATTCAATTGAGCATTAATGCCCATCTATATCTAGTGAGATGAACATAACTCATGTACCTCATGGTAGTGTGCTTGGATTAGAATAGACATTATCCAACCGCCTGTGAGAGTTGTCACTATTATTAATTGATGTAAAAGTAGGACTGCCTGTGTGTTATAGCATGTTATATAAATACTCACTATTTGGATAATGTCTAGTCTAATGAAAAATAGTGTATACAAGGTATCCAAGCACACTAGCATGAGGTACATGAGTTATGTGCATCTCACTAGTTATAGATGGGAAACTATGGTACACTAATATCTATGAACTCCTATTAATCTACAAACTCTCATGTTAAACAACTACAAAATAAAGTCAACATAGTTCTATTAACACAACCAAAGTTAAAATTAAATTATCTAAAACAAATGGTGGCTTAGAGGGATAGAGGAACACTTTGCTAAAGAAGTTTGACTATTGTTTATGAAAATGCCTCAAAGGAATGAAGGTACTCCCAGGGAGATCTAGGAGCTGAAGGAGAAGAACACAAGGTTGCATGAATCTTAGATTGATGTTCATTTGTCACCTATATTTAATGTTTCTAACCTATATCTCTATAAAGGTCTGATTGCTGATGTTGTGGTTGCAGGTAGTACTAGTTCTATGCAAGAGGCCCAGTTCCAAGACATTCCTAAGTCATCTCCTTTGGAGATTGATAGTATTTTGGAGACTAGAGTTGCAGGAAAGACCCAAAGGCACACCTATCTTGAGTATTTGGTACAATGGAAGCATAAGCCCATGGAGGATGCTACCTAGCCTACTCCTGAAGCTATTATGCAACTTGGTTTTCCACTATCCACATTACCAACTCAAGGGACTTGAGTTTCTTTGTCTTGCAGAGCATGGTGCAAGGTACCCAAGTCCACTTATGGATAGTCTTTGTTTTAGTTTGGTTGTAATAAAAGGAAATGGATCTTTATAATCCATTTCCTCATTTTTGAGTTTGGTCCTTTTGTGTGGTCAAGAATCTTTTGGTGTTTTCATAAACCAGGGATGTCTTAGTCCATTGGACTGTTCTAGTGGGGGTTAAGTTTGTTTATGTTTGTTTATGTTTTAGTGGGAGTTAAGTTTGTTTCCCATCATTTTGGAAATGTTTCCTAACTCATTGTTAAGGAATGTTGAAACTGTTTCCTCATATAGCCGACTGTTGGTTCCTAGGCCAATTTGGGATCCTAGTTGGCTCTGGATGGATAAGCTTAGTTTTAGTATGTTTTAGTTTATTTTATTTAGTTTTAAGGAATTTGAGGGATCTAGACCTTAGATCAACCTCTTAGTTCTTTTAGGAAGTTGTTATTGAGTTTTAGTGCATTTTTGACAAAGTTGCACTCCAAAGTTGCATAGATTGTGAAATGTTGTTAATTTTATAGAACACTGTTGGTAGATTGTATGTTTGGTTCTCCAATGACCACAACTGATTTCATGTTGGTTGGATCAGTTGGAAGACTTTTTGGAAGTGGTTTTTCAACCTTGTCCAATCATGATATTGGCACAAGGAGATGATCTTCGAAGCAGCGTTGAATAAAAGAAACCCAAAAAACATTCTGAGTACATTTTTGTTATCATACTCTATCTGTTGCAAATAGGTGGATGGATTGATCATTCTGCAAGTTCATTGTATGCATTGTTTATTCAAATCCATCTTAGTTTTGACTATCATTTGATTTCAAGTTTTAGTTACATTTACATAGTCTGTTATGAACTGAACACATGGCTTGACTGTCATAGAAAACCCGATCATGTAATGGTTAGAGAGTTTTAATGTTAGTGTAGGTTCATTTGTGCATCCACAGTTCTTGTTAGAGTTCATTTAACTAGACTTTGCAAACATTGTATTTTAAATTTGGTGTTGATCTATGCAAGAACCCAACCTCACTAACAGATTGACTTGGGAAAATCTATAGTCGGCTCTATCATGAAGGTGGAACCTTGACTTGCAGTTTCCCCATTGGATTCCAATGCCATTGGGTGAGAAGAAAACCAAGGTTACACACTTTAATAATATAAGTGCTCAGACTATGGAAGGAGGCATATTGCTTCAAGATTTGATGTCCTAGATAGATACTTTCCATGTATTTAACTAGTAAGAAGAAAAGTTTACAACAATGTAGTAATAGGAAGGTTGAAATTGAATCATAGATTGAATTTGATAGTCTCAGGAACATTGAATAATCCTTGGTGATTGTACTTGCTATGTGAATCCATCGATTGACCATTCCAGATTGACCCTAATCTAACTTGATCAATTAGAGTAGAGTGTCTCTGTGACAGTCAATGGTACTAGGCTAAGTGGCTGCAGTTGTGGAGAAGATTTAGTGTGACATTTTAGTAGATACTACAATCTATGTTGAATCAAGAGAATCATATTTTATAAGAACTCCCACAAGGCATAAACCTCATGAATGAAACTTGGCAGAGATAGTACTAAAAAATTGATGAATGCAATTAAAAACTTGTCTCCCATAGAAACAAAAAACTTGAGAGCACATTATAACATGCAAAGACTCTCTATTGAATATAAAAATGATTGATGCCACTAAACTAAATAAAAGTATCAGTCACAAAGGTTTTGTTTGGGCTCTTGGGGAAAACAATCATTATCCAAATTAACTTATTAAACAAACCTAGTAGCATAATATTAAGTCGTTTGGTATAGAATAGATGGAGGTCCAAAAAGATAAGAATTAAGATGAAGCAAACATATGAAAGAATAGTGCAAAAATGAGGAAGGTTCCCAACCCACATTGAAGAGGAGCACTAAGTTTTAATCCCATGAAAGATGGCTTCATATGAGGTACAAGAATTATCAAGATTTGAATTAGAAATTGTTATTGCCTCTGAGCAGTGTAGAGATTTATATAAAAAATCAACATTTCTATAAATAATGAATAGTCAAAAATCTATTAAAAAAATAGCAATCCACTTGACACAATTTACTACTCCAAATAATTGGGCTTCTGTTATGTAGCTTAATTTTCCATCAATGTTAGTTTCAAAGGTGTAAGTATTAACAAATATTATACTATATGATAAATGTAATAAATGTCACTTAAAAATCAAGTGTATACTTCAGGGATTAGCAACTTCAAAAGATTTTCTGTTAGATATTAGGGTTGGAAATGCTTTGGTAGATATGTATGCCAAATGTGGAAGAATAGACAAGGCCCGTGAGTTGTTTAATAGAATGCCTCAATGAAATGTGGTTTCATGGACTGCAATGATTGCAGGGTATGCACAAAATGAATTCCTTGAAAAGGCTTTAGAAAATTTCAAACAAATGCAATTGGTGGATGTAAAGCCAAATTCCACAACCCTTGCCAGCATCCTCCTTGCCTATGCAAAAATGGGAGTTTTGGAAGAGGGTGTGGACATCCATCAAAGCATTAAACATAAAGAAATTTTATCAGATGTTGTAGTTGCAATTGCCCTAGTAGACATGTATGCAAAATGGGGAACTATAGACAAGGCATGTGAACTCTTTGACAAAATGCATCAAAGACATGTGGTATCATGGAATGCCATGATTACAGGCTATGTACAAAATGGATTTTTTGAAAAGGCTTTAGAAATTTTCAAGCAAATGCAAATGGCAGGTGTAAAGCTAAATTCCACAACCTTTGCCAGCATCCTGCCTGCTTGTGCCAAAATGGGAGCTTTGGAACAGGGTAATTAACCAGTCACTGTTAATATATTATGCAGTCACTATTAAGATTGACTTATTAGTCGATTTCTTGATCACATGATAACTAGTAATTAATGGTTATCGTAACATATTGTTAATGTGTTATGATAACCACTAATTAGTGGTTATTTGTATCACTATGTAAGATAATGAAATAATACTAGTCAATCGATAATGAAATGATTCTAGTTGTGTCTATTCATATTGGTATTAATAACAGTTGTGTGGGTTGGGAAAGACTTACGAGTGCCATATAGTTGATAGGAAATAATCAATGATGCCCTAGCTCGTATAAATGGATGCCATAGCTCATGGGTAACTAGAGAATCCAATGAACACACATTAACATGATGCCCTAGTTCACTAACATAACAAATGCCATAATCAAATCATCTGAAGAAATGAACTCAATTCCATGGACACAATAGAGCATGGAGTAATGAATATCATAGTAAGATGTGCCCTCAAAATGCAGAGGAGATAACACAATCCCTACCTCAATGAACTTCTACTTGATAAGGAGAGGAAAAGCCAAGTTTCCAAAACCAAGCTCAAAGATCAAAGGCCCAAGTCTAGATAAAAACTACAACCCCTATACACAGTTTTGAATCTACCCTGGCTAGTGATGTGGTTTCAAGCTTGAAGATCAAAAGCCAAAGTCTAGATAAAAACTACAACCCCTATACACAGTTTTGAATCTACCCTGGCCGATGTCCAAGTTTCATGCACTGCCCCTTCAAAAAATTCATTGTGGTGATAATGAAATGACAAATGAATTCTTTTTATAAAAAAGTTATACTTGTGTTCATCAAACTTTCGACATACACGGTAGTGGTCAAAATTTTGACTAACATGGGCATGGATTTAAAAAAATTGAAAGCTTTCCTTCTATAATCTGACCAACCAAAATCTTTTTGTTTCATGGTTGAAAAAATTGGTAGAAAAACTAGGTGAAATGTACTAGTGATTTATATAAAAGGAAAAGGGAAAGTGAAAGGCTCTTACTCTATTTTGGTTAAAGGGAAAGCAAAGGGTCAATTTCTCACTCTTCCCATGTGACAAAATTCAAGCTACAATATATTTCTTTGGGTGAGGAGCCCTTTCTACAGCCTCCACCCATTAATGATAGTAATTTGGATCTCAGTGTTGAAATCCCTATGGTGATTTATACTCCATTGGAGAAAGGGTCATCATTTTATGGTAATGTGTCCATTGGGAAGAATTTCAAGGATAGTGTGGATGTCTTTTTTTATTTACTAATGTGGATTATCTTAGAGATAAATACCCTGAAAGATAGAGGGGTTTCAAATTCTAATAATTAAAGAGTTGATGAAATTCTAGCTATGATCTAGAATTTTTCCAAAGGATTTAAGGATGTTAAAGAAGATCATGAACAAAGGATCAAAGCTTTAGAGAATGATATCTCAAAATCACATGATAAATTGCAAGCTATGATTTCTATTAGCCGCATCACTATGGAGGTGAGCTTAGATAAAATTGGGAAGCTTAATGCCCAAGCTAGCATTATCCATAGTTTGTCTAAAGGTGTGGTCAAATCCCTAATTGGGAGTATCAAATTGAAGAAGAAAAGTGTTGATTATGGAGTTGCCTAAAATTCTCTTCTTGGACCTACCACAAGACTCAAAAGAAAGTATAGGGGTACAAAGTTGATTGATAGTGTGGTTAAAAATGTGTGTATCATAAATGATGAAGTAATCAAGATGAATGAAAGAATGCTTAAGAACTTGTAAGGTCTTTGGGATGCGATCCCCTATTTTTTGTGTTGTTGGTTTACTTTGGGTCTATGGTTGGTTAGCTATTAGTTTCCTTTTATGAATTTTTTTTCTTTGTAATGGTTTCAAGTCCCTTCAAAACCTTATTTCCTTTAATCAAAAACTAATTTTTTTCCGCTCATGCGTGCACCTATGCACAAAACATTCCATGTGGTTGAATTTGTGAGTCTAGTATCATGCTTTATTTGTCAAAGCACACTCATTTTGAATGAAAAGAGGGACTAAAATAAGAAAGTGGTATTTTATTTTTAGTTCTTGTGCTCTATATTTCAAACTTTGATTAAAAAATATGAAGTTTACTTTCTCTCATTTTTCACCACATTATCAAAAAATTTCCATGAAAAGGTGATTAAACATAATGATAAATACTTAATAGTTTTGTTTTTATGGGACCAAATTATTCATAACATAAGAATACATAAAATGTAATTGTATAAATGATCAGGAATAACAATTAATATAATTGTGATGTAATAGATATGCCAACACTCCCCCCCATATTATATTATTCCTACAAACCTAACCTAGGGACCCCACTTAAGGCTTACACAACTAAATCTTCTAGCTACATAATATGAATACACATTTTGAGAAAAAAAAATTCCCGAAGAAATAAATCCTAAACCAAGTGGGGCTCCATCATGTTTCCTCCTAGTCCTTAGAGAGGTGTAACTTCGACCTACATTCTTGACCTCTCAATCTCAAACTCTCAAATCTAAGAGTCTTGAATTATTCAACAATTATACCTAAAGAAATACAAAGAATCTTTATCATTGTCTAATGACTATGAAAGGGTATAATTCAACAGCATATACTCTGAAGCTTGTTGGATAGCATTCCATATTGAGTTGAACACAAAATCCCAAACTTGTCCCTAAAGCATAACCTTTACAATCTATACATACTATTCAAATTTGTCACCATCAACAAAGAAATAAAAATAGAAAACATTAACCAAAATACCAAAAATGCTTCTCAAGCATATTACCATCTACAAGCGAGAAGCTAACTTGAGATGATAGAAATTCCTCCATCCTCTAATGCCACCAACCTCCAAAATGAACCTTTTATAGATTATCCATTTTATATCTTAGATTAATTTTTTAGAGGCCTCCTTAGATGTAGCAAAGATAATCCCATATTTCAAAGTAGAACTATATGAAGATTCATTGACAACATTGATAAACTCGTCAACGAGATACTTAACAATTGTTTTAATATTTTAGAATGCACTAAATATATATATATAGAGAGAGAGAGAGATATATATATATATATGTATATATATATGTATATATATATATATATGTATATATGTATATACATATATACATGTATATATTTATATATATATGTATATATGTATATACATATATACATATATATATATATATATACATATATATATATACATATATATATACATATGTATATACATATATACATGTATATATGTATATACATATATACATATATATATGTATATACATATATACATATATATATGTATATACATATATACATGTATATATGTATATACATATATACATATATATATATATATACATATATACATATATATATATATATACATATATATATATATATATATATATATATATAATTCAAAATCATATCTTACCTAGAGAAATTAATTATATATAGTATATGCATGTTAAGGTTTTACCAAAATATTTCTTACAACTCTAATGAACTTCTCTAATATCTTATCCAAATTTTTCCTATACCAAACTTGACCATGCAAATGACTAAGATAGCCAACTATCAATGATAACTCTCTAATCTATGGTTTTATAAGTGCATCTTACTTGCTAAGATATCTCATAGCATACTTGAAGAGCTTTCAAAATGTCTTCTCAATGTCATAAGCTTGTATGCCTCCTGCACACTGGAATTTTTTATTTTGAAGAATCTCACTAATTTCACATCATGAACAACCAAAAATATCTTGTATGAGAAAGTGAGTCCATTACTGTTATGGAACCATTGTTACTTTTGAAATATAGGTAAAAGTGAGAACAAAAGAAGGGCAAGCCTTGAATATCCACAATGGTATATCCCCTTACAATAAATAAACATTCAAATCAAATATTAACACAATATAACCTTTTATGATTTCTATTTCTGAATATCAAAATAACTTTTTTGTCAACCACTCTTATCATGAACTCAATTTGCTATCAACCACACTTATCATGAACTCAAACTATAGATGATAAGTTTACTAGAAAGTAATTATTGGGTGTGCTTAAATTATTTCCTTAATTTCAATATCAAAACGTAGTGAAACATTAAATGTTAGAATATGGTGGGTGATAGATTCATAATATGGTAGGTAATAGATAAAAAACAAATGTTTTGCAGGAATGTTTCCCAAGCTTAACAACCAATATTCTTACCAATTCACTGACCTCTAAATTTTACGGTTCCCTCTCAAGGTGACATAGGAGAACAAAGCCACCCTTTGATATGATCTTTCACGTCAATTTCCTCATACCATCTATGCTTGCTTCCTCTATTCTTAGTCAGCAACAAGGGTCTTCAATATTAATCCTTTTAATTGTAAAAAAAGATCACAATTATTTTTTTAAGAAAATCACACACTTAAAGGTAAGACCTCCTGCCATCAATTTTTCTTTCAATTTTGAGACATTTAATGAACTAGTTGAGTCATAAATATTAGAAGGTTGCATATAGGAGAAAGTAGTATGATGCTTTCATGTTGGTCTTCTATGTGCATACAAGTTGATGCAAAAATTTGTTCAGATATATGGAAGGTGAATTTTATGATCTCTAATACATAGTTATGTTGCCCAAATCAACAAGGCCTTATATTACAAGTGCTTTATAATCAAAAGTATTAGAAGGGTGCACCTATACTATCGCATTAGTATACACAATATTCATTTGTGTTACAAAACATAAGGCTTGAATATTGCAGGACTCAATGATCAACTATCGTTGTTCAATCTTCTAGGTACCTTAGGCCATCCCTTCTACCACCATAACATCACAATATCGCCTCAATGGATGACACTCTTGTAGGAAAATTTGTGGGGTCTAGAAATAACATAGATATAGTGAGAATATTTGTGAAAAAGAAATGGGAGCTTAAGGGGTAAGTCCTCGTCATGGCCATGGTGAAGGGCTTTTTCTCCTTTGAGCTTTCTTGCAAAGAAGACCTAGACAAAATCCTCTATGCAGGCACCTGGTCAATAGGAAAGGCTACTCTTATGGTGCAAAAATGGACCCCAAAGCTAGATCTCAATGATTCTTTCTTCATCCAAGCCCCAGTGTGGGTTTGGCTCCCAGAACTCCCTTTGGAATTTTGGGTAGAAGACATCTTTGATGGTATTTCCAGATCCTTCAGTACTCTACTCTCGATAGACCCAGTGACTGTGGCTAAAAGTCACCTCACCTATGCTAGGATCTGCATTGGGGTAGAAGAGGGCCAAGATATGCCAAAAATCATTTTTCTCCAATCTAAATTGGGAAAACATTTGCAAAAGTTAGATTATGAAAGTGTCCTTTATGTGTGCTTCCACTGTAAGAAAGTGGGACATAAAGCAAGATCATGTCCAGTGTGCATGAACTTGGAAAAAGAAAGCAAAGCTTTAGCTGTTAAAAAGATCAAGTCAAGTAATGATTTGGAATGCCTCCCAAGGAAGACTACCAATCCTCATTTCGAATCAAAGGTCTCGAATCACAAAGTATGGATAAAAAAGGATAAGCTAGAGGAAAATCTAGTGATTTCAGACTCACCAAAAGACAAGAAAAACCCTCACATTGGGGAACCAAAGGAGAAAACCAAACTAGGTTAAGAGAGTTCAACTCTTAGAAAGGTGTATCCCCAGTCTAAAGGCATAGACTTGGAAGTCAATATTCTACAAGACTCCATTGACGACACCTATGACATTAGTCAGGGGGAAGGGGGTGACTCATGCCCTGGTTCTACCTTTTCCTCCTTCATCCTAAATTCCTTAGAATCCCCTATAGAAGAATGCTATTCTAGCTCAGCTAGGGATAAACCTAGTGGCCTCCTGGACTCATGCAACTACCTTGAGACATAGGACTTTAAAAAAGTCCAAAAAATGGATTTTCTTTTGGGTTCTATCTCTCCTAAACAACTCACCAAGATGGAGGAGCTCTTTGCTAAATACAAAGAGGAAAAAGAGGGTTGGATAAAGGTTCAAAGAAAAAAGAGATCCAAAAGCAGAGATCCCTCCCCAGTTTCTCCTACAGCTACAAGAAGCAAAAATAGAGTCGACATTGGGGCAAAACTCAAATCCCTAGGTAGAAAGAGAGCACATCAAATTAGGAAAGAGGAAGCCAGTAGAAACATTGCAGATGGAACCCAAAAAACCATGCAGGCTGCCTGCACTCCTAGTAAGAGATGTTAGTCACTTCAAAGGACCCCAGTGAGCTCATTAGCTCATACAAGCTGATTGTCAGAAGAAGAAATTTTTGTTCTGTAGTAATTAAAAAGATAGTGATAGCTATGTATGATTCTCAATGAAGCAACAACTACTAGTTCTCCCTCATCCAAGTTCGTAGACATGGCTTTGATCTTGTATTAGTCATCACTTTTTGTGCCACTTGGACCTATTTCTCAAAGGCAAACCTTTATATTCATGTGCTTATCTCTGTTGCCAATTGGGATGCTGATTGGATCACCTTACAAGCTGCTAGCAAGGAAACTTACTACTTAAGGAACAATGATGAAACTTTCCATAAAGTCGAGCTGGATTCTCTAGATGGAGATGATCTTCAAAGTACTATAGCTTTATCCAATAATAATTATTACTGCAACAAGCTTGTTAGGAGAATTTATTTCACTCATGGAAAGTTGTAGTAGATTTTCATGAGTTTTAATAACACATCACCTCTACATGCTTTTAGGACCCCCTTCCCATATCTTGTATTCATTTCAAAAAACCTACTTTTAGAAAGAGCACTATTGATGTTAGAAAGAAGGAAAGCATAAATTTTTGGCATCACCAGAGGTTTACAAGAGCTATCATGAAATCCATGGTTGGGGAAAGGTTAAGAAGGGAGCCAGAGGGAAATAATGAGAAATGGAAGAAGAAAACAAAAATCTAGAATGCCTTATAGAAAGGGGATGTTACCACTTTTATTGAACGACTCCATGGGTGTGGGAAGGACATCACTAAAATCTTTGTCAAAACTTGGAAAGATGGGATGGTGGAGATTGATGGCAAGTCATTCATTGTCACTAAGGAGGTTATATCAATGGTCATCGACATTCCTACCACTGAGGAAAAATTCTACAAAGACCAAAAACTTTCCGACATTGCTGTCAAAAATTTCACAAGGGATGACAAGGAGATGAAAGCCATTTTCAAAGCAGGCACCTACTACCTTCCTGAGAGTTTTGAAGACACTTTGGCAGTATGTTCTGAAGGCCCTCATCTACTACATTACCTAGGATAATAGGTTTGACAGAATCCGTACTTATCATTTTGTCTTGCTTAATCATTTTAGACATGGTTTCAAGATTTGCATTCTGTATTATCTCTTCTCTTCAATGAACAAGAATATAACTGGTTTTAAAGATAAGAAAATTGCAAATCCTACTTTGCATGAATGATTAATCCTTTTGCTATATGAATTCTTTAAAACCCAAATCATTGGGAAGGAAATTGGGGATAGCAAGGCTATCGATGAGTACTCTGGTTCAAATTATGTTCTTTTGGGTTCTTCTATTGGGTAATTTCAAGAAATAGAGAAAGGGCTCCCCATCCAAGAAACGACCCCTAAAATCTATCAAGAAGGAATTACCTTCCAAAAAATAGGATAGGAAGAAATCTAACTCAGAGGAAGAGTATAATGAAAAGGTGGAAGAAATGGATTCAAAAGAAGAGGTGGGAAACCCCATTTTGGATTCTGCTATAATGTAGGAATAGGACAAGGAGGACACCCCCAAACCAATGTAGGACCTTTCTAGCCACTTGTCAGTTGATCTCTCTATCAGCAAGGAAAAAACCCTTCCTCCTTAGTCCCCAAGCACTAACACTAAAAATCAAGCCCTTGTAACTGAAGATAAAGATGAGCAGGGCACTAACCAGTCACCCATAAGGCTTTTTGAGACTAAAGAAGCCTCGAGGGGGGGGTATAATAGTTAGGATACTAGGAGGGGTAAAAAGGTGTAGAGAAATTTTAATATTAACACTGTGCATATGGGAATTGTTAGGGAAGTCATCTTTCCTCAGATTCTAGAGGACAAAGAAGGAAAATTCCATAAGGAAGAATTGATAGACCCTACACTGGTTGTTCTCAGTGATAAAGCCAAGGAGATGGACATGGATTTTCTCAATAATACTAAAAATAGTATGCTAGATTAGTTTCAATCTTTCAAATGGCTCTACCACTAGATCGAGAACATCAAGGAAAAAATTTAGGTCTTGGACAACAAGGATAAGACCATAGAGAATAAGCCAAGTCTAGAAACTAGGGTCATGAACATGGAATCCAAAATGATAAGTCTAGCAAAAACCCTCAAGGGCGTGGTAGAACAAAATTTTAACATCCTTAAAACATCCAACAAGAACCTGAAGCTACTAATTAAAATGATGGAAGAAAAAAAGGACCCCAAGACCGAGCAGAGGACTATGAAGGAGGACAAGGAGCCAACTGAACAGCCAGGTAAAAGATCCAGGGCTAGAACTAGGAAGAACAGGGAGAAAATTGATCCACATGGTTGCCAAGTGTAGAACATTAAAGACACAGTTCAACTGATGGAGGCCCTTGAAAGCAACACAATTGTCATGCTCAGGAGCTTGGCATAATTGGTCATGGTGCTCTTCCTTTTGGCTATGCTTTATTTTCTCTATTTTTTCTTTTTAGGCCCTATGGTGGCCTGTCCTAGCTACTCTGTTCTATTTTTCTTTGCTTGGTTCTCTTCACTTTCTTTCGACTTTAAACTGCTATTGGTTTTAGCGTCCCTATAAAACCTATTTTATTTAATCAAAAACATTTCTCTCGGTCTACATAGCTAGGGCCACGCTTCATAGGTACATAATATGAAAGTGTTTTGATACCGTATGATGGAAAATAATGGTAATATTGATAATATTTATTGACGTGCCCAACAAATAATAGAGAAAGAATAATTATGATATAATCGTGTAAAAGGGAAAGAAGAACATTTAATATAACTGTAATATAATAGAGCTATACTGAAAGAAGGAACGTCGAGCATAAGGAATGAATACTAACATACTTTTAGCTTTCACTTACAACAATATTGAGTATAACAAATGAATTCTATGTTACTAAAAATAAATAAAATTATTTGTTCAAATAGATTGAAGGTAAATGAAGTTAGAAACATTAGGTTAGTTTAAATTAATGATTTCTGTTAAAAAGTATTATAAGATATATTTTGTTTTGTTTGCAAACTGGATATTTTTTTAAAATGTTGTATTCTAATCAAATTTTGAGTTTTCTTTCTTATCTAAAATAATGAAGCTTTGATAATTTAGGAAATAATATGTGCTTTCTCTAGGATCAATCTTGGACATAGAATTAAACTGCTTACTTCCAAATTCAATCCCAAATTTATAATTTTGATTTTTTTTGAGAAAATCCTCAACACTTATGATTATTAGGAACATATTTATCTTTGTTAGGTAGAATGATATTGTTTAGAGATGTTTGAGCTCATTGGTCAAAAGATGATCTAATTTAATAGGTTTAAGTATGTTAAAAGATATTTCAAGGAGCTGTGGAAATTACTTTATTTTTATTAGGATCTTTGACACTAATGTAATTCTCTAGAATGTAATGATGTGATAAACTAGTAAGAATGATATTTTAAAGTGACTTAGGGTTTTCCTTTGCTTATAAATGTACACACAAATTCAATAAATTTTTCCATGTTACCAATAGTAAAAACCCAAACATGTCTCACACCTAAGTAGTTCATTGTTAAAAAAATTTGTGGAGGTAGCTTACTATTACAACTTATCATTGCATTTTAATATTTAAATCTCCAAGTCAAATCAAATTTTAGTTGCACGGGTGAAATCTTCCTAAAAATCAGAATTGTGTTTCTTTTTTTTTAATAGATTGAATCTACAATTGTAGGGATATTAGTTTTGGTTTGTCTCATATTATTTTTTAAAATGGATGTCCAGGTCAAGGTTCACAAATTTTCCTTGCAAACTCTGGCTAGAATTGTTCATTGCAATTCATACAATATAGGCATGTAAGAATTTAATCTCAATCATATGATGGCCACTCCTTCACTCTGTATGTCATTTTACACCTATGTTTATCAAATAAGGGTCTTTATTTTTAGAATAATCATTTGAGTTTAGCAATGGAAACATTATTTCATATGGGTTTCATGAATTTTATAGGGACGCAGAGATATGATTTTTTATATTTAAGGCCCCCCCTTTATTAGAATGGTTCTAACAATTTTTAATATTTAAAGACTTCACCATCTTTCCGTTCTTTCTCCTCACTCTCAATCGATAGCTTGTGTTTATTATATACTAGAAATCACACCTTGGTGTGCAATGGGTATGCCGAAGATATGTGGAAGGTCAATTACAAAACAATTTGGTCTATTTTCAATAGTAAATGATTTAACAATACACTTAATGATAGATTTGAGGAGAAGACTTTTTTATTTCAATTTTAAAATACCATTAAAGATCTATTTTATTAATATATTTAATAAATATATCAATTTTCCCTTCCAAAATCTACAATATCTTATCTTAAACTCTTTGTAAAAGACTAAATTTTATGAGCAAGTGCAAACCATATTATAAATATATTTTGAAAACTAAATAAATTAATATTTTTTAATTTAATATTTGGTTAGCACTGTTAGTGAACATATTTTCCTTCTATGGTAGTAAATTAATAAATGACTCTTATTTCCCAAAGCAGAAAGAAAATCCACACTAACATTTGAGTTAGTCTTTCATGACTACAATCTCTACTTCAAAGGAGCAGCTACCTTCTGAAAAGATCTACCTTTAATAACTTTTATTGTGAAAGAATCAAATTTAGGAAATGCTTTTAACTAGAAAGCATGAAAGGCTTTACCAACATTCCATCATGAATCAATAACGAAATTCTTTAAATTTTCATAAAAAGTTTCAAATACTTTGAGCCAACTGACTTAGATTATGAAAGAAAAATTGTTTAAGAATGGCCTATGAAAAAGATACTAAATTATTGAAAAAGATAACTAATTAAACATCAAGATATATGCATAGATTAAAGCAGTATAATCATTTAGCTCCAACTGAAATCAAAATCATACATTCACCAGACCAAATGATCAATGAAAATGCCAAAATCTGCTATAAAACCAACTGATAATATGTTTGCATATCCATAGTTCAACAATATAACCACAGCTAAAAATAACTAAAACAAATAAATAATAATGTAAAGTTTTCTACCAGAGAACCGACCCTCACTTGGTTGTCAAAATAAAAATATATAGCCACACATTGAAGATTCTGTTCTAAAAACTAATTATCCATCGGAATAGAATAAAATTTAGGAAAAAATTTGTGGAAATAGGACTGTCTTCTAGAAAAACTAATTGACCGATTGCTCATTCCTAGATCCATCATATTTAGCAGCTTTGGTGGCCTCTCGTGCTGTGTTTCACTCCTCGAAAGCCATAAAAAAGATCACGTGTAACTCACGATTCATTATTGCAATGACTTTGAATCTTTGTACCCAGATGCTCCTGAAGTTCTGCACTTGCTGGAGTTTTTCTCTTTGTTCTTTTATCTATTCACATCCATAGACCACCATCAAATTCACTCGAGAAAAGATCAAAAAGTCATCAATTTCTATACTTTTGGCCGTTTTCAAGTTTTTCACCTTTTCCTCGAAATAGATGAGTATCTTGGCCATGTCGATTCTAGTCTCTCCCTCTGGCTCAATTAACTTTCCCAAGCACTCATTATGGGTATTCAAGAATTCTTTAACGCCATTTAGTGTTTCCATGATTTGGGAAGATTCATCAACAACTTGCCCATAAAGTAAACTTTTCCATTCTAAATTCACCTTGGCTACAAAAAGAGAGTTTTCTTCCACCTCAAGTGCTGCTATTTCTGCATGGAACTTGTTTATACCATAAACAAGTTATATACATACTCCATGCTCACTATCTCAATTTCAAACCAATCCTTTTTCTTTTTCTAGGTTTCCACATCCACTTCTACTATTTTAGCCAATTCATCAGCTTTCTTAATTAGATCCCCAAAATCATAAGTAAACTTGACAATCTCTTTGACAACCTTATCTATCTAGCCAAAGAAATTCTTTGACATTGACCTGTCCTTATGAACCTAGTCCAAGAACTTTTGATTTTTTGGAGACTTGACATCCAAATTAATTGGCACCATTGATAGGGGTTGAGGAATAGGACCTTGAAGTTGTTGAATATACTTCACCATTTCACAAAGGGCCTACTTCAATTTCATTTTATCTTTGGCATCTTTCCACACTCAATGGTTGATTTTCTTATTTGGCAAGTTTGGGATCTTCAAGTTAGAAGCTCTAGTAGCCATGCCTAAGTCTACTTTTTCCACACTGAAATCTTCCTCTGTCACTTTATCACTAGTTTTGTCAAAATTCAACTTGAAAATATCTACGATCTAGTGGCCTATTTTAGAATCAACATCAAACATAGCCTCCACTTTTGTCTTCTTTGTTCTAGGTGTTTTTCCTAGGTATTTACTAACTAAATCCCCAATGAGAGTTGAGATAGGTACAATGCTCTTCTTCTTACTTGCTGATAACTCCAACCATTTTGGGGTCTTTGGTGTGGAAGCATTTGTAGGATTTTGTGTCATAGGACTATTCAATATCATGAAGTCTTCTTGACCTGCCCCTGCTAGTTTAGCTCCTGATGAGTTGACCAATATTTTATCCATTTTGGATTTCCTTTAAGGTTGTGGATCACCTTCATCTGTGTTTGGATCAATCACAATGCAATGGACCTTATCCATATTTTCTTTCCTTCTGCTCCTGGTTCTCATGACTCTCATAGGTTGTTCAATAATTGGCTTTTTCTCCTTTGGATGGGTTTTTTCTCCAGATTTTAGTTCACCTACAGGAAGAAATTTTTCAATTTTTTCATTATGTACAAGAGAAGCTATGATTTTTGAAATCCTCAAACTCTTTTTGGTCATTGGGCCAAAGGTCTCTTGCTTCTTCTTTTTACTCATTCCTTTTAACCATTTATTTTTTCTTTTGAACATATCTTGAGACAAAACATTCACATCTTCCTCTTGTTTTCTCTTCCAGACTATTTTCCTAGCCACTGCATCATCATTCAGTTCTACATATCCAGACTCTAGAACATTTTCATCATCTTCAACTTTGAACCCCTTGATTTTAAAAGGCATATGTAGTAACACAATTTGTCACAAGGTGAACCTAGAGTGAAGTCTCCTTTCAAATTCAATCTCATCAATATAGTCGACCCAATAATCTTCTAGTTTTGGCTGATGAAGAAAAGTAGCATCAATCTTGAAATAATTGGCTATAAACTACTTACTACCAAAGTAAATTCTTTTTTGGAAATAGGGGAGGCTCATTATTTTTAATTCTGCATCTAGGGATTATATAGCATGCATTAACCTAAAATGGTAATTACCTAAGTTAATTGGGAACATAGAGCCCACACCTCTCTTGATCTTAAATTTCACCTCCACTTGGAGCAGTTGTCTACAAACTTCTAATAGGACAAACTTATCTAGACAGTACCTTGGAAGCTTCAAGGGTCACTGCTGAAATCTCCCACTCTTAAATAGCTAAATGTTGGGAATTGGAAATAAAAGCTGCCATAAATTTTGATCAATTCCATAGATTCTTCAGACATTATACAGTTAATTTTTCCTCTTAGCTCGAAAATGAGCTTAGCCAAGAATGTGTCCTGAACTCTCCAGAAATCCTCTGAATTCTTCTTTTTCTGAAGTAAAGGGTGGTATTCATAAATTTTCATATCTTCTTTCAATGGCTCATGTGGAAAACTATCCCAAATTCTACAAATGGCAAGGGCATAAAATAAGTACAAAGACAAATAGAAACTTGAAGCTTTTGTAGATTGAGATAATTCTTTGTGAAGCTTTTCAGCTATTATCTTTTCCCAATTGGCATACAGTCCTTCACCTAAACAAGCTTGGATGAAAATGTACATGCAATCCTCCCAGATGATATCATGAGGTTTACCTTTTAGTCTTCTTTGCATGACAACTATGTCCTGGACCTCTCTAATCAAGTGATCCTTTTTCAATGGTTTAGGTAACCTAGTACCACCCTTTTCGGGCTTTCACAACTAGTCTCTAGCAATGTTATTTCTATAATATTTCTTGTTCTAGATAAATTCCTATTGGGCCTTCTCAAAAATCCAATCGCCATAGGTTTCTGCTAGAGGAATCCTTAGAGCTGCCATAATTATTTTCATGTTAATAGATATAAGTATTCCTCCATAAGGAATACGAATGCACCTATCACTCCTATCATATCTATTTATGCACTCAATCACCAATTCTAGGCATAGCGTCACTTTAGGAAAGCTGAATTCTTCCAAACAACCTGCTCTATGTAATTTTGGCGGCAATGGTTCCATTTTATGCACTTTTTAACCTATGAACAATGTCCTCTATACATTCATCCACAAGGGTTGTGTCTCACATTTCAAGAAGACAACTACTTACAAGAGAAAACTTGTTCTCTTTTATAAACTTGAGCTTTAAAGCCGACACGCTAGGACTAGACATTGTAATACTTAACAAATAATCTCAAGAAAATGCAATGGGAAAGGTCTAGTTTTTGTTTCTTACAATAGATAAATATCAAACCAAAAACAAAAATGAAGGACATTTCTTGAAACTCACCGATGCTCTTCTCTTCTCCTTGTGTAATTACCTTCGCTACACTTTGCATCTGGTTATGCTACCAATGGTTTCTTGCAAATAGAAAAGGCAAGAAAGGAGATAATTTAACACATACATTTGAGTTACCTTTTTGGTAATCATGACGACCTGCCATGAATTAAAAATTGCCACCATTATTTGCTGAGAACATCCAATCATATTTATTGTATCTTCACATAACCTATACATTTTGCTGAGCTAGACTTTACTCCAACATCTTTTCACCCTCATCTTACAATGAAAGTGAGATTTTTCATGAGTCTTGAATATTTGGTCATTATTGTATTTTGAATGTTGAACCTTGAACCATTTGGAGCAAAGCTCAAATTTCATAACCCACAATGCTTTGGGCTATAAGATAAACACACAATTGAGATAGACTAATGCATGACATATGAAGACTATTAAATTATGAATTGAAAAGTAGGACTTCAATATTCAAGATGATAAAATTTGAATGATGCCAGAGCAAATGAAGACACAAGACACGAGAGTGCCGAGAAGAAAGTGCATTTTGAAATTTGAACTTTCAACCACCAAAGGATGGTTCAAGGTTCATGATTCAATGTTGCAAAGACAAAAATAAGTATTACTTTCAAAAAAAAAATCTACCCGAAAGAAAAGCACAAACATAATAACATTGGGGAAATGCGATTTGAACTTTGAACCTTGAACCACAAGGTTCAAGATTCAAAATTTGATATGCACTTGACAAAATGCATGACACTTAGAGAATTTTATAAGGGGATCCTTTTTACCTTCAAACAGGTGGCTCTGACTAGGGATAGGACTGTTAGGGACTAAGGATGAACTCAAAATATCTAGTTTCACACACACACAAGAAAAAAATCTAAACAAAGCACAAAAAAAGACTATGTGCACAAGGATGATATATTTACAACTAAAAAAGCTTAAGATCATGTCCATTAAAAGATAGGGAAAGGTCTGTTCCATCTTCAAATCTTAACCTGAAAGAATTCGGTCTAAGCTCCTTGCTAATTTCAAAAGGACCTTTCCATAGGGACTCAAATTTTCCATGAGCTCCTCGTGGTTCTCTCCTCTTATCCCAAAGTAGGACTTTGTCCCCTTCCATGAATTTTTTGGGTCTGGTTCTTCTGTCAAAAATATTTATAACCTTGACTTGATGACTCGTGATATGATCCACTACATTCTCTCTTTCTTCTTTAATCTTAGTCAAGTAAAGAGTTCTCTTTTCTAAGGCATTCTGAAAGGTTTCATCCTCAATCACTTTCTACTATTTGGCTACCACAAACTCAAGAGGAAGATTAGCTATGCTTTTGTTCCATAAACAAGCTTGAATAGGGTCATACCAATGGCTCTTTTAGGTGTTGTTCTATCAGCCCATAATGCTTCATAGAGCCGTTTGTGCCAATTTTTTATATTTTCATTAACAAGCTTCCTCATTATCAAAATGAGATTTTTGTTGGTTGACTCTACCTGTCCGTTTCCCTGAGGAAAATACTTAGAGGAATGAGCAAGTTGTATGCCATTATCATAACAAAAAATCTCTAGCTCATTTGAGGAGAAGTTTTGGGTGTTATCAACCACTATAATTTTTAGCACACCAAACTTGACTAAAATATCTTCTTTGAGAAAATTGCACACCACTTTAGTGGTTGTCCTCTTGATAGGAATGACCTCTACCCACTTTTTGAAGTAGTCAATGGTTGTTAAGATGTGTGTATGACTTGCATTGGATGATGGATTTAAAGGACCTATAAAATTTAGACCCCATTGGTGAAACGGTTCATCAATGACAATAGGTCTTAGAGGGAGAGAAGCTAATTGAGATCTTCTAGTAAATACCTTGCATTTCTCACATAGGCCTACCCACTTGTAAGTATTCTTAAACATTCCCAGCCAATAGTAACTATTCCTTAGGATCTTAAAAGCTATGACAATGGATGAAAAATGTCCTCCACAACACTCACCACGAAAGGTTTGTAACAATCATTTATGTTGGTCTTCATCTACGCACCGGAGGAACATTTCATCTAGTCAATTCTTATACAATATATCATCAACGATCACATATTTCCCACACATAAGACGTACATTTCTTTTCTCCTTACCTTTCAAATGCTCTAGACATTCTCCATAAGTCAGGTAGTAAGCAATGTTAGAGAACCAGCACTAGTACATTTGAGGCCAAATTCTGATAGCCATTTGTCAGATTTCCAACACCTATTTGTCGACATTTTGACACATGTGTCCATCACCATTTTTGCATTGGAAATGGTGATGGGAGTGACAACTATCAATATTCTGACATCAGTACCTATCAAAATTGGGCACATAAATAACACTTTTACTATGTGACCGATCTGTTGAAAATCATTTTTACAACATTTTTTCAATCGACATTCTGATGGATTGGTAGTATATTTTGACAGGACATTCTATCAGAGGCATATTAGTCATGTCGCACATATATGTTAGATTGGTGTCCTATCTGACAGTGACCGGTCAAAGTTCTAACGGTCTGTAATATACTATCGATGAACCAACCTATCAGACGTATAGCGCGTCTGTCAACAATGCTTTACTAATTGTCAAAAAAGTGATAGATTAGCCTAATAAAGAAAACAAAGCTAAAGAGACCATCAAAGTTGGTCTCCATATTTGGTCCATATACCAAAAAAACATTTTACATTTTGTTAGCTCATAAAATGAGGGGATTTGAAAGAATTTAATAGAATATTTTCATGATAACATATATTATTAAGTTGACATTGCATGAATTTATCGACTCCACGCACTTGTAGACATCAAACATAGCGATAAAGAAGCATCTCCTCAAATGGCCTACATTACTAAAGCCATGGGAGGGGATGCTTCTTTATGGCCTTGTTTGATGTCTACAAGTGCGTGAAGTAGATAAATTCATTCAGCGTCAAACTAAAATAATGTACGTTATACATGAAAATATCATCCATTAAATTCTTTCAAATCACCACATTTGATGAACTAACAAAATGCAAAATGTTTTGTGAGTATATGGACCAAGGACGGAGACCAACTATGATGGTCTCTTGAGCTCTGCTATCTTTAGTCCTAGCTACTAGGTAAGGGCTAGAAGACTTATACCTGTCGATTGTTTAGAATAATCACTGCCTTGTCTTTATGTACACTGCACAATATCCAATATAAGAGGAGGTAGAAAATATGAATGGATAAAAAAAATGAAAGATACAATAAAATTATCTTGTTTTTTACCTTCTCATAATTGATCCCAATCTTGAAAAAGTAATTTTATATGATCACTAGCACATTTCATGCATGGAGGATAAACAATATCCAAAGTTTCTAGATTCTGAGAAGAGGTATGAATGGAGACCAAAAAAGGGATATTTGTGAATGTTTTATAGATGTAGTACTGAATCATCATCTTTGCAATGGTACTCAATCTGGAAACCCTCTCTAGAAAATCTCGACATCTAGAAAATCTCCACAAAAATTCCTTTTGGCCTCCACTACATATATGTCTTCTTAGTATCTAAAAACTCTCCATCATTGATTCCCATTATTTTTCACCATCATTGTGGACCGAGACCTTAAATTATTGAGCTTCTCTTTGTTTCGAGAATAGTTTAACATTCTCTACTTAACAGGGCCAACCACGTGAAGGTGGAAGCTCATCTGGCCCCTCCTAGGAGCCTCTTATGACCCTTTATGATATTTTAAGACCTCTAAGATGTGTATTCTTAGGGTTCGTAAAGGGTCATAAGGGGTCCTAGGACACAATAGCTGAGAAACATAAATGTAGGCATCATGGTCACAATTGTTTGAAGACAACATAATTGAGTGGTATACCTAGAAAATGCAAAGCAACCGCTACTCCTATGGAACCAGAGGAGTAGTAGTTTCTTTGTATCATCTGGGTATACAACTCAATTATGTTGTATACCCAGATGATGGAGAGCAACTCTTGCACCTCCGATTCCAAGTTGACTACATCTACTGCTCATGAATACAAGGTCCTCCAACAAATGTATTCAATTTGGAATTGGAGGTGCAGAAGTTTCTCTCCATTACTTGGGTATACAACTCAATTATGTTGTCTCCAAAAAATTGTGACCATGATGCCTACAATTATGTTTCTTAGCTATTGTGAAATCTACATTTATGTTTCTCAGTTGTCATGTTTATGTGCATGTTTTTATGTGTTTGGGAAGACATCTTTCTATCCTGGGCTTGGATCCTTTGGCAATTAGCTTCATAATAATGTAGATGACAGATGAGCAATTAGCTTCCCAAAAAAAATCCCATAAATGAACTATGTGTACCCCAATTCCTAAGCCCTCTGTGCATACCCAAATGATATATTTGAAACAACAAGGGTAAGGCTTAAAGAAGTTAATTTTGCATCACTAGAAAGATCTGTATATTTTATCCACAATGACCAAACTTAAAAGGATCCAAGCCCATGCTAGAAAGATGTCTTCCCATTGTTTTTAATCCATGTTCCTTGTTCTTGTCAAACTTCCTTGGTACGGTAGGTGTGCTCTTTGCAGTACTCTTCTTCAATTTGTGTTTGATGATAAACATCTTCTTCTTCTTCCTAATTACAGCTAGAGCTTCCTTTTGATCAAGATTCAAATCCACTTCCCCCATCTCATCATCCTCATTACCCTCAGCTACCATCCTAAGCCCTTCTTCCCTCTCTAGTTCTTTAAGCCTCTGTAAGATATTTGGATCAATAAAGTCTGCAACATTGTGTCCATCCATGATCTCAGGAATATCATCTTCTTTCCACTCTTCATTTTCCAAAATATACCACAATCTTAAGACTCGTGACTCTTCAAATTTTGTTGTTTCCTTCAGACCTCCAAACATGTGTAATGTGAGATTTCCTCCAAAAAATGGACTTGTGATGATTTTCAAAATAGTACATGTGTTGGAAGGAAATCTCATATTACTGCTTAGGCCAATCTGAATTTTCATCACTTGTGCATATAAGAGTTGATCATAGAAGGTATATGCACAAGTGAAAAACATGCATATTTGACCAAGCAATATTGGGAGCTAGACCCAACAACAAATAGATTTGTGGTGATTTTCACCATAGTACATGTGTTGTTGGGTAAGCTCCTAGTAGCATTTAGGAAAATATGAATATTCATCACCTATGCATATGAAGTGGCTCTAATGGAAGATACAATCAAAAAATTCTGCATACTCCTTATTTTGTTCTGGGTTGATATTGTCAGACATGGTATTTTTTGAATGGAATGATTCATTACTTGTACATTGACTAGAATGTTGGTAGAAGAAGGATGATTTGCATGCAACCTACAGATATAGAGACATTGAACAACCATTTTTTCAACTCTAATTTTCTCAACAAAGAGGGACATTTATCATAGCCATAAAAACATGATTGTTTTAAAATGGAATACACCAAGGAGTACCATTAGAAATATTGACCATTTACAATCATGAATAGTTAACCTAAATCAAATAGCTCATTTTTTAATCAACATGTGTAGTCTCTATGTATATGAAAAATGAATGAAATATATATAAAGTTGAAATAAAATAGTGAACAAAAATTCAAATTCAAGGCCTAATTTATCAAGAGCAACAAACATTAGGACTATAGAAAAATCATTAAGACTAGAAAATCAAGTTCTAGAAAAATCATTACGACTATAGAAAAATCATTTAGACTAGAAAATAAAGTTCTAGAAATGGATGGTTCTAGTGCTTTGCCATTCCAAAAATTGAGCATTCATCATTTGGTACTTCTTGGTGTATTCCATTTAAGTTTTTCAGCTTTAATGTTTATGTGTGCATTATTTATGTGTTTGGCTTCTCTCCCTCACAAGGGATATGCTGATAGGTAATTGATTTGAAAGCATAATGATTTGATAGTCTTTTTCCTGGATAGGAATAATCATCTCACCAACCTTAATTATCAACATTTTTGATATATGTCAAGTACTTATAATCAGTATGCCCAACAAACATAGACTTAGTAGTAAAAGCATAAGGTTGCACATCCACATCTGTCCAAGTGTATAAACCTTCAAAGATTTGCAAAGGTAAAGAAAATCCCAATATTTTATCAGCCTAACACAGTCTTTGGCCACTTTGGCAATAAGAACCTCAAAATAGAGAAAAGAAACTTAGTAAAACTAGTCTATGTCATTGTTTGTGAGGGTACAGTCATGATAAGTGCCTCTCAAACCTCTCCAAACATGTAAGATCATCTTTAAATACTTTATTGATCTCTTCTAAACATTAACCAAATCAAACCTACATTTGAATCCACACACAATAACCCAAAATGAAGGGCTTGGTATCCTTTAATGAATCTCAGTCACTGGTAACACATAGAGAGTCAAACCACTAGTCTCCAAAGCATTCAATAAGTGAATATGAATGTTTGAAAACTACTCCCAACAATTCTTAAACATACTTTATTGTTTAAGAATTGTTGGGACTGGTCCTTTGGCGTGTATTAAACAAAATAGAATTTTCAACATATTATTATAATTCTATTTCTTTGTTCTAAAATTGCCATTGGTTCAGTTTTAATCTACTGGTGTCATGCTTGAGCCCATGCTTTATCTCCATTATTTGATGTTATTCATTGTTTTGAAATGTTGATTGTGGTTATCAAATGGAAAAAATAGAAAAAATAATTTTAACACGAAATTTTTTTTACAAAACCAAACCAATGGCATGTTTACAACAAAGAAATAGAATGATAATAATATGCTAAAAATTCTATTCTATTTAATACACACCAAAGGATGAGTTGTATGAGTGGATTGTATTTAATACATGCCAAAGGACCAGTTGTATGAAATTTTCAATCACATAGCATTTGATTGTTGTATGAGTGGATTGTGGAGGAACAATTAACATTAAAAAAGGAGAAAAATCCTCAACACATCTTGGAAACCATTGAATTCAATAATAAATTAAACCTAACACCAACACTATTCCTTCTATTCACTTCTACCAAGAATAAAGCATTTAATCCTTTCAACATTACATATAATCATTAGATAGTTACATTTTTTGACTGTGTAGAGGAACAATCTCGAACAAAAAAATCAAAAGTACTTTCACCCTTGCACAAGCTATTTCAAACTTCAAGTAAAATGAGAAATATGCTATATCAAATCATTCATATTCATAGTAACCATTCAAAGGATAATGATTTGACAGTCTTTTTTCAAGATAGGCATAATCATCCCGCCAACCTTAATTAGAAACATTTGTGATATATGTCAAGTACTTATAATTAGTATGCCCAACAAAAAGAGACTTAGTAGTAAAAGCATGTCCTTTGGTTTACTAGTTTACTTATAATTAGTATGTCCTTTGGTTTACTAGTTTAGTCTGGTTTAAGAATGGTTTGTTTCATGTTTGAATGTACCATTGAATGAAGCTTGTCTATATTAAGTACAATCTTAAGACTCATGACTCTTCAAATTCTCTTGTTTCCTTCAGACCTCCAAGCATGTGTACTAAGAGATTTCCTCCAACAAATGGACTTGTGATGATTTTCACAATAGTACATGTCTTGGAGGACTACTCAAAGTACTTCTTAGGAAAATCTGAATGTTTATCACTTATGCATATAAGAGTTGATCATAGAAGGTATATGCATAGGTGAAAAACATGCATATTTGACCAAGCAATAATGGGAGCTAGACCCAACAACAAATAGATTTATGGTGATTTTCACAATAGTACATGTGTTGCTGGGTAAGCTCCCAATAGCACTTAGGCAAATATGCATGTTCATCACCTGTGCATATGAAGTGGCTCTAATGGAAGATACAATCACTAAATTATGCATACTCCTTATTTTGTTTTGGGTTGATATTGTTAGACATGGTCTTTCTTGAATGGAATGACTTGTTACTTGTACATTGACTAGAATGTTGGTGGAAGAAGGATGATTTGTTTGTAACCATTTTTTCAACTTTAATTTTCTCAACACAAAGGGACATTTACCATAGCCATAGAAACATGATTATTTTAAAATGGAATACACCAAGGAGTACCATCACAAATATTGACTATTTACAATCATGAATAGTTAACCTTAATCAAATAGCTCATTTTTTTATCAACATGTGTAGTCTCTATGTATATGAAAAATGAATGCAATATCAAGCTAAAATAAAATAGTGAACAAAAATTCAAATTCAAGGGCTAATTTATCAAGAGAAACAAACATTAGGATGAAAGAAAAATCATTAAGACTAGAAAAGTCATTAGAACTATAGAGAAATCATTAAGACTAGAAAATCAAGTTCTAGAAAAATCATTTTGACTATAGAAAAATCATTTAGACTAGAAAATCAAGTTCTAGAAATAGATGGTTCTAATGCTTTTCCATTACAACAATTGAGCATTCATCATTTGCTACTTCTTGGTGTATTCCATTTAAGTTTTTCAGCTATCATGTTTATGTGCATGATCTTTATGTGTTTGGCTTCTCTCCCTCACAAGGTATATGTTGATAGGTAATTGATTTAAAAGCATAATGATTTGACAGTCTTTTTTCAGGATAGGCGTAATCATCCTGCCAACCTTAATTAGCAACATTTGTGATATATGTCAAGTACTTATAATCAGTATGCCCAACAAATAGAGACTTAGTAGTAAAAGCATAAGGTTGCACATCCACATCCACCCTAGTAAGTATTAGAGCCTTTCAAATTTGTAAAGAACACAAACTTTTCATATCAAATTGATATTTCATTAAAAGTTATGTTATTGATCAAGTTCTTAAAGATTAAAACATTAAACCATCAAGTTCTTCACCTATGTTCTTCATGGTTGGAGAAGTTGTGATGGAGTTATATTTAACCTTTGGAAGTCATTGTAAAATAGACTTAAGCTTGGAGTGTATGACAGGAACAAAGATTCAATAAAAATAGAAGTTTAAATCTGCAAGTCCATTATGTTATGCATTGTTGAAAGGCTTCTTTACTCATTGTTTTGGTTTCTAAATTCAAGGATGGAATAGTAAGAAATCTCCAAGCATTCCTTTCATTGTTGAATGTATTGTGAGCACTTTAAAATTCTGTTCCTTACATTTTGACTGGTAAAACCAGTGACTGTTCCATGCAATGTTTTTAATCCTTTGAAGTTTCCCATGATTCTGATGTAAGTTGATTGGATTAAGAAATTTGGGGATCCAATAGGACTTTAGGGGAGTTCAATAAATGTTTTGGAAGACTTAGAGGAACTATTAGCATGACTATTCCTTCATCTACAACGAGTTCGACTGAATTTGCTAACTTTTTCCTTTGTTTTGAAGAGTATTTTGTAATCTATTTCCTTTCCATGGACCCAAAGGCCTAGGACACATGGAAAGAGGATACTAAAAATGTATTATACAACTCTAATGTTCTTGACTTGCAGAGATTTGAGAAAGTGAAGAGAACACTAGTTGGAATAGTGTGTTCCTTAAGGGAATTAATAGCTAGGGAGCAACAGTGAGAGTTTGGCCCTAAGGGTGAGGCATTTTTATGATTTGGAAAGTCATATATTGGTATACTAATGGTCTAAATAGCCATGATAAGTGCCTCTCAAACCTCTCCAAACAAGTAAGATTGTCTTTAAATACTTTATTGATCTCTTCTAAACATTAACCAAATCAAAATTACATTTTAATAAGTGAATAAGTGAATAAGTGAATAAGTCAAACCACTAGTCTCCAAAGCATTCAATAAATGAATATGAATGTTTGAAAACTACTCCCAACAATTCTTAAATAAAATAAAGTATGTTTAAGAATTGTTGGGACTGGTCCTTTGGCGTGTATTAAATAGAATAGAATTTTTAGCATATTATTATCATTCTATTTCTTTTAATCTACTAGTGTCATGCCCTAGCCCATGCTTTATCTCTATTATTTGATGTTATTCACTATTTTTGAAATGTTGACTATGGTTATCAAATGGAAAAAATAGAAAAAAAAAAATTTAACATGAAATTGTTTTTACAAAACTGAACCAATGGCATGTTTACAACAAAGAAATAGAATGATAATAATATGCTAAAAATTATATTTTGTTTAATACACACCTAAGGACTAGTTGTATGAAATTGTCAATCACATAGCATTTCACTGTTGTATGAGTGGATTGTGCAGGAACAATTAACATTAAACAAGGAGAAAACTCCTCAACACATCTTGGAAACCATTGAATTCAATAATAAATGAAACCTAACACCAACACTATTCCTTCCATTCACTTCTACCAAGAATAAATCATTTAATCCATTCAACATTACATATAATCATTAGACAGTTACATTTCCTAACTGTGTAGAGCAACAGTCATGACCAAAATGATCAAAAGTACCTTCACCCTTGCACAAGCTATTCCAAACTTCAAGTAAAATGAGAAATATGCTATATCAAATCATTCATATTTATAGTAACCATTCAAAGGATCATTTTATCAATGAACCCTCTGACTGTACCCCTATGGTAGAGAAAGGAAACTTAGTAAAACTAGTCTATGCCACTGTTTGTGAGGGTACAATCATGATAAGTGCCTCTCAAACCTCTCCAAACATGTAACAATGTCTTTAAATACTTTATTGATCTCTTCTAAACATTAACGCATGGATAGTCAAACCAATAGTTTCCAAAGCATTTAATAAGTGAATATGAATGTTTGAAAACTTTCCTCTCAACTTCCCCAACCACTCCTAATCAGTTAGAGGGATTAGTTGAGTGTTTAGACACTAAAACTTCTTAAACATACTTTATCTGATATGATGAATTGTAATATCAACAACAACGAATCCAAACATTTTAAAATAGTGAATTGATATCCTTGAGCACAAGCACCAATAACATCAAATAATGGAGATAAAGCACAGGCTAGGGCATGCCACTAGTAGAATGCAGTCATTTCAGTGAGCATTCATGATCAAATAAAATGTAATGCATTTGAAATTTGTGGTTGAATATGATGTCAGAGGCTCAAAAGACATTGTTCATCAAAGATACCAATCAAAGATGAAGAAATCACATACCTTCTCTCGTGCTCAACTTGCACGAAGGAAGATTTGATAGCCAAATATTCCTTGTACCACAAAAAGAACATGCCATTGGTTCAATTTAGCATGTTATTATCATATCAGATAAAGTATGTTTAAGAATTGTTGGTAAGGATAGGAATAGTGGAGATTCTAGAAATATCCCTCTAACTGATTAGGAGTGGTTGGGAAAGTTGAGAAGAAAGTTTTCAAACATTCATATTCACTTATTAAATGCTTTAGAGACTACTGGTTTGAGTGTCCATGTGTTACCAGTGACTGAGATTCATTAAAGGATACAAAATCCTTCATTTTGGGTTATTGTGTGTGGATTCATCCACTTTAGCCAGGAAGATCAAGAAGATGGGGCAAGAGGACATTGTGGTAAAAGAAGTATTTAAAGATATTTACATGTCCCCTCTCCATGAAATCAAGACTATAGGTGATGAAGACCATGTTGAGGATGAGGGGGGTCTTAATCAATGTGGGGCAACAAGAAGCAACATTAAATTTTTTGGGAGTTTGGAACAACATTTTAGAATCCATGAATGGTATGGGTAAGGTGACCTTCATTCTTGGTCATGACTTCAATGAAACATTGGATATGGCTGATAAGAAGAAGGATCACTTGTTGATAGTTTTGATGGTAATTTGGTTGAGTTGGTTACATAGATGTTGTCATTATGGAAACATATGATCTACTTGAAGATCGCACAGGTCAAAGAGCTAGTATGTCAGAGCGCAATGCGAAATTGTGTTTTTACCAATGAACCTGAAGATAGTTTTTGTTTGTGATGCCAACTGGAGTAATTTTACTACTTGAACACTTTAACATAGAATCTATGGTGACTATTGAAGGCTCATCTCTAAGTGAAATATAGTACGACATGTACGGAAGAAGTTATGATAGTTTTTTGAAAGACAGTGTCAAGCCGACAAGACAGAATATGAAGACAAAATTGGTAAAGAGTTAAGGGATTATTGTTTTTATCAAAATAATGACTTAACCATTTAAAAGGGATGAAATCCTAGATGTTAAGCCTTGGATAAAGTTATTTTATAATATGATAGCTAACTAGAAAGTTATTAATCTTAATAACTTGTATAAATGTAATTATAAATTGTAAGAAGGGAAGAATGAAGGAACGAATGTATGTAAGAGTGATAGTGAAAGAACAGTGAAGATATATTGATGCAAGTAGTATAAGGTTATGTACCTTGACCTACATTTTTAATCAGTAAATATTCTACATTACTTGTTTGGGTAGTGGGCTCATCTGGTAATCACATTTTGTACTACCAACTCCTAACAGGGTTGAGGCTTCTAACAAGGCCTAAAGTCCCTTAATCAGGACTAAGACACTATATGCATGTAATAGAATCCTAACAGGGTCAACACCCTTAACAAGATACTTTTGATTAGTGGATCTTTGTGGGGACCATCCCCACCGAGGTTTTCCCTTGGCCAGGGTTTCCCTGAGAATAAATAATGTGTTATGAGTTCTTTACTTTTATTGCTATGCATGTTGTTTAGCTTCTTATGTTATGCATGTGTAAAGATAATCTATTATATCCATAATTGGGAAAAAGTAAAAAAAAATTAGAATACTAATTCACCCCCCCTCTTAGTATTCTCTATTTCTAACAATTGGTATCAGAGCTTATTTACTCAGAAAAGAATCATTCAAGGAAAGCCTAGCAACTTGAGTAAGATCTCTATGGATATGGATCAAATATAGAAAAATCTTGAAGAAGCTCTTGAACAGATTGATATGCTTACTAATGAAAGAGATACTCTGAAAAGAAAATATGATGATGCAAAGAACCTCATTGAGAAACTAAAAAACAAGTTGGAAGATCTGAATCTGAAAAGGAATCCAAAGTTTTCATTGAAAATTGTGATGACAATTTAGAAAAAGAAAATGAGATCCTTAAGCATGAACTGAAGATAGAAAATCTGAAGCTTAGTTTGAAAGATGGAAATGGCAAGAATGAAGCAAATTTGAAATCTGAGAATGAAAGTCTAAAGGCTGAAAATGAAGGACTAAAATCTAAACTTGGTAAAGTAACATTTGAATTTGAGAAAGTCAATTTGTAGTATGCTGAACTTGAGAAATACAATGCAATTATGAAAGGTGACCTAACTCAATCGAAGCAACAACTTGAAAGGCTATATTCAACTAGTGAGAAGATTGATGAACAAATATTTTATCAAAAACCATTCTATGATAAAACTGATCTTGGATTCAACACTTTAAAAGCAAATGAAGAAAACAAGGAACCAGATCTAAAAATATCTAAAAGCATAGATGAGAAGAAATTTGATGAGATTAACAAATTTGAAGATACACCTAAGGAAGAAGAATCACCTAAGCAAGAGGAATCACCCAAAGGTATGCAAAGAGAATTCAAAGGTAGATGTTTTTCTTGTAATACTATTGGTCATATGAAGAGAGATTGCATAGGTAAGAAATTCAAACCTCTTAATGGTTATTGTTACAATTGTCATGGTTTTGGACATAGAGCTATTAAATGTAGGAAACCTAAATTTATTGAGAATAATAATAGTAGTAGAATGTTTAGGAATACTAACAATGCAAATAAGAAACCTACTGAAGATATAAATAGAAGAAATGGAGTAATATGTTATAGATGCAACAAGGTTGGACACATTGCTAAAAATTACAGATCGCAGATCAATCAGCCTAGACCAAGATATGGGAACAATGGAATAGTTTGTCAGATATGCAACAAGGTTTTGCAGAATGAACAATAGAGTTTTTCATACCAATCCTAACCCTATAAATCATGCAAGAAGAAATGAAGATGCAAGTAACAGTCAAAAAGGATGATGTAGTAATTCAGATGAAGTGAAGTTTATCAAAAGCACAGATCAAGGAGACACACTCAACATTGAAGGTAATCAGGAAGGTGAAGTATTAAAAGGTAAGAATGGATCTTTACCTGACCCATCTCAAAGTACTTAATTTATGAAAATTGCAGTAGAATAGGAACTTAGATTAGTATAGAAGTAGATATATGATGAATTGAGTCTTGCGTAAATAATGAAAGGTAGTATATGATATTCTAATGCTATGGTTAAGAGCACAAAGAAAAATATTATGTTTTGCGAGATCACAAGAAGTTTTAAGTTTTGCAGGTTAGAAGAATCATCTTTTTGGAAAGAAGCAGCAAAAGAATTGAATGCGATCTCAGATCTAAGTGAGATTGAATTAATTAAAGGTCATGATTAGTATTATTTGATCATCAAAGTGAATTCAAGTGTTAAGGAGATCAAAGAGAAGTGATTGGAAGCATTTTGCAAGGATTTGGAGAAGAATTTTGTGTCAAATCTACGGAAGCCCTAAATCGAGAAATCAAGGTATTTTACTATGAAAATATTTAAATCAATAAAGGAATTAGAGGAATTCATGGATGTTTCTTTAATCCACAATTTCGAAGATGAAAATGGACCTAAGATGAAAAGGGAATCGGTAGAACCCTTGAAAGATAATCCTAGGTTAGCTTTATCATCCGTACCAAATGGAGTTTTACATCTAGAGAATGTTAGAAGTTATCTTGGATGCAAAGTAGAGACTATTAGTGATAGTGATTTTACCAAGGAATATCAAAAGATCTACAATCAGGACATGACATTGAAAGAAGGATTTGAACATTGTAAAGATAATGAGATCATTAAGTATGCATTACAGTATGAATTTGATAATGAAGAATGTACTAAGATAATTCTAAGAAAAATTCATAATGGGAAGTTTTGGCTAGAAGATAGAGTGATAGATATCAGAGCTGATTTGATTCATGAAGTTACTAGACTATCTAAAACTAGAGCCATTCCTTTAAATGAGAAGAACATGAGGAAAATAGTCATAGACAACACAAATTCATCATATAATGGTAGAGGAATTGTGATTAGTAAGATTCAACAAGATGATGTCAGATACTTATGTAAGATACTAACCACTAAGTTTTGTGCAAACTTAAGAGAGGATGACATGGAAACTAGAATGATACATGCATCTTATCTGATGTGTGTTGATAAAGTACAAGTTGATATGTGTGAGATTCTGAGAATTCAACTATTTGAGAATTTGGAAAAGATTAAGAAAACTAAGTACACACAGTTTAGATTCTCATCCTTAATCACCTATATGTTTTTTCATCTACTGAGATGATTTCCTTAAATCATTTGAAATGACTGGAATGATGACCAAAATATAATGGAAAGGATTAACCTAGTGTACAAGAGGCATGTTATTGATAAAGTAAATGAGAGAGCAGTATTGGTAATCAAGACATTTCAGGATATAGTATCTAGCAGATCAAGCATCCCATAGTCTCTTTTGGAGAAGTATAAAAATGAGATATGTTTCATGGTTGATACTGACTTTACCTACATTGAAGCAGTAGAACCTAGAACAGAGTTCATAGACCCTCTTGGGTATGAGATATCTGAGGTAGAGACAGAATAATATGTGATTAGATTACTTAAGTGCAAGTTGGACACTCACTGTAACAGGTTTGGAATCTTTGAGGAGAACTTCAATTCCGCAAAGACCTTACTTGAAGAGAAGCAGTCAAAGAAAAGAGTTTAGAGTACTATCAAGAAAATTCTAAAAGATACAAGGATGACTGAGCATGAATTCTTGGTAGAAAAGAAACCAGTAGTAGCAATCAGAGATATTGGACAAAAAGAAGTTTTATCTATTCCACCTCTATCATCAATTGCAGCATAGCAAGAAGAAACACAAGTTAAGGTGAAAGTGGAAGAAACTGAGAGGGATCAAGAAGAAAGTATATCCACTAGATCCACTTCCTCCACACCTAGAAAAAGAGTAAAAGAGAGTGCTACTGGACCGGGGAAGAGGCAGAAAACATTAGTGCAACCAGTTCCAAGGAAAATTACAAAAATCAAAGATGATGACACTTCTATTAAGAAGAAAACTTGGAAACCTAGAGTTGAGAAGCTTAATGAGAAGATCATTCAAGATGGAGACTTTACAAGAATGAATAAGTATTATGATCTCTATGATTATGCAAAGAGATTAAATCTAGAAAATGCAGTGGTAGAGCATATGGTTTTATCTAATAAGAAGTTTGATACACTTCAGGGTAAGATACTTGATGATTTGTACAATAAACTTGTGAATAGGTAGAAGAGAGCATCAGAAGAAGACACATCTATTAGAGAAAAGCTTGTAAGAAAGATTTGTGTTGTAAAAGTTGAAGCACACTTTAGTCAAATTATGAAAGCTTTAAGCAGCCATTTGAGAACCAAGAAGAGAACCATTCAGATTATGGGAGGCAGATATGAAGAAATTAATGCAAAAATAGAGCAAGCAATTATCAAGGTTATGTCAAAGAATATTAGATAACCATCAGTTGCAGTAGAGCAAGTAGGTGAAACAGAACAAGAGGACATTCCCTCTCCACCAGCCATAAACATTGAAGATGAAGTCATGAGTGTAGAAGGAACTAAGATCACCTTGGATATTGATGATAATGTATTCAAGACTTTGGAAAACATTATTGACAATTCAAATTTTGAAGAGGAGACTACCAAAGGAGAAGAGAAAATAGTGACCACAGTTCTAGAACCTAAAGTGACGTAAAAACCAGTACTTGATTCCAATAAAGAATATATCAATCTTACTCCTGAGACTGGAAAGAAGAATCAAATTGGATCTATGATTGAAAATTTGGGAAAGGAAGTAGATGATGATGATCAGATGGAATTAATCACATCCTTGAATAAGATCATTGGAAAGAATAAGAAAGTAAAAAGTCTTGAAGGATGCCTGAAGGAGCTTACTAAGAAGTTAAAAGGCATTGTAACTACACAAATTGTAGAAACTGACCCTCTGGAAAAAGAAAAGAAAGTGATGAACACTTTTGACATTGAGTTCACAAATTTAACTAATATAGCAAAAGTGAAAGCTCAAGCAGCCTATGAAGCCAAAACACTTTTGAACATTAGACAAAATATCAGGAATAATATCAACAATCTTGATATCTATATAAAGGACTTGAGAAAGAATTTGGAAAGAGGAAAATCTGTGTACATCCAATGTACAAAATCAAAGACCTTGATAGCAGAAGAAGATCAGAAGATGAAGATGAAGGAAGCAGAAATTTAGAATGAAACTTTCTTTCAAGCCCCAATGTGAAGGTATCTGATATTGAGAAGAAAATTTGTAAGATATATGATGAAATCATAATTTTGCAACATGAAAAAGATAGGAAAATGAAAAGATTCACTCTTTAAGAGAGCGCACTTTTATGAAGTTAAGTATTATTGAAGAGAAATTGGAAGAATGTCTTTCAGCTAAGACATCTTTTCAAAAGTTTAGCTTTGAGAATCTCCAAGAATGTGAGATAGCATCTTATGGATTATGTGCACTACTCAGTGTGACAGATTCTATTAATTAATCTTGGGAGAAGGAGTTAGAGGCTATAAAGTTGATTTTTCCAATTGTGTTGCAAGACTACCAGCTTTGCAATATTGAGTTAAGGTATAATATTTTTGTGAATACAATTTTGTAACCCTCCTTACCTTTATTTTGTCATTGTTGTCAAAGGGGGAGATATATATAACAAAAAATTGATAAGAAAATGATAAGGATTGATACTCTTAGGGGGAGTACTATATTAGAGATAATATTTTTTGGATTTATAAGGATAGTATATATATTTTATACTATGGCCACAATTTTGAGATTTTGAGTTGTAAGACTTAGCCAATTTTCTCATATGTTTCCACCAATGACAAAGGGTGAGATTGTTGAAATTTGGCTAATATGGTTACATATATGTTTTCATTATGGAAACATATGATCTAATTGAAGATTGTATAGGTTAGAGAGCCAGTACGTCAGAGTGCAATACAAAATTATCTAAGTATGAGACAGTGTGTTTTTACCAATGAACCTGAAGATAGTTTTTGTTTGTGATGTCGACTGGAGTAAGTTTAGTGCTTGCACACTTGGAAATAGACTCTATGGTGACTATTGAAGACTCATCTCAGAGTGCAAGTCAGTATGGCATGTACGAGAGAAGTTATGATAGTTTTTCTAAAGACAATGTTAAGCCAATGGGACGGAATATGAAGACAGAATTGGTAAAGAGTTAAGGGATTATTTTGTTTATCAAAATCATGACTTAACAATATAAAGGGATGAAATCCTAGATTTTAACCCTCGGATAAAGTTATTTTTTAATATGATAGTTGACTGGAAAGTTATTAATCTTAATAACTTGTATAAATGTAATTGTAAATTGTAAGAAGTGAAGAATGAAGGAACGAATGTATGTAATAGCGATAGTGAAAGACCAGCAAAGAGATATTGATGCAAGCAGTATAAGGTTATGTACCTTGACCTACTTTTGTAATCAGTAAATATTATACATTACTTGTTTGGGAATTGGGCTCATCTGGTAATCACATTTTTTACTGCCAACTCCTAATAGGGTTAAGGCTTCTAACAAGGCCTATAGTCCCTTATTCAGAACTAAGACACTATATGCATGTAATAGACTCCTAATAGGGTCAACATCCTTAACAGGATACTTTTGATTAGTGGATCTTTGTGGGGACCATCCCCACTAGGGTTTTCCCTTGGCCAGGGTTTCCTCGAGAACAAATAATGTGTTATGAGTTCTTTAGTTTTATTGCTATGCATGTTGTTTAGCTTCTTATGTTATGCATGTGTAAAGATAATATGTTGTATCCATAATTGGGAAAAAGTAAAATTTTGTAGAATACCGATTCATTCCCCCTCTCAGTATTCCCTATTTCTAACAATTGGTATCAGAGCTTGGTTACTTGAAAAAGAATCATTCAAGGAAAGCCTAGCAGCATGAGTAAGATCTCTATGGATATGGATCAACTACAGAAGAATCTTGAAGAAGCTCTAGGATAGATTGATATGCTTACTAATGAAAGAGATACTCTGAAAATAAAATATGATGATACAAAGAACCTCATTGAGAAAATAAAAAACAAGTTGGAAGATCTGAAATCTGAAAAGGAATTTGAAGTTTTCATTCAAGATTGTGATGATAATTTAGAAAAAGAAAATGAGATCCTTAAGCATGAACTGAAGATATCAAATCTAAAGCTTAGTTTGAAAGATGGAAATGGCAAGAATGAAGCAAATCTGAAATCTGAGATTGAAAGTCTAAAGACTAAAAATGAAGGACTAAAATCTAAACTTGGTAAAGTAACATTTGAATTTGAGAAAGTCAATTTGCAGTATGTTGAACTTGAGAAATACAATGCAATTGTGAATGGTGAATTTACTCAATCTAAACAACAACTTGGAAGGTTATATTCAACTAGTGAGAAGATTGATGAACAAATATCTTATCAAAAATCATTCTATGATAAAACTGGTCTTGGATTCAACACTTTTAAAGAAAATGAAGAAAGCAAGGAATCAAATTTGAAAATATTTGAAAGCATAGATGAGAAGAAGTTTGATGAGATTAACAAATCTGAAGATACACCTAAGGAAGAAGAATCACCTAAGCAAGAGGAATCACCCAAAGGTATGCAAACAGAATTCAAAGGTAGATGTTTTTCTTGTAATACTATTGGTCATATGAAGAGAGATTGCATAGGTAAACAATTCAAACCTCTTAATGGTTATTGTTACAAGTGTCATGGTTTTGGACATAGAGCTATTGAAAGCAAGAAACCTAAATTTATTGAGTGTAATAATAGTAGTAGAATATTTAGGAATACTAACAATGCAGATAAGAAACCTACTGAAGATATGAACAGAAGAAATGGAATAATATGTTATAGATGCAACAAGGTTGGACACATTGCTAGATATTGTAGATCATAGATCTATCAGCCTGGACCAAGATATGGGAACAATGGAATAGTTTGTCAGATATGCAACAAGATAGGACACATAGCAAGGTTTTGCAGAATGAACAATAGAGTTTTTCATACCAATCCTAACCCTATAAATCATGCAAGAAGAAATGAAGATGCAAGTAACAGTCAGAAAGGATGTTGTAGTAATTCAGATGAAGTGATGTTTATCAAAAGCATAGATCAAGGAGACATATTCAACATTGAAGTTAATCAGGAAGGTGAAGTATTAAAAGGTAAGAATGAATCTTTACCTGACACATTTCAAAGTACTTAATTTATGAAAATTGCAATAGAATAGGAACTTAGATTAGTATAGAAGTAGATATATGATGAATTGAGTCTTGCACAATTAATGCAAGGTAGTGTATGATGTTCTAATGGTATGGTTAAGAGCACAAAGAAAAATATTATGTTTTGCGAGATCACAAGAAGTTTTAAATTTTTCAGGTTAGTAGAATCAGATTTTTGGAAAGAAGCGACAAAAGAATTGAATGCAATGTCAGATCTAAGTGAGATTGAATTAATAAAAGGTCATGATTTGTATTATTTGATCATCAAAGTGAATTCAAGTGTTAAGGAGATCAAAGAGAAGTGATTGGAAGTGTTTTGCAAGGATTTGGAGAAGAATTTTGTGCCGAATCTATGGAAGCCCTAAATCAGAAAATCAAGGTATTTTATTTGGTAGATCTTTAAATCAAAAAAGGAATTAGAGGAAATCAAGGATGTTTCTTTAATTCACAATGTCAGAGATAAAAATAGACCTAAGATGAAAAAGGAATTAGTAGAACACTTGAAAGATGATCCTAGGTTAGGTTTATCATCTATACCAATCAGAGTTTTACATCTAGAAAATGTTAGAAGTTATCTTAGATGCAAACTAGAGACTATCAATGATAGTGATTTCACCAAGCAATATCAGAAGATCTACAATTGAGACATGACATTGAAAGAAGGATTTGAACATTTGAAAGATAATGAGATCATTAAGTATGCATTATAGTATGAATTTGATAATGAAGAATGTACTAAGATAACTCTAAGCAGAATTCATAATGGGAATTTTTGGTTACAAGATAGAGTGATAGATATCACAGCTGATTTGATTCATGAAGTTACTGGACTATTTAAAATTGGAGCCTTTCCTTTAAATTAGAAGAACATGAGGAAAATATTCATAAACAGCACAAATTCATCCTATAATGGTAGAGGAATTGTGATTAGTAAGATTCAACAAGATGATGTCAGATACTTATGTAAGATCCTAACCACTAAGTTTTGTGCAAACTCAAGAGAGGATGACATGGTACCTAGAATGATACATGGAGCTTATATGATGTGTGTTGATAAAGTACAAGTTGATATGTGTGAGATTCTGAGAATTCAACTATTTGAGAATTTGGAAAAGATTAAGAAAACTAAGTACACATAGTTTAGATTCTCATCCTTAATCACCTATATGTTTTTTCATCTACTGAGAAGATTTCCTTACACCATTGGAAATGACAGGAATGATAGCCAAACTAAAATGGAAAGGATTAACCTAGTGTACAAGAGGCATGTTATTGATAAAGTGAATGAGAGTGCAGTATTGGTAATCAAGACATTTCAGGATATAGTGTCTAGCAGATCAAGGATCCCACAGTCTCTTGTGGAGAAGTATAAAAATGAGATATGTTTCTTGGTTGATGCTGACTTTACCTACATTGAAGCAATAGAACCTAGAATAGAGTTCATAGACCCTCTTGGCTATGAGATATCTAAGGTAGAGATAGAAGAATATGTGAGCAGGTTACTTAATTGCAAGATGGACACTCATTGTAACAGGTTTGGAACCTTTGACAAGAACTTCAAATATGAAAAGATCCTACTTGAAGAGAAGCAGTCAAAGAAAAGATTTGAGAGTATTATCAAGAAAATTCTAAAAGATACAGGGATGACTGAGCATGAATTCTTGGTAGCAAAGAAAATAGTAGCAACATTTAGAGATATTGGACAAAAAGAAGTTTTGTCTATTCCACCTCTATCATCAATTGCAACATAGCAAGAAGAAACACAAGTTAAGGTGAAAGTGGAAGAAATTGAGAAGGATCAAGAAGCAAGGATATCCACTAGATCCACTTCCTCCACACCTAGCAAAAGAGTAAAAGAGAGTGCTACTAGACCAAGTAAGAGGTAGAAAACATTAGTGCAAAGTTCCAAGGAAAATTGCAGAAATTAAAGATGATGACACTTCTATTAAGAAGAAAACTTGGAAACCTAGAGTTGAGAAGCTTAATGAGCAGATCATTCAAGATGGAGACTTTACAAGAATGAATAAGTATTATGATCTCTATGATTATGCAGAGATATTAAATTTAGAAAATGCACTGGTCAAGCATATGATTTTGTCTAATAAGAATTTTGATACAATTCAGGGTAAGATACCTAATGATTTGTACAATAAACTTGTGAATAGGAAGAAGAGAGCATCAGAAGAAGACACATCTATTAGAGAAATGATTGTAAGAAAGATTTGTGTTGTAAAAGATGAAGCACACTTTAGTCAGATTATGAAAGCTTTAAGCACCCATTTGAGAACCAAGAAGAGAACCATTCAGATTATGGGAGGTAGATATGAGGAAGTTAATGCAGAAACAAAGCAAGCAATCATCTAGGTTATGTCAGAGAATGCTAGAGAACCATCAGTTGCAGCAGAACAAGTAGGTGAAACATAACAAGAGGACATTCCCTCTCCACCAGCCATAAACATTGAAGATGAAGTCATGAATGTAGAAGGAACTAAGATCACCTTGGATACTGATGATAATGTATTCAAGAATCTAGAAAACATTGTTGATAATTCAAATTTTGAAGAGCAAGAGACTACCAAAGGAGAAGAGAAAATAGTGACCAGAGTTGTAGAACCTAAAGTGAGAGAAAAACTAGTACTTGAATCCAATAAAGAAGATATCAATCATACTCCTAAGACTAGAAAGATGAATCAGATTGGATCTCTGATTGAAAATTTGGGAAAGGAAGTACATGATCATGATCAGATGGAATTGATCACATCCTTGAATAAGATCATTAGAAAGAATAAGAAAGTAGAAACTCTTGAAGGATGCCTGAAGGAGCTTACTGAGAAGTTAAAAGGCATTGTAACTACATAAATTGTAGAAGCTGACCCTCTAGAAAAAGAAAAGAAAGTGATGAACACTTTTGATAGTGAGTTCACAAATTTAACTGATATAGCAAAAGTGAAAGCTCAAGCAGCCTATGAAGCCAAAAAACTTTTGAACATTAGCCATAATATCAGGAATGATATCAACAATCTTGATATTTGTATAAAGGACTTGAGAAAGAATTTGGAAAGAGGAAAATCCATGTACATCCAGTGTACAAAATCAGAGACCTTGATAGTAGAAGAAGATCAGAAGATGAAGATGAAGGAAGAAGAAATTTAGAATGAAACTAACTTTCTTTCAAGCCCCAATGTGAAGGTATCTAATGTTGAGAAGAAAATTCGTAAGATATATGATGAGATCACAATTTTGCAAGATGAAAAGGATAGGAAAATGGAAAGATTCACTCTTTTAAGAGATCACACTTCTATGAAGTTAAGTATTATTGAAGGGCAATTAGAAGAATGTCTTTCAGCTAAGACATCTTTTCAAAAGTTTAGCTTTTATAATCTCCAAGCATGTGAGATAGCATCTTATAGATTATGCACACTACTCAGTGTGGCAGATTCTATTAATTAATCATGGGAGAAGGATTTAGAGGCTATAAAGTTGATTTTGTAGATTGTGTTGCAAGCCTACTGGCTTTGCAATATTGAGTTAAGGTATAATATTTTTGTGAATACAGTTTTATAACCCTCCTTAGCTTTATTTTGTCATTGTTGTCAAAGGGGGAGAGATATAGAGCAGAAAATTGATAAGAAAATGATAAGGATTGATACTCTTAGGGGGAGTACTGTATTAGAGATAAGAGCTTTTGGAGTTATAAGGATAGTATATATATTTTATACTATGGCCACAATTTTGAGATTTTGAGTTGTAAGACTTAGGAAATTTTCTCATATGTTGCCACAATGATAAAGGGGGAGATTTTTGGAAATTTGGCTGAGTTGGTTACATAGATGTTTTCATTATGGAAACATATGATCTACTTGAAGATTGTATAGAGAGCTAGAATGTTAGAGTGCAATGCGAAATTGTCTAAGTATGAGACAGTGTGTTTTTACCAGTGAACTTGAAGATAGTTTTTATTTGTGATATCAACTGGAGTAAGTTTAGTGCTTGCACACTTGAACATAGACTCTATGGTGACTATTGAAGACTCATCTTAGAGCGCAAGTCAGTATGACATGTACATAAGAAGTTATGATAGTTTTTCTAAATACAATGTTAAGCCGACAAGATAGAATATGAAGAGAGAATTGGTAAAGAGTCAAGGGATCATTTTGTTTATCAAAATAGTGACTTAACAATATAAAGGGATGACATCCTATATGTTAACCCTTGGATAAAGTTATTTTGTAATATGATAGCCGACTAGAAAGTTATTAATCTTAATAACTTGTATAAATGTAATTGTAAATTGTAAGAAGGGAAGAATGAAGGAACGAATGTATGTAATAGCAGTAGTGAAAGACCAGTGAAGAGATATTGATGCAAGAAGTATAAGGTTATGTACCTTGACCTACTTTTGTAATCAGTAAATATTGTACATTACTTGTTTGGGCAGTGGGCTCATCTGGTAATCACATTTTGTACTGCCAACTCCTAACAGGGTTGAGGCTTCTAACAAGGCCTATAGTCACTTAATTAGGATTGAGACACTATATGCATGTAATAGACTCCTAAAAAGTTCAACATCCTTAATAGGATACTTTTGATTAGTGGATCTTTGTGAGTACCATCGCCACCAGGGTTTTCCCTTGGCTAGGGTTTCCTCGAGAACAAATAATGTGTTATGAGTTCTTTAGTTTTATTGCTATGCATGTTGTTTAGCTTCTTATGTTGTGCATGTGTAAAGATAATCTATTATATCCATAATTGGGAAAAAGTAAAAGTTTGTAGAATATTGATTCACCCCCTCCTGCCCTCTCAGTATTCACTATTTCTAAGAAGTGTTCCTTGAGGGAAGGGGGATTGTGAAAGACTTTTTATCATTGTATTGTGTATTTCCAATATGTTTGGATGCAGGATAGACTAGAAGAATGAAGGATCACTCATTGATTGCATGATAACCCAGTTTTAAAGGGTCACTAGTTGAGGGGATAGTAAAGGTTTGAATGTTGATATTGTTCATTGAGGGAAGGGGGATTTTAAAATGCTTGTTATCATTTTATTGTATATTTCCAATATATTTGGATGCAGGGTAGAACATGAGAATGAAGGATCACTAATTGATTACATCATAACCTGGTTTTGAAGGGTCACTGGTTGAGGGGACAATCAAGGTATGGATGTTGATAGTGTTCCTTGAGGGAAGGGGGATTTTGAAAGACTTTTTATCATTGTATTATGTATTTCCAATATGTTTGGATGCAGGGTAGACTAGGAGAATGAAGGATCACTCACTAATTGCATGATAACCTAGTTTTGAAGGGTCACTGGTTGAGGGGACAGTCAAGGTCTGGATGTTGATAGTTTTCATTGAGGGAAGGGGGATTTTAAAATACTTGTTATCATTGTATTTTGTATTTCCAATATGTTTGGATGTAGGGTAGAACATGAGAATGAAGGATCACTAACTGGTTGCATGATAACCTAGTTTTGAAGGGTCACTGGTTGAGGGAACAATCAAGGTCCAGATGTTGATAGTGTTCCTCAAGGGAAGGGGGATTGTGAAATAATTTTTATCATTTTATTGTGTATTTCCAATATGTTTGGATGTAGGGCAGACTAGGAGAATGAAGGATCACTCATTGATTGCATGATAACCTAGTTTTGAAGGGTCACTGGTTTAGGGGACAGTCAAGGTCCAGATGTTGATAGTGTTCCCTGAGGGAAGGGAGATTGTGAAAGACTTGTTATCATTGTATTGTGTGTTTCCAATATGTTTGGATGCAAGGAAGACTAGGATAATGAAGGATAACTCACTGATTGCATGATAACCCATTTTTGAAGGGTCACTAGTTGAGGGAACGTCAAGGTCTGGTTGTTGATAGTGTTCCTTGAGGGAAGGGGGATTTTGAAAGAATTTTTATCATTGTATTGTGTATTTCCAATATGTTTGGATGTAGGAAAGACCAGGAGAATGAAGGATCACTCATTGATTACATGGTAACCCAATTTTGAAGGATAACTAGTTGAGGGGACAGTCAAGGTCCAGATGACTGGGCCATTCAAGGACCCTATTTATTTTTATTAATTTCTATTCAAATTGGATGCATGGATTTCTTGTGAATTATCAGTTGCTATGTATCCTGTAACTGCATTTGTAAATCTGCATATACTTCTCTAGGGTTGTAAGCCACTTAGGGATCAAAATAGAGAAACTAAATCAAAATCATTCTTTGTCCTATTTCCTTTTAACAAAGTCTCAACTATCAATGATATAACAATACATTTGATTCCTTAAGCTATTAATACAAATGGCACCTAGCTAGAAGTTCACGGGTTGTCCATTTGATAACCACAGTCAACATTTCAAAAAAATGGATATCCTTGAGCACAAGTATCAATAACATCAAATAATGGAGTTAAAGCACTAAATCAAAATTGTTCTTTGTCCTATTTCCTTTTAACAAAGTCTCAACTATCAATGATACAATACATTTGATACCCTAAGCTATTAATACAAATGGCACCTAGCTAGAAGCTCATGGGCTATCCATTTGATAACCACAGTCAACATTTCAAAAAAATGGATATCCTTGAGCAAAAGCATGGGCTAGGGAATGACACTAGAGTAACATCATTTAATAGAGATAAAGCATTGGCTAGGGCATGACACCAGTAGAATATTGTGGTCATTTTAGAGAGAATTCATGATCAAATAAAATGCAATGCATTTGAAATTTGCAGTTGAATATGATGCCAGAGGATCGAAAGATGAAGAAATCACATACCTTCTCTCACACCTAGCTTTCGCTCCTTTTCTCCCGCTCCTTTTCTATGCCAATCGAAATAAAAATGATTTGGCACTTCACTTTATTTTTATTTTTATGTATACCTGAAACTATCAGAATTCTAATGGTCAATTTAAAACCCATTCGAATACCGACATCAGCGGGGCCTATTTTAAACAAAAATAACAAATTCATTAAAAAAAATTTACCTGTTGGAAGTGTCTGTCAAAATTTGGCGCCAAATGTAGTAGTGCAAGAATCTTTTAATCCAACTAGCAATGTCAAGGGACTCTTTTCTTCTACCAATTCTTCATTTTTTATAATCATCTTGCATAAACCCTGACCTCTCACCAATTTAGTGGTTTGATATCTAGATCAAATTCTTGCACCTTCACTACCCATGTTTCTCAGCTATTTATGACTACCTCTTGCTCTATGAGTATACTTTTGACTGTTGCATTGGGAACATAAACCATGGAATGCAAATGGAGTATGTAGAATCAAAATTGTTTTACTGCTTTGACTACTACAAAGGCTTCTTGGTCTATCAAATAATAATTTAAATCATGTTTCTTCAATGGATTACTCATGAAAGAGATCAGGGTTTCCTCATTTTTATCATTTTTTGGCAATAAGATCCCCGACATAGTGTGCTCACTAGCATAGCAGTAGATTATAAAATCTTTCTTAAAATTAGGGTGAACCAATACTAGACCTTGAGATATAGCATTTTTAACTCCTTCAAAAGACTTTACAGTTTCCTCATTCCATTTGAAATTTTTTTCTCACTTAATAGACTTACCACAGGCTAGGTAGTTTCTGAGAAGTTAGGTACAAAATTTCATAGAAAATTGATCTTCCCAAAGAAAGAATGAATCCCTTTTCAATTTGACAGAAAACATAGTTGCTAAATTTCCCAAACCCCCTCTAGATCAATTATTATTCCATCCTTTGACACTAGATTCCCAAGAAGCTTCCCCTCTATGACACATAAAATAAACTTCTTTGGATTGAGTGATATTCCATGATCCCTACATTTTTGCAAGATCATTCTCAAATCACACAAATGCTTCTTTCTTATTTTTGAAAACACTGCCATATAATCTAAATATATCACTATCACTTTGTTGATTAGGTGTTCGAAAGAGGAGTTCATAGCACGCTGAAAAGTAGCTCCTGTATTTATTAATCTAAAAGGCATTATATTGTATGAAAAGGTACCCCAAGGAGTGGTGAAGGCTTTCTTCTGTTGATCTTCAGGAGTTACACTAATTTGATTATATCATGAAAACCCATCAAGCAGGGACATCATTTCAGAGCTAGCCACTATTTGCAAAATATGATCCATGTTAGGTAGGGCAAAATTATCTTTGAGACTTGCCTAGTTCAGCTTTCTAAAATCTAAACATATCCTTATTTCTCCATTTTTTTTTACATACTAGAATAATATTTGTAGCCCATGTTGAGTGGTGGATGGGATATATTATTTATTTTTTTCATATCTTATCCACTCTCAGAATATTGCATCTGCAACCTTTAGGTTATAATTCCTTAGTTTTTACTTGAAAGGACTAGCTCCAAGTTTCATTGGGATGTGGTGCTTGAATTTTCCTTGCTTCAAATATTTTAGGTCTTCATATGACCATGTGAAAACATCTTTGAATTATTTTAGTAGCTTTGAAAACCTCACTTTCTCTTCTATAATACAACAAGTGCCTAAATTAACAAACTTCGAATCATCATCATTGCCAATGTTGATCTTCTCGCAGTCATCAGATGATTTTTTATTAGGTGTAGGGGTTTTATTGGTAAAACAATATCTTTTATCAAAGAGCCTTTCCAGGTTCATCAGTCCTTTTGTAATGCAGTTTCCTTTTAACTTGATGGTCTTTGATCTGATTTCATCTCCAGGGTCAAAACAAAACTCATGACATTCTGCATCTAAACCTTCAAATTACACAAAAGAGAAATTCTCTACCCCTTCCAAGAATTAGATAATATGAGCATCACGACGCATTGCAAAATGGAGAATATAAGAATGGATAGTCCAAACCTACACTAGCAACAACAATACAATAGAAAAACAACAAGAGAATACTCAAATAGAATTTTCATTCAACATGCCCAACTGTAAAGCCTTCCAGGTTAGGGCCAAATACAATCAGTTACAATAGTAATTCTACAATCTTTTAGCTATTCTAGCTCTGTGACATATCAACAACTAGTAGAAACACTAAGGAAGATCTAAACTTGAGCTCACAAGTCACCAAGCAATCACCTTGTGTCCAAGCATGCAAACCACTAGCTCTTCTATTACAAATATCAGACAAACTATCTGATCTGCAAGATCTTGCAGGATCCAATTAATGTCCCATGACTTTATTTCCTTGTCCCTAACAACTATCCAAACCCTTGCTTTTATACTCCTCTCACTGCAAGTCAGATGGAAGAAAGAAATAAATCCTAAGACCTAGTCAGCTTCTAAAGAAAAAGAAATATTAAATGCAACATCATTCTACTCTCAAATAGCCTTACAAATAATTAATTCTCCATGTCAGCCTCTAGATCCACATAGGAGAATACAACATAAGCTACCCACATTAAATACATCATCTCGGTCAACCAAATCTCCAAGAGCTCTAGTTGGTAAGCCAAACTACTGAGTGATCCAGGCATCACCAGGAAAGCACAAGCATCATTGAGTATAGGTTCTATTGAGCACCAGAAGTTACCGAGTTCCCTTCAGTGACCGAGCCCTTCAATGATCAAGCCCCTCGGTCAAAGCTACATCTGAGTAATACATAAACACTCCAACACACCAACATACCAACATACATGATTTCCAACTACCCTAGGATTCTCCTACATCAAATCATCATTGAACACTTGCCATGAAATGGCATTATCTGGCACACTAGATCTATGAATTAGTTATATTGAATACTTATCTTTTCCAAAATCAAGGTGTGGAATAAATATGCCGCTGAACCAGCTAAGGCATCAGCTCTAGAATGAAACTATGTTGGTATTAATTCAATTTAAAATACGTCAAACCATTCAATCTCATCTGAGATCTTGTTTTGGTAGTGCTACAACCTTTCATTCTTAATGGAAAACAAGTTCCTAACTTATTTTACAATCCATTTAGCATGACATTTTTCTTTCAACAACTTGATTCCTTTCTTCTTTGTCTCTTCCATGCCAAGAAGTAAGGCTTTGTATTCATCTGTGTTATTCCTATTTTTAAAATCTAGTTTAAAAGCATAAGGTAATATTTCTCCAAAAGGAGATATAAACACTATTCTGACTCCTGACCCGGTTGAAGAACAACTACCATCAAACTCAAGATTCCACAAGATTTCTCCTTTTAATGCATCTAAATCAGATTCATCAACTTCAAGCATAATCAAACAATTAGAAAAATCTGATTCTTGATATAAGATATGTGATTTGGGGTCTTCAGAGGGGAACACGATGTACTTAGACTTAGCCTTCGGCTAAAGGTCTACCTTTTGATTACCTATGGGAGTTATAGCTTGGGACCAATCCAACTTAATTTCACCTCCTAAGTCTTTACAAAAGGTTCTACTTAGGAGCATCCCATAACTGGATGGGATGTCAGCAACAAGGATTGTTAGTTTTAACCTTTTATTAGGATGAGATGCAAGAGAAACTTAAGCATCTTTGATTTTCCCCACCAATGGGACCTTCTTGGAATCCATTGTGTATCAATTTCCAAAGGTTTTGTGTCAAAGGAAGGTCTAAAGCCTTGGCCACAGAGGAAGGCATTATGTTATTTGAGGCACCTAAGTCTACAATACAATTTCTTAGTTTGTACCCATGTATGGACAAAGAAACATAGAAATTTAATTCTAACTTGGTAGAGGAAGAAGAGACTTGAGGAGCTTCTACATGAGAAGTAGGTTATTCATATGTGGACAGGTTGTCTCTTAATTCAATAGGGATTTCAAAAGAAGATATAATATTTACTTATTAAGTTTTATTGACTAGGGAAGAGCCTTTTACATAATCAATCATCTTATCTAATTCCTTAGGATTAAGCCTTAAATAATCAGCCAGAGAAATTTGAATTTTAGAAGACTTGCAAAAATCAACTATACTAAAAAAGGTTCAGGATCTGACCTTCTTAGTATCTTTACATCTGGTGTTGAGGATCCTTGAAACTTATGACCAACACCGGCTTGATTTATCAGTCCCTTTTCTTTCCTAACAATCATTTAAGTAGGAGACTGAGTTGGAGTCCTAATGATGCATTGGTTTCTGGTAAGCACATAACAAGAAGAATCTTCAAGAGTAAGAAGAACACTACCAGCTCTGTTAGAATCTGATTCATATTTCAAGTAGTAACTCATAGAGTCACCATGTCCTCATGAGGTTCCATCATCAATAGGTATCTCTACTATGTTTTCTTTATTAGTCTCCATTTGATGGTATCTCACCATTTTGGGGGAAGAGGAGCCATTGTGATCATCAGTTAGGTGAAAAATAAACATATTCCCTCTATTTGTCAATGAACCTTCAATTAAGAGTTTTTGTTGTCTTGGGAGAAAATTAGATTTCTTACCAAAGGTGCCTCCACTTTGATTTGGATAACTACGAGGGATATCCTAATATGGAGTTGTAGGTTTGGGAAATTGTCTCTTCATTTGAATCATGTCATTAACTAGTTTTTGTACAATAGGGCCAGTGGGACTAGAAGTAGATGCCCGACTATTAGGAATCTACACTTCCTTTTTCCATTTTGTAACAGTTATCATATCATCCTTGAGTTTGACTGCCAGAGCCTGGGCAGCTACTAAATCTACTACTCTCCCACATCACAAGTGAAAGTGATATCAAGAGGCATGACGTTCACAAAGAAACCTTTTGTATTCTCATCACTAGGATGATGTGCATTGGGTATTCTATGTAAACATTTGTTGAACTTGGCAATGAATTCCCTCATTGGCTCATGTATCTCTTTTTTAATTGAGAGAGTTACAACAATAAAGAGTTCTCCTCATCCACCACTTTTAAGTGAGCTTCAAAGGTTTTTTTCATAGCATTCCAAGTTTCGATAGAACCATTAAGAAGATGGTGGAACCAATTTTCAGCTGCCTCAGTCAATGTCTGAAAAAATAAATGAATGGCCACATCTTTAGTTGCCACAATGATAACCCCACATGAAGTGCTAAATGCATATTTAAGGTGATCATTTGGAGAGACCTTGCCATCCCTACTAAATTTAGGAAGGACCTCTCTAGATCCTTTAGGAAAGGCTTGTAGGTTAAAATTGGTCAGGTCAAGGGGTCCAACTTGGTCTCCCCATGGTTGGTTTTAAGCCATGTTGGGTAGAACTATATTTAGGGGTTGGGCATTAAAATGGAATGGGAATAATGTGCCAAATAGAGTGAGGGCCTGAAAATTAGTAGTAGATGGTGATAAATTGGTAGGCGAAGAAGGTCTACTTGTAGCTTGAACTCTCCTTCTTACAAGGATATCACAGGTAAAGTTCAATCATCTTAAAGCCTCAAAATCTTTGTCAATCAAACCTTTAGCTCTATCTCCCCTAGTGTATCTTTGATGACCTACAACTAATTAAGTATCTTGATGAACTAAAAGACAATGATTAGAGATCATTGAGCTATTAAAGTAATATGTAAGATGATTAAATCAGTCAATATGTTTTCATTGATGTCAACTAGTTTTGACTATACTTATCATGATAGTTACAAACATCTAAATATCTGTAGAAGAAATAAATGGTGAAGAAATGAGATATCTACATAAGGAAAAGATGGATATGACACATAAGGATAAGGTATACATTGGGTAACTTATTGATGAGTCTATGGCTTTATATTATTGACTTGAGCATGTTACATTGTTCCATTATGAAGAAGAGATTTGAATTGAACAAGTTAATGTGGTGAGTAATTAAAGAATTTTGTATACATCAAGCCAGTGAAGTGTATACCGAGTGGCAGTAATAACCGAGTTAGTTCTAATTACTGTAAAAAATAGGTTTTGAAGGGACCCAAAACCCTTTACAACTTAAGGATCAAAAGATCAGAAGAGGATAGCACAATGCCAAAAAAGAGGCATACAACATCAATTTGCCCATATAAGGGACTACAGTGATAGCGTTAAAAGGAATAGAAACCTAGACAAAAAGATAGCAGGGAAAATAAAAAACCAGTAGGAAAACCAGACTAAGCATCCACATATAGAACCCTGACTTTCAAATCTAGTGTCTTCTCCATCTTGGCCTGAATGTTGTCCATCTACCCAATAACACTTTTTAGCTCATCCAAGTTCTTCATCAGAGGGGTTTTTTTCCTGTTGCTCCCACGGGTCTGAGAACTAGGGCCACCACTATCCAGTAGATGAGAATTTCTGACCTCAGTATCATCCTCCGAAGCCTTATCCAGCAAGTTCACCAGAGCCTTGAGATTGGTACTGGAAGCCTTCATATGGTCCATACTATGTTGGAGGATATTGATAAGAGTATTATCAACTTTATCCATTCTTTCCTTTATATCAGTAGCAGGGGGGTTAGAAGATCTCTCTTTGAGGAGAGACTCAACTTTCTCATGGAGGATAGCATTGTTAGCTTCAAGCTTCCTGATTTTGAGATGGAGCCTTTTAATTTCATGAAAGCACCATTTGTTGAATCTAAAGGAATAAAGGACCTCAGTTTTGGCAGTCTGTAAAACACTAGTAGTCACTTCTTCCCTATCATTAAAATCTTTGAAAATGATCTTGATAGAGGACTCTCTATCTTTCCATTCACTAGAGTCATCACTACCCTCCTGAATGTTGTCCTCAGAATCCTGAGAGATAGGCACATCGTGCCTCATACTTGCAACAAAATCATCCAGAATGGGTACCTCCTCTTTAATGAAATCCCGATCATTCTTCTACTTCTTCGCATACTAAATAGTAGTGTCAACCAGGTCTTCTAGGCTATGAGAATTATGCACCATAGTACCTTCCAAGTTAGCCTCTTCCAAAGCTTCACCTTTCTCCTCAACCATACTATCCTGAATATTTTTCTCAGGGTCCTCAGCTTCAACAATGTCCTTATCCTCAGTGGACATGGGCTTAGGTTCATCCCCCCGCATTTGTGAATCATCAGTACCCTTTAGGTGAGCCTCATCTTTTAGCTGGTCCTCCCCCTCAATCATTTCCTTGTTCTCCTCCCCCAAATCCTTACTATTAATTTCCTCATTATGCTCTCCAGGGGTAGACATATCATCAGAGTCATTAGTATCATCCCTTTCCTTGCCATGGCTTTGAATCTCTTGGATCTTCTCAGCAAACTCCTCATTAGAGTCCTCCATCTCAGAACCCTCTAAGTAAACCTCAACTTCCATAGCTTCCGAGCAAGTCTTCCTCGAGATACTACCAAGATTATCCTCCTCCTTCCACTTAACAGACCCAGAATTAGTAGTTTTAGGGCTCTGTTTACTCTTTCAAAAGGAGGGGGTGGAGCTAGGGTTAGGGATAGTTCTCTTCATATTTTCATAAATCAAAATAATCAAGCCCTCATACTTAATAACCTTCTTAGGAGAGCCCTTATGCTCATTAATACTTTTAACTAGAGAAGTATGTAGATAATAGGGTATATTAATGGTATCCTTGTACCTAAAGTGGTTAAGGAACATGAAGTGATGGTAATGAGCATGGGTGAAGTGATCATTGAGGATAAAATACCCCATCACAACCTCCAAAATGTAGCACCATATTTCCTTGATTTTGACATGATCAATGTAGCCATTAATCTTGCCCTCCGCAAAATCAACCTTTTCCTTCGGAGACTTTGGCAATTTTTTGGCCACTGTATCTGATATCTTGTGATTCCTATAAAACTTATGTCCATCATTGGGGATACCCATCACTTGAGTGATAAGCTCCATAGTAATCTCCACTGTTCTTCCTTCAATGGTGACTATGTCATTTTTCCAGCCTTCAACAAATTTTTGAGTGATATCCTTGTCATATCCATGTAATTTTTCCAAATAAGGTGTCACTCCACCTTTTTTTATCTTTTTCCAAACCATAGCGATATCAGCCTCCTTGAGCTTATTAAAATTATTTGTCTCTTCACACTTCAGGTTACCCCCCATTTTAGAGAAATACAATAACACCGAGCTCTTTTTCAAAATAGGGCTATGGTGATCAAGAAAGCTTTCCATGTTAATAAAGAGATTAGCAGAATGTATAACCCAAAAAGTGTGTGAACTATTGCTAATGATGTTGCTTAAACTATCATTCCATACTTTCCCATGATTGCCCATAGAATCCGTAGTGCTTAGGCAAGTCTCATTAATAATTTCCAATCTTTCCTGCCTTATGATTTATTTTATCATAATTAATGTATGATTTAGTGTCCTCTTTGATATCTGCCTCACTGTCCCAGGTGATGACCTCATCAGATTTAACCCCAATATTAGCCAGGCTATCCGCCATGGAGTTACTCTCATGGTACACATGAGTAATGTGAATACTAGTACACATGGAAATAATTTCTTTCACTTTGGAGATTATATTGTCAATAGTCCATGATGGAGGAGAATTACCATTAAGGTAATTAATAATATTCATTGAGTCACCCTCCAACCAAATAATTTTAAAATTGAGTCTATTTGCAAGTTGTAACCCATAGTAAGCTCCCAAAGCTTTCGCCATATGGTTGTTTTGAGTTCCCAAAGGAACAACATTAGTAGCAATAACATTCCCATTATAGTCTTTGATAACACTTCCACACCCTCCTAGACTAGGATTTTTTAGAAATAGGGAATACTGAGAGGGGGGTGTGAATCAGTATTCTACAAACTTTATCTTTTGCCCAATTATGGATATAACAGATTATCTTTATACATGCATAACATAAGAAGCTAAACAACATGCATAACAATAAAGAACTCATAACACATTATTTGTTCTCAAGGAAATCCTAGCCAAGGGAAAACCCCAGTGGGGATGGTACCCACAAAGATCCACTAATCAAAAGTATCTTGTTAAGGATGTTGACCCTGTTAGGAGTCTATTACAAGCATATAGTGTATCAATCCTGATTAAGGGACTATAGGCCTTGTTAGAAGCCTCGACCTTGTTAGGAGTTGGAGTACAAAATGTGATTACCAAATGAGCCCACTCCCCAAACAAGTAGTGTACAATATACATTGATTACATAAAAGGTTAAGGTACATAACCTTATACTACTTGCATCAACATCACTTCGCTGCTCTTTCACTATCGCTATTACATATGCTTCATATACTTCACATCATACTTCTGCAATTACTTGCTGCTTGTTACAATTTCTTCCTTTTTACAATTACAATTACCATTACATTTATACCAATAGATTTATCAAAGAGTTAACATCTAAGATGTCATCCCTTTATATTATTAAGTCATTATTTTGATAAACAAAATAATCCCTTAACTCTTTACTAGTTTTGTCTTCATATTCTATCCTGTCGGCTTTACACTATCTTTGGTAAAACTGTCATAACTTCTTCTATACATGTTGTACTGACTTGTGCTCTGATATGGGTGATCAATTGACATCATAGAGTCTATGTTCAAGTGTGAAAGCACTAAACTTACTCTAGTCAACGTCGCAAACAAAAACTATATCCAGGTTCACTAGTTAAACACTGTCTCACACTTAGACAAATTTGCAATATGCTCTTTCATACTTTCTCTCTGACTTGTGCAATCTTCATGAGGATCATATGTTTCCATAATGATAAAATCCATGCATTCAACTTAGCCAAATTGCCAACAATCTCCCCCTTTGTCATTGGTGGCCACATATGAGAAAATTGGCTAAGTGTACAACTCAAAATCTCAAAAATGTTCAAAATTGTGGCCATAGTATAAAATACATACTATCTTTATAACTCCTCAAAAATTATTGCCTCTAATATAGTACTCCCCCTAAGAGTAACAACCCTTATCATATATTATCAATTTTCTTCTATATATCTCTCCCCCGTTGACAGCAATGACAAAATAAGGTAGGGAGGGTCACAAAATTGTATCACAAAAAGTTATACCTCAATTTATTTATTGCAAAGCCAGTAGGCTTGCAACACAATCTACAAAATCTATCTTCATGGCTTCTATCTCCTTTTCCCATGATTTCTTAATGGAATCTGCCACATTGAGTAGTGTGCTCAATCCATAAGAAGCAATTTCACATGCTTGGAGATTTTCAAAGTTAAATTTTTGAAAAGATGTCTTTGCTGAAAGACAATCTTCCAATTGTTCTTCAATTATGCTCAACTTCATAAAAACATGCTCTCTCAAAAGAGTATATCTTCTCAATTTCATGTCTTTATCATCTTGTACAATTCTGATTTCATCATACAATTTTCTAATTTTCTTCTCAACATTACAGACCTTCACATTGGGGTTAGGTAGAAGTTTTGTTTCATTTAGAATCTCTGCTTCCTTCAACTTTATCTTCTGATCTTCCTTAGCTATCAGAGTCTCTGATTTTGTACACTATATGTACAAAGATTTTCCCATTTCCAAATGTTTCCTCAAATCTTTGATATGGATATCAAGAGTATTGATATCATTATTGATGTACTGATTGATGTTCAAAAGCATTCTAGCCTCATAGTCTTCTTGTGCTTTCACTTTTGCAATATCAGCTAGGTGTGTGAATTCATTATCAAAGATACTCATTACCTTCTTTGCCTTCTCCATAGGGTCTATTTCTAAAATTTGTGTGGTCACAATACTTTGTAACTTCTCAGTTAGTTCCTTTAGACATCCTTCAAGACTCTTCACCTTCTTAATCTTACCAATTATTTTATTTAAGGATGAAATCAGTTCCAACTAATCATCATCATCTACTTCTTTTCCCAAATGCTCAATCATAGAGCCAATTTGAGTCTTCTTTCCAGTCTCAGGAGTAAGACTGATATCTTCTTTGGTGGGAAGGGGAACTTGTTCTTCTACAACTGGTGGTTCCACAATAGTGGTCTCTATCATTTCTTCTTCTTTTGTAGCTTCTTGTTCCTCAAAGGCCGAATTGTCAACAATGTTCTCCAAATTCTTGAATACATTTTCATTAGTATCCAAGGTGATTTGTGTACCTTCTACATTCATTGTTTCATCTTCAATATTAATAGCTGGAGAAGAGGGAATGTCCTCTTGTACTTTCTCACTTGCTTGCTCTACTACAACTGATGATTCTCCAACATACTCTTCCATAACCTTGATAATTTCCTATTTAGTCTCAAAATTTACTTCTTCATACCTACCTCCCATAATCTAAATTGTTCTCCTTTTGGTTCTTAGATGGGTGCTTAGGGCCTTCATAATTTGGTTGAAATGACCTTCATCTCTTATCTCACAAAGCTTCCTCACAAGCTTTTCTCTGATAGATGTGTCTTCATCTGATGCTCTCTTCTTTCTGTTCAGAAGTTTGTTATAGAGATCATCAGGTATTTGTCCTTGAATAGTATCAAACTTCTTGCTAGTCAAGATCATATGCTTCACAACTGCATTCTCTAGATTAAGTCTATCAGTATAATCATAAAGATCATAATATTTTTTCATTCTTGAAAAGTCACCATTCTCAATAATCTTCTCATTAAGCTTTTGAACTTTAGGTTTCCAAGCTTGCTTCTTTGTAGTGACATCATCTTTAACCTATGCAATCTTTCTTGGAATAGGTTACACTAGAGTTTTATGCCTCTTTCTTGCTCTAGTGGCACTCTCCTTAAATCTTTTGCTAGGTGTGGAGGAAGTGGACCTAGTAGACATCTTTGTTTCTATGTCCTTCTCAGGTACTTCCACTTTCACCTTTACTTGAGGTTCTTCCTGTGGCACTGCAATTGATGATAAAGGAGGGATAGACAAAACTTCCTTTTTTCCACTCTCTCTGATTGCTACTACTATTTTCTTTGCTACCAAAAACTCTCTCTCTCTTTCATTCCTGTATCCTTTCTTAATGATGCTCTCAACTCTCTTCTTAGACTACTTTTCTTCAATTAGAATCTTTGTGGATTTGAAGTTCTCCTCAAAGGTTCCAAACTTGTTACACTGAGTGTCCAACTTACACTTCAATAGTCTGCTAACATACTCTTCAATCTCTACCTCAGATATTTCATAGCCAAGAGGTTCTATGAACTCTGTTTGAGGCTCTACGACTTCAATATAGGTAAGGTTAGTATCCACCATAAAACATATATCATCTTTATATTTCTCAACAAGAGACTTAGGGATCCTTGATTTGCTAGACACAATATTTTGAAATGTCTTAATAACAAGTACTGCACTTTCATTAACACTGTCAATAACATGCTTTCTATATACTACATTAATCCTTTCCATTTTGGTTTGTCCATCATTCCAATCATTTCCTATGGTGTAAGGAAATCTCCTCAAAAGATGAAAGAACATGTATGTGATTAGGGATGAGAACCTAAACTGTGTATACTTAGTTTTCTTGATCTTCTCCAAGTTCTCAAACAATTGAATTCTAAGAATTTTACACATCAACTTGTACCCTATCAACACACATAAGATAAGCTGCATATACCATTCCAGCTACCATGTCATCTTTTCTTGAATTAGCATGAAACTTAGTAGTTAGGATCTTGCATATGTATCTCACATCAACTTGTTTGATCTTGCTAATCATAATTCCTCTACCATTATAGGATGAATTAATGTTGTCAATGACTATTTTTCTCATGTTTTTCTCATTAAAAGGAATAGCTCTAGTCTTAGATAATCCAGTGGCTTCATGAATAAAATCAGCTGTAATATCTATCACTCTATCCTCTAGCCAAAACTTTCCATTATGAATTCTACTCAAAATGATCTTAGTGCATTCTTCATTATCAAATTCATATTGTAATCCATATTTGACAATTTCATTATGTTCCCAATTATTCAAAACCTTGTTTCATTGACATATCTTGATCGTACATCTTTTGATATTCATTTGTAAAATCACTATCATTTACTGTCTCTAGTTTGCATCCAACATAACTCTCGACATTCTCTAAATGTAAAACTCCATCTAGTATGGATGATAATGCAAACTTGGGGTCTTCTTCCAATGGTTCTATTGGATCCTTTTTAAATTTAGGTCTATTCTTGTCTCTGACATTGTGTATTAAGGAAACATCCATGATTTCTTCAAATGCCTTTACTGATTCAAAGATTTTTCAAGTAAAATACCTTAATTTCATGATTTTAGGGCTTACATAGATTCGGCACACAATTCTTCTCCAAATCCTTGCAAAATGCTTTCTATCATTTCTCTTTGATCTCCTTGACACTTGAATTCACTTTGATGATCAAATAATACCGATCATAACCTTTAATTAATTCAATCTCACTTAGATCTGACATCGCATTCAATTCTTTTGCCGCTTCTTTCCAAAAAGTTGTCTCTGCTATCCTGCAAAACTTAAAGGTTGTAAAACTGGGGGCATTTCTTATTAACTAGGTATCACATCAAAAGGAAACACCATGATTAATCATTAATTGAAACTCTCAAGATCTAGTCTACTTATATCAAAATCACCAGTAGAATCACCAAAAATCTATTAGTGAATAGATTTTCCTTCTATGGTAGTAAATTAATAAATGACTCTTATAGCCCAAAGTAGATAGAAAAACCACACTAACATCTGAATTATTCTTTCATGACTACACTCTCTGCTTCAAAGGAGCAACTACCTTCTACAAAGATCTACCTTTAATAACTATTATTGTGAAAGAATCAAATTTAGGAAACACTTTTAACCAGAAAGCATGAAAGGCTTTACCAATATTCCATCATGAATCAACAACAAAATGCTTTAGATTTTCAAAAAAAATTTGAGATACTTTGAGACAACTGACTCAGATTATGAAAGAAAAACTGTTTAAGAATGGTCGATTCAAAAGATACCAAATTTTTGAAAATATAACTAATCAAACATCAAGATATACACACACATTAAAGTAGTATAATCATTCAACTCCAACTGAAATCAAATTCACACACTCACTAGACCAACTGATAAATGAAAATGCCAAAATCTTCTATAAAACCAACTGGTAATATCTTTGCATATCCAGAGTTAAATAGTATAACCACAGCTAAAAATAACTAAAATAAATAGATAATAATGTAAAGTTTTCTACCAGAGAACCAACCCTCACTTGGTCATCAAAATAAAAATATATAGCCATGTAGGGCTGATTTGGCTCTAAAAACTAATTGTCCATGGGAATAGCATAAAATTTAGGAAAAAAATTGTAGAAATGGAACTATCTTCTAGAAAAACTAATTGACCGATTGGTCATTCCTAGCTCCATCATCTTTAGCAACTTTGGTGGCCTCTCGTGTTGCGTTCCACTCTTTGAAAGCCGTAAAAAATATCACAAGTAACTCACGATTCGGTATTGCAATGACTTCAAATATATGTATCCAAATGCACCTTGAGTTATGCACTTTCTAGGGTTTTTCTCTTTGTGCTTTTATTTGTTCACACCCATAGACTACCAATGAATCCAGTAGAGCAAAGATTAAAAAGTCATCAATTTCTATACTTTTGGCCATTTTCAAGTTTTTCAACTTTTCTGCAAAGTAGGTGAGTATCTTAGCCATGTCAATTATGGTCTCTCCCTTAGGCTCGATTAACTTTCCCAAGCACTCATTATGGGTATTCATGAATTCTTTAATGCCATTTAGTATTTCCATGATTTGGGAAGATCCATCAACAACTTGTTCATAAAGTGAACTTTTTTATTCTAAATTCACCTTGGCTACAAAAAGAGAGTTTTCTTCCATCATGGGTGTTGCTATTTCTACAAGGAACTTGTTTATACCATAGGTATAGACATCCTCCATATTCACTATCTCAAATTCCAGCTGATCATTTTCCTTTTTCTAGACTTCTACGTTCACTTCTACTGTTTCAGCTGATTCATCAACTTTCTTAATTAGATCCCCAAAATCATGAATAAACCCAACAATCTCTTTGACAACCTTATCTATCCAACCGAAGAAATTCTTTGACATTGACCTGTCCTTATGAACTTGGTCCAAGAACTTTTGATTTTCTAGATACTTGACATCCAAATCAATTGGCACCACAAATAGGGGTTGAGGAACATGACCTTAAATTTGTTGAATGTACTTCACCATTTCATAAAGGGCCTTCTTCAGTTTCATTTTATCTTCATCATCTTTCCACACTTAGTGGTTGGTTTTCGTATTTGCCAAGTTTAGGATCTTCAAGTCAGTAGCTCTAGTAGCCATGTCTAAGTCTACTTTTTCCACACTAAAATATTTCTCTATCACTTCATAACTAGTTTTTTTAGAATTCAGCTTGAAAATCTCTGCGGTCCAATGGCCTATTTTAGAATCAACATCCAACATAGCCTCCACTTTTGGCTTCTTTGTTCTAGGTGTTTTTCCCAGATATTTACTAACTAAATCCCCAATGGGATTTGAGATAGGTATAATGCTCCTCTTCTTACTTGTTGATAACTCCAGCCAATTTAGGGTCTTTGGTTTGGAAGCATCTATAGGAGTTTGTGTCATAGGACCATTCAATATCATCAAGTCTTCTTGACCTACCCCTGTGAGTTTATCTCCTGATGATTTGACTAGTGTTTTATCTATTTTGGATTTCCTTTGAGGTTTTGGATCACCTTTGTCAATTTCTAGATCTATCACAATGTAAGGGACCTTATCTATCTTTTCTTTCCTCCTGCTCCTAGTTCTCATGACTCTCACAGATTGTTCAATAATTGACTTTTTCTCCTTTGTATGGGCTTCTGCTCCATATTTTAGTTCACCTCCAAGAAGTAATTTTTCAATTTTGTTAGTATGTACAAGAGAAGCTATGAGTTTTGAAATCCTCAAACTCTTTCTGGTCATTGGGCCAATGGTTTCTTGCTTCTTCTTTTTACTCATTCCTTTTAACCATTTATCTAGTCTTTTGAAGACATCCTGAGACAAAATCTTCACATCTTCCTCTTCTTTTCTCTTCCATTCTATTTTCATGGCCACTACATCATGATTCAGTTCTACATATCCAGACTCTAGCACATTTTCATCATCTTCAACTTTGAACCCCTTTATTTTAAAAGGAAGATGTAGTAACACAATTTGTCTGAAGGTGAACCTAGAGTGAATTATCCTTTCAACTTCAATCTCATCAATACAATCAACCCAATAATCTTCCAGTTATGGTTGATGAAGAAAAGTAGCATCAATCTTGAAATGATTTTATCGAAACTTCTTAGTGTCAAAGTAACTTCTTTTCTAGAAAGATGAGAGGTTCATTTTTTTTAATTTTGCATCCAGGGATTATATAGCATGCATTAACCTAAAATGGTAATGACCTGAGTCAATAGGGAGTAGAGAGCCCACACCTATCTTGATCTTAAATTTCACCTCTACTTGGAGCAGTTGTCTACAAACTTCTAATAAGAAAAACTTATCTAGACAGTACCTTGGAAGCTTCAAGGGTTCACTGCTAAAACCTGCCACTCTTAAATGGTTGAAAGTTGAGAATTGGAAATAAAAGCTGCCATAAATTTTGATCAATTCCATAGCTTCTTTGAACATTCTATAGTTAATTTTTCCTCTTAGCTCAAAAATGAGCTTAGCCAAGAATGGGTCCTGAACTCTCTTGAAATCCTATGAATTCCTCTGTTTCTGAAGTAAAGGGTGGTATTCATAAATTGTCATATCTTCTTTCCATGGCTCATGTGGCCAACCTTCCCAAATTCTACAAATCACAAGGGCATAAAACAAGTATGAAGACAAATAGAAACTTGAAGCTTCTACGGACTGAGATAATTCTTTGTGAAGTTTCTCTGCTATTATCTCTGCCCAATCGACATACCATCCAACTTGGATGAAAATGTACATCCAATCCTCCTAGAGGATATCATTAGGTTTACCTTTCAGTGTTCTTAGCATGGAAACTATGTCCTGGACCTCTCTAATCAAGTGATCATTTTTCAATAGTTTAGGTAACCTAGAACCACCCTTTTTGGGCTTTAACAACCAATCTCTAGAAATGTTATTTCTATAATATTTCCTATTCTGGATAAATTCTTGTTGGGTCTTCTCAAAAGTCTAATCTCCATTGGTTTCCACTAGAGGAATCCTCAGAGCCACCATGATTATTTGTGTGTTAATAGGTATCAATATTCCTCCAAAAGGAACACAGATGCACCTATCAATCCTATTGTATCTATTTATGCACTCCATCACCAATTATGGGCATGGAGTCACTTCAGGAAAGTCGGCTGCTTCCAACAACCCACTCTCTTTAATTTTGGCTCCAATGGTTCCATTTTCTGCACTTTTTAACCTATGAACAATTTCCTCTATATCTTCGTCCACAAGGGTTGTGTCTCTCATTTCAGGAAGATAACTACTTACAGGAGAAAACTTGTTCTCTTTTACAAACTTGAGCTTTGAGGCTGACACATTAGGACTGGACATTGCAGTACTTAACAAATAATCTCAAGAAAATACAACAAGAAAGGTCTAGTTTTCCTTTCTTACAATAGATAAATCTCAAACTAGAAGCAAAAATGAAGGAGATTTCTTGAAACTCACAGATGCTCTCTTGTTGTCCTTGTGTGATTACCTTCGCTGCGCTTCACTTTTGGTTATGCTACCAATGATTTCTCACAAATAGAAAATGAAAGAAAGGAGAGAATTTAACACATATGTTTTTTTAGAATAACTAAGAGGGGAGTGAATCAGTTATTCATAGTCCCAATCACAAAAAGTATATCCAAAAAAAATTTACTAAAACTTCTGCAGCTCGGTGAACTAAAATAGCATTCTGTCTATGCTTTTACTGATTACTAGTTAATAACATATAATGATTACCAATCAAATCCAATATGCAACATGCAAAGTATGAATCAAACAATCAACACATAACACAAGATATTTAACATGGAAACCTTGTGAAGGGAAAAACCACCTGGGACCAACAACCCAAAAATTGTTCTCTTTTGAAGTGAGGTCGGTGAAGACCCAACCCTGTTAAAGGTTACAAACACATTGTGAGGTGTGACCTTGTTAGAGGATTTTAGACCAACTATTATCGTCCAACTAGCATTCACTATGGGGTTGACAGGATAACAAATGTACACTCTATGAATGACATTACAAGACTTTCTAGTCCACTTTGTTAAGAGATTTCTCTGTTTACAATGGTTAAAATGTAACAACAATTGATCTAATTACAACACAACTTCAATTGTAGATTATTAGATCTATGTTAAGCTCATTCAAATCCTTTGATCGATATTTCAATTTTATTTCTATCAATATTCAGTAACTTATTGTCGCTCAGTAATAGCTTTCTAACACTCGGTAATCTCTGCAGTTTAGTTCTCCTTAACCAGTCTGATCAGGCATGCATGAAGATTGTTCATGCGATATCTTCTATAGTCTCCTTCTGGCATGATTTCATCATGAAATCCCAGTCTCTTAAATAGATGAGTAAACCATTTTAATTCCATCCATCAGATTTTTCCATTTAATATCCTTTGTTAATTTTTCCGCTAAAACCATCCTCGGTTGATGTGTTAGTAATAGGTTTTGTTTCAATCCCTTAGATCTTCTTTGAATTATGTTAGCCATTGATCTTCATAACAAACATTATCTTCATCTTTGATTTTGAGGTACTTTACAGCTCATCAACTTCCATTGGCTAAACTAGTCATTTAGTTCTTTTCTTCTGCTCGGTTAATAAAGAAATGTGTTAGTGAGCACAAGCTTGGTTTGTATTGTGATTGGTATACACTACACTGCGTCAGTGTATACTAAAATGGTTCTTTAACTAACAACACTGCCTTGTGCATTTTTCTCTATCCTTCATCATAGATGAATGCAACATAATCAAGTCAATAACATAAGGTCATAGACTCATTCATAAGCTACCCAATGTGTTCCTTATCCTTATCTATTATATCCATCTTCCTCATGTAGATATATTATGTTCTTCATCTCTTTTCTTCTTCTTCTACAGTTATTTGTGTATAGTAACTTACAAGATAAGTACTATCAAAACTAGTTGATGTAATACCCCAAAAATGGGCTATAAGTTCATTAACCTCCTATATCAACATATCGAACGAAATCGACATCAAAGTCCTAATCTAAGGCACATCTGCACATCATCGAATCCTAATTGATTATCTTAAATTCTGCATCAGGGAATATTCCTAGCAATATTCCTAATCATCATAATTATCTTTAATTTTATAATTATTTGGCAATAAATCACATTTATCCTAAATTTTGATTAATTGAATATTTTCATATTTAATTAATTAGATTTAATATTTGCCACTTAATTGTGTAATTAAATTTAATTATATCTATTATTAATTGTATTATTTAATTTTGACAATAAATCCAAATATCCTATGAATAATTGATTAAATTTTTATTTAATTAATTAAAGCAAGTTGTCATTATTTAATAATATAGTTTTTAATAAAAATTTGATTAAATAATTGATTAACCCATAAATCAATTATTTTATTTTTAAAAGCAGTTAAGTTGGAAATAAATCACTTTATTATTAAATTAATTCATAAATAAAACATGCACAATCATAAAAACAAACAACTATCAATTATCATTTAAAGCTAAACTCTATTTTGAGTTAAAGCTTAGCTTTTGCATGTTTTTGTGAGTTAATTATCTTTTATTTAAAAATAACTCAAAAATCAACCTGAGTTATTTGAGTGATTTATGGCTTTTTTTCATGCACCTCCAAAGCCTTGGATTTCTATAAAAACAATACTCAGCTCTTCATAACAAATCTCGCAAATTGCAAACTTACTCTACAGGAATCATAGCATATCAGATTTGGAGAATTTGCACAATTGGAGCTTGAAAGAATCAACTTGCGAATTCAAAGCTTTGTGAGATCAATTTCAATTGCATATTTTTCATATCATAGCATAGAATTTCATAGCTTTGCATATCATTGTTAGATAGATCAATTCATAGCATATCAATTTCATCTAGCATAGATTCATATCGGTTTTTATCATTCTTATTGCATAGAAAATATCAAAAATATAGATTAATTGCATTCAATTCATATCTAGATCAATTGCATTCAAATCCTTCATTTAGGTGTCATTTAGGTCACTGATCTCGATTACAATATGAGAACATCAATCTCGCACCTATTAGAAGGCAGTAAATCGCTTGGTTAGATTAGTTTTCAATTTTGCATGATTTGATTATAGCTAACCTCTAATGTTTTACTGAGTGTTGTGTCTATAGATCAGGTACAATTTTCACACACACATTTCTGGTGCCCACCGTGGGGCAACCCACCTTTGCATGCTGATTTTGATTCTTGGAGCTAAAACCCTAAAGTTTCAAAGATTTAATTTTATCTCCCAAACGGCTTGGATTTTTGGTCTGAAATTTTTTTTACAAGTTGGAGACATATCAGGGAAGCTTTTTAAAAAAATTCAAATTTTTTTGAATTTTTAATTATTTTTTTTTTATTTTTCATAAAAAATTAATATCTGACGCAAATCATCATTTTTTTTGAAATTTTTACATTTTCAAAAAGCTCTTCAAATTATATAGGGGGTCTATTATTTGTGTTTTAAATTTGGATGCAATTTAATAGCTCAAATAGTCAATTTGCAAAAACTGCTCTATTTTGATAAAATAGGTCTCTAGGGCACAAATGAAGAGATTTTTCTAAAAATTTTGCATTTTTGGAAAGCTCTCTATTTTTTAGTAGGGGTCTTTATTTTGAATTTCTATTTTTGTGGCCAAAATCATATCAAAAAAATCAGATCTTGTTGACTAGGTCAAATGTAGTGCAAAAAAATTAAAATTTTATGATGGGTATGCACTTATTTTTCATATGATTCAATGCATGATATGAGTTGTCATTTGGATTAATTTATGATTATTATTGCTCCTAAAAATTAATTTTTAGAGCTAACCCTATGGTTTTCATAAGTTGAATATATTTTGCATATCTTGTTTGCTTGTTTGCTTGTTGGAGAGTTCGTCACTTGCTTGCATGGAAAACCTCAACAAAAATTGCTAAAAATTAGGTAGAATCTACTAAGGACATTGCGAGGATCACAAGGTATTCTCCTTGTTCTGAAAACATTTTGATTTGGACTTAAAATAAATCTTTTATGTGTCAAGCTTGTGTGCAACTTTTCATGCTTTTGATCTATTTCTACACACTTGCATAATTTGATACTAGGTTGTGATCCCTTAAGGATTCATTAAGTAGTCTTAGAATACTTGTGATTGATCTTGATTGCTATCTTGGGTTATTGGACTTGCTAATCTGCTGGCCCCTCATTTTCGCCCCGTGGTTGCAATCTCAGCGCCATAAAGGGGAGGGGTCAACAGGACAGAAGCGTTAAGTGTTCCACTTGGCAACCCTTTTGTGCTTTTAGGAACTCACTTGTTTTCTAAGTTGTGGACTCATTTTCAGCTTGTGTGAGGTGTTAAGTGTTCCACCTTGTGGACTCATCTCATATTTTCTTTAAGCGTTAAGTGTTCCTCTTTCTACTTTTTGGATGCTTTTGGTAGATTTGCTTTCGGGAATATATCTGTGCTCACATAGTAATTAGGCCCTATGAACACTATTTGTGATTCTTGAGAGATTGGATTCCTAGAGAAATCTTTCTTGACAATAGAATCCTTGTAGGTAGGGAGGATACTTAGTGCATTTCACATTCAATTTGGTTAGTGCATCTTCTCTTATTGATTGACACATTCTCTCTCCAGAGAGTTTGATAGATCACGTAGGGTTGATATCACGAGCTTTGGTGAATCAAAATTGGTTAGTGCATCTTCTCTTATTGATTGATACATTCTCTCCCTAGAGAGGTCGATAGATCATGTGGATTTGATATCATAGACCTTGGTGGAACAAAACTTTGTCTTAGCCTGTCGGATTAATCTGCTTGCTTTGTTTGGGTTAAAAGTGAAGAGCTGTCAAAACCTTGAATCTAGAGCCAAGTCCCCTTGTGGTATAAATTTGTGAGTCACCTTTAGAGAGGGTTAACCGTAGCGGACAATCCCTTCACAGGGCAAACTGCATTGACGGAACCTCAAGCGGTAATAGCCATTTTCGCCATGGTAGTGACAGCCGCTATATAAATGTCCTTGTTGAAGAAATCTCCAAGGGTATGGTTCATTGTTGGGTTGTCAGATCTCCCTAGCAGCTCTTGAAGATTAAGTTCTCGGACTGTGTCAAAACCCTGGTGCACCGGGATTGGAGTTCACCCCTTTGAATCATAAAATTTGTAGAGTCAAACCATTACTAAAAACCCTAGAGAGGCCAATTTTTCACTTTCAAGTATATGTGTGTTATTGCAAAACTTTTCAGAACATACACAATTAGTACTCTCAGGGATTAGCACAATTTGGTCACTTGATTGTTCATGCGCAAGGTTGCTTTTGCCCTTGTTCATTATTTTTAGACGTGCTTGGAATCACTTGCTTGCTATTCTGTGTGCTTGTTTATCTACTTGGCTATTAAAAATGATCAAATCTGGTATAACCTTCAAAATCTGGACAGCACAATTTGCAAACAATCCAGAACTGAAGACCTTAAATTTTGCAAAAATTGACATAAATTCTTTCTGGAGTCAAAAGTCATTTCAGAAAGTTAAAAGTCATACGATTTTTGTCAAGTGTCATTTCAATATTGCCCATCTAACATACAATTGAGAACCCAGTGTCGTACGAGTTTTCAAACCAGCAAATTCAAGAAAGTCAAAATCCTATTAGCAACTATCGTATGATATTTACAACTATCGTTTCATTGCTACCCAACTGTCATATGAGTTTTACAACTGTCGTTTCATTTTTACCCAACTGTCGTACGAGTTTAGCAACTGTCATTTCATAGACTACCCAGTGTCGTATGAGTCTGCAGAGTGTCATTTGGAAAAATTTGAGAGAGTTGTTAGAAATTGTCAAATTGCAAGATATCCAATGTTTCCAGCCTAGTTCCAGAATCTGTCAAAAATATCATTGTTTCAGGAACAGAGCAGTAGCCATTGAGCATTCTACCATTTTCTGAGTTTGATCTTTTGAATCTGATCTAGTCTTCTGTTTGATCAATTTGAGTCCTTTTTATCTCGTGTCAAAACCTTGTCATAACTATCAATCTTCAATTAATCTTAAAAAATAGACGAAGTGTTGAGAACTTGTGTCCGCTATCTTTTGGGTGATCTATCCCATACATCCAGGGCATAGTTTCCTTCACCCACATCTCATCAGATCTTCAAAACTATCATAATCTTGACAAGGTTGCATCATCCAATTTTCTCGAATCAAATTGTTCTTCAGTTATCTTCATCCTTTTCTTCTATTTCATTCAAAGTTAATGGTGGAGACCAGAGCTTCTTCACACAAGAAATCAGAAGAAACATCTTAGAAATTACTTTTGACCAATACCCCAGGTCCAACTCTTGAACAACTCATCAAGTCAGGTATCTACAAAGATGACGGTCTTGGTAACTTTCGATTGAAAATTGGTTACATACCTCCTTTATCAACTCATAGAGGTAACCAGAAAACTCCTCCTCAATCTATTCTAGGGAGCCCAAAAACTCCTACCATGTCTCAAGTAGGGACAAACCATGGTTCTCTAGGAGGAGGGTCCCAAGGACACCATTCTCAACATAATGCCAACCAAGAACCTACCCCCTCTGAGATCCATCGATGTTAGAATGACGATGAATTCAAGAGAATGATGAGGCATTTCTTGAAAGTGGATAGAGAGGCATACTTTTTACAATTAGCCCAGGAAAGGGCTAAGCTTCCTCCCAACTTTAACGTTGATGATATAATCACACATGAGGAAGAAACTCCACTCACAGCTATGACAAAATAAATGCATGCTATACAAGTCAAATTTAACAATCCTAAGAAGGAGAAGGAACCCAAGGAGTTCTCCATGGAGGCCCTATGTCCTTTCCCGTTCGACAAAAACTTGTATATGCCACCATTCCCAAAAAGAGTGGAGATACCAAAGTATGACAAATATGACAGACACTTTGATCCTCAAGATCATGTCAGAGAGTACTATATGCAATCCATGGAATTCATGCATGAACCGACTTATCTAATGCATCTTTTTCCTAGATACTTGGGAGGAGCATCCATTCAGTGGTTTTCAAGATTACCTTCTACGATCAAAATTTTTGAGGAATTGATTAAATTGTTTTATCAATAATATTCCTATAATATTCAACATCTGGTCACCATGATCGATATCTGTAACCTCAAGCAATATCCAAGGGAATCATTCCTAACTTTCCTCAAGAGGTGGAGAAAGAAGTTCTCTCTATATGCTAGACAAATTCTCGAAATGGAGAAACTTGAAATCTTTATCAATAACCTTGTTCCAGAGCTCAATTATCCATTACAAATGCAAGATCATGTATCTTTTGATAAAATGGTGCATAATGCAATCAAGATTGAGAAAGTACTTGTCAAGAAAGGAGAAATCACACTTCAAAAGGACAAGTCTGAATCTGGATCTAGCTCAAAAGATAAAAACAAGAGCTGGAATAGAAACAAAGGTATCATCTCTAATGGTGTTGTTGACACTATTCGCACCCCATCAAAGGCACCGGCCTACAATCTCACCCTTGCCACCAAAGCCATTGAAGCTTCAGAGCAAAAATCTGCTGAACCATCTCCAAAGAAGCCATTCAAACGATGGGATAATAAATGAAAGTTTACTCCCCTGGGAGAATCTTTGGAATCTTCCCTGAGAACCCTGATAGCTGATAACATGATCTCTTTACCACCAATCCGAAACCCTGATCCGGATCCAAAACCATATTGGTGGAAAGATAATACATTTTGTGCTTTCCATCGGACTAAAGGCCATAGAACTAATGGATGCTTCCACTTGAAGCATACCATTCAAGACTTGATAGATCAAGGGGACATCATGATCGATAATCCTACCAGCAATAATGATCACACAGCATTTACAGAACCGTTTCCACAACATGGCAAGGGAGTTTCCACTTCTCAGCCTAACATGGGAGCAAAAGTCAACTATGCCTACCCTAGAAACAATGCTGTCATCAATATGGTTGAACCATATCTCTCTGAGAGATGCAATGTCATCATGATTTTACAAAGAGACAGAAATCATTCCTCAGCTAATGCAGTTACCAGATCACAAGCTCAGGCTCATCTGAAAGGACAAACACCAAGTTCATCTAATGTCCCTAAGATACCTTTCAATCTCACATCTCCTTCTAAACAGAAGGTTGCCTCGAAATCTTCCAATCCAAAGGATACAAGACCTACATCTTACATCATCGTCCAACAACTCCAGCATACCAATGCCAAAATCTCTATGTTTGAGTTACTTCGAATATCTCCAGCTCACAGAGATATCCTAGACAAAGCTTTGCTCGGCTCTAATGTTCCTAATGATCTAGATCTAGATAGGTTCCAGACTATGGTTGGTCATCTAATGTCTCCTCAATATATCTCCTTTTCAGAGGAAGATGACAACTCCCTAAGTCACCCACATAATCAGCCCTTGCACATAGAAGTCTTGATCTAGAACCATCGAGTCAAACGTGTGTTGATAGATGGGGGTGCAGGTCTCAACATTTGTTCTTACAACTTAATCACACAGTTGGGATTCTCAGAGATGGCTATTGATCCTCAAAAGAAGATCACCATAAAGGCCTATGATGAACAGTAAAGATCTTCTAAAGGCACCATTGTCTTACCCATCCGAGTGGGTCCGATCATCAAAGATACCACATGTCAGGTGCTTGATCTGCCATTGGCTTATAATATCCTTCTAGGGAGACCCTGGATACATGAAATGCAAGATATTCCTTCTACATACCATCAATGCTTGAAATTTCCCTATGAAGGGGTAGAGGTTACTATCCCAACAGATCTGAGTACAACTTGCATTACATTGAAGGAAAGTGCCGATAAGCTTGTTCCCAATAACAGAGAATCTTCCATCAAGCAACAAAATGTGGCTTCCACATCTAAGATGGACGACATTGCTAAAGAGATCAATATCAAAGAAAATGGGATGGGAGAATACACTATAGAGCCAGTCTTGTCTCTGACATCTCTCCCAATCTCACCTAAGTCGTATGGACAATCCTTGAAGCAGTCTAAATCAGAACCTAAGGAACCTATGGAAGCATACAAAAGAAATTTTGTGGCGGAGCAAGTATCCAAACAAGAATTTGAAAAGGATGAAGCTGTGCTGGCATCACTATATAAAGAGGATTCTGAATCTAAAATTGTTCAACCTTGTGAATCTATAGCACTTACAATCCCTTCTAATTCATATGGTCCAGGAAACAAATTGATAGCCAAGATGGGATATTCCGGTCAAGGACCTCTAGGAATCAGAGGAAAGGGTCTTGTGACACCCATTTCACATATTGGTAGAGCCAACAAAGATACTGGTGGCTTAGGCTTTAAGAAGAAACCCTATCATCTCAAAGGTGGTTGTTCTCATGTCATAGAACAAATTGCACCAGGAGAACCCCTTCTTAAGAAAGAAGTAACAGAACCCTCAGATAATGATTCAGATAGTTCAGAACTCATCCCCTATGAAAAATTGCCTAATGAGATCAAAGATCTTCTTGATGATAAAGATGATCCTATCAAAAGAATTAATGTAGTAGAAACACAAGAACCTACTGTAGCGCAAGAGATGGTTGCAACACAAGAACCAGCTAATCTCGACAGCAATCAAACTGATCAAGAAGAAGGGGGTATTTATTCTGACACTGATTCCCATGAATATGAATTCAAGTTAGAGACTGAGGGTAATCCTTCTTGGGGTATTCATCCTGATTTCACACATTTTCTAAGATTTCCTAGAGATCCTGAATCAGAAGCTGAGTCAAATGACTATGAATGGGGTGCCATTCTAGAAGAAGATGAGCTTATCACAGAGAAATATATTAATGTTATTCACCAATATGTATCTCAACCCAACATAGGTCTAGAGAAAAATAATGAACTTAACGTGTCTGATCCACCTATGGCTGAAGAGGACTCCCATGATGATGTTGAGCCTATTCATGAATTGAACATTTTGAGCTATAATATCACCTTTGAACTTGAGCGTCAGGTTAGGACCAATGATGACATATCCACATCCGTGAACACCATATCCCAAGCCTTTCCCGCTTTGAATATCCAACGCCCTGATCTTATCGACCAAACTTCCACAAACCCAAGCCATGGTGTTTACACCTTTTCGAGTGACTATGCCCTTGCTTGTTACCTCAATGCAGTCAAGCCTATGAGGACTTCCATTAGTGAACTGAGCGTCAGCATGACCGAGTCAAACATCAAATATCTTAGTCAAAAAAATAAAAATAAAAAGAAAAAGAGTTCTGAGGGTGAAAACCACTTTGTGGCAGTCTCAGAACCTACAAAAGTAAAAAGAAAAGATGTATCTAAAGGTGAAAACCTCTCTAAGGTACCTAAGGATGAGATATTTGATGTCCTTCCAAGTCATTTACAGGATAGATCTCCAGTTCTGATTGAGCGAACTCAATCCATCAATTTGGGTACAATAGAGGAACCACAATTGGTACATGTAGCACAATCTCTATCAGAAGAAGAGAAACAAAAATTCACTACATTCTTATCAGAAAAAAAGATCAATTTTGCATGGAAATATTCAGATATGCTAGGATTGGATCCCAATCTCATTATGTACCATCTATCCATTGCTCCTGGAGTAAAACCAATCAAACAAAAACTGAGAAAGATGCATCCTCATGTTGCACTCTTAGTCAAAGAAGAAATAGAAAAAGTCCTAAAAGTTGGATTCATCTGTGTCATAGACTATGCTGAGTGGATCTCTAACATTGTACCTATTTCAAAACCAGATGGTTCAATCAGAGTGTGCACGGACTTTAGAGATGTGAACAGAGCATGCCCTAAGGATGATTTTCCGCTACCTAAAATTGATATGATAGTGGACATGACTGTGGGCTATGAAATGTATTCCTTAATGGATGGCTTTTCTGGGTACAACCAAATCAAAATTGCTCCAGAAGATCAAGAGAAAACAACTTTCACATGTGCGTGGGGAACCTTCTGTTGGAATGTTATGCCATTCGGACTCAAAAATGCTGGAGCTACATATCAAAGAGCAATGACATCTATTTTTCATGATATGATGCATAAAACAATGGAAGATTATGTGGATGATACTTTGGCAAAATCCATGATTAGAACTGAACATCTAATAGACTTGAGCATGATCCTAGATAGAATGGAACAGTTTAGTCTCTGACTAAATCCTAAGAAGTGTGCTTTTGGTGTCACTTCTGGAAAGCTCTTAGGATACATAGTTTCAAAGAAAGGCATTGAGGTCGATCCAGCTAAGGTGAAAGCTATCATAGAGATGCAATCTCCCAAGAATATCAGTCAAATGCAAACTTTGCAAGGGAGAGTATAGTCCATCAGAAGATTCATATCACAGTTAGGTAACATATCACAACCTTTCACAAAGACATTACATAAAGGTGTGACCTTTGCATGGAATGAAGACTGTGCAAAGAACTTTGATCATATCAAGAATTATCTCTCGAATCCTCCTATCTTAATGCCTCCTATTCATGGGAAGCCATTAATATTATATGTCTCCGCAACAGATACATCACTGGGGGCATTGCTAGCACAGCATGATGAGAACAAAAAGGAAAGAGCCATCTACTATATAAGCAGAACATTGGTGGCGTATGAAAAGAACTATTCTATGATTGAGAAAGCTTGTCTTGCTGTGATCTTTACATCATAGAAATTGAGACATTACATGTTAGCTCATACCACTCATTTGGTAGCTAAGATTGATCCACTGAAGTACCTACTAAGAAAAGCTGCCCTCACAGGTAGACTAGCTAAATGGGTCATGCTCTTGAGCAAATTTGACATTGAATATGTTGAAAGAAAAGCTATCAAAGAATAGGTCATTGTTGATCAATTAGCTGAAGCACCACTGTTTGATGATACACCCATGCAAATGGAATTTCCCGATTCCTCTATCATGCACTTCTCTTCTAGAGAATGGCAGTTATTCTTTGATGGCTCCTACACACAAAATGGATCTGGAGCAGGCATATTGTTCATCACTCCTCAAGGATACTCGATACCCAAAGCATTCAGACTAAAATTTCCTTGCACAAACAATATTGTTGAATATGAGGTACTTCTCAATGGTATGAAAATGGAAATACAGTGGAAAGTTACAGAGATGCACATCCATGGAGACTCACAATTGGTTATCCATCAAGTTAATGATGTGTACCAAACCAAAGATGAAAAGCTCATTCCTTACAAGAGAATGGTAGATGATTTAAAGAAATACTTCATCTCTATCACATTTGAGCAAATACCCAGAATGGAGAATAAGGCTATCGATGCAATGGCGACACTATCTACTCTCTTACAGCAGCCCGAACATGAGCTACGCTATGAGTTCCTAGTGGAAGCCCTATCCTATCCTGCATATGACTCCCCTGAAACCCGCATGATCTACACCATTGTAGGTTATGATTCATCCTGCTACAAAAATCTATTCTCCTATCTCCATGACCAAATCATCCCTGAGTCCTTTAACCATTTTGAGAAATGAAACCTTATCCAATCTGCATCCCGATATGTCATCATTGGTAATGATCTGTACAAACGAGGTCTAGATGGTACACTACTTAGATGTTTAGAACGGGAAGAGTCTCAATGTGCATTAGAGGAAGTCCATGAGGGTATATGTGGGTCGCACTCAAATGGTTTAAAGTTAGCTTGAAAACTTATTAGGGCTGGGTACTATTGGCCTGAAATGGAGAAAGAGGCTATTAAATTTGCTAAAAACTATCAACAGTGTCAAGTACATGGCAACTTGATTCATGCTCCAGGGAGAGATGATTCCCTTTACTACACAATGGCCTTTTCAACAATGGGCATTTGATCTCATAGGTGCTATCCATCCGCACTCTTCTAATGGACATACCCATATAATCATAGCCACAGATTATTTTACAAAATGGGTAGAAGCAGTTCCTCTAACACAAGCAACGGAGAAATAGATCTCTATGTTCATCCTGAACTACATCATTTGCAGATATGGGATCCTTCACTCTATAATCACAGATAACAGGGGACAATTCAAAAATAAGGATCTAGATGACTTATGTGATAAATTCAAGATTACACAACATTGGTCTTCTATTTACTATCCTCAAGGGAATGGACAAGCTGAGGCTTCAAACAAAAATCTCCTGAAGATCTTGCACAAAATAGTGAATAAAATAGGAAGAGACTGGCATCTCATGATCAATCCAGCTCTCTGGGCATACAGAACTAGTATCAAAATGCCTACAGGGGCTACACCTTTCACTTTAGTTTATGGGTCTGAAGCGGTACTCCCTATTAAGGTTGAAATCCCATCACTAAGAATTAGAATGCATGGTCTAGTAACTGCTGATGACTACACAGTGTCTAGGTTACAAGAATTGGAATTACTAGATGAGCGCAGGCAAGCAGCGTATGATCATCTCAGAGTATATCAGAAGAGAATGTCTAGAGGCTACAACAAGAAAGTCAGACACAGAGAATTTCAAGTTGGTGATCTAGTCTTGAGAGAAAATCCTAAAAATCAATCACATCGAGAATGCAAGGGGAAGTTCAAACCCAATTGGCTGGGTCCCTTTGTTATCACTGCTACTTTTGGCTCTGGTGCCTATCAACTCTCAATGACTGAAGGAGAACAGCTCTGAGAACCAATCAACGTTCTCTATTTGAAGAAATTCTACGCCTAAGGCATTCAGTGCTTGGTAAATGTCCTAAAAAAAATCCTAAAAATTAGAAAAAGTCCTGAAAAAAATGAACATCTTGGTGAAAACCTAGCAATAGGCGCCTTGATGATTCACAAAAAAAAAAAAAATCAGAAAATATCAAAAATTCAAAAAAATTGAAAAATGAAATACAAAAAAAAAAAAGTGCCTTGGTGAAAACCTGGAAACAGGTGCCTTGGTAGCAGAAATAGAATCTCTACCAAGATGGTGAAAACCTGGCAAATGGGTGTCACTTGTTCAAAATGCTCCATCTATCAGCACAATCTTGGTCTTTCCTAGCTTTCAGTCTTGCTTTAGTTTGTACATATCTCCCAGTTTGTTTCAACATTTCCAGTTTTCAATAAGTCAGTCTGTACACCAATCAGCTTGCGCGTCTGTATCCTATCAATGTTCAAACTTGGGGGCAATCAATGTCATATCTTATAGTCTCCAATGTATCTTAGACATGTCATATCCACTCAGAGTCCTTTGAAGCTTCATTTGAGTTAGTCAGTCTGTCTTGTCTCCAGAAAGGATTTTGCATCTATAACAACGCAATCAAACATCAAACTCAAACTGAAAACAATCTATGCTTCATGCTTTTATCTCCTTGTATGCTTACTGATTCGCATTGAGATTTTTGCATATTGTGTCCCTTCGAGCTCTTCGATGATGTCCTTTATAGGATTTAGAGAGTGATGACTGGGGGCATAATCTTTTCTTTATTTTCTGCTCGTATGTGAAATCTAATAACTTTAGAAATTCTGGATTGAAATGGTGTCTGACTGTAAGAGCCTCTATCTCGAATTGGATGTCCATGCGTACCATGACCATTGATACCCATAAAATTCAAGGAAGTTTGATCTAACTATTATCTTTTTGAGTAAGTTCTTTCTCCTACTATGGAATGCAATCTTGCCTAGGGATGTGAACGATAAAGGGTCACTACGGGTAATTCATATTGGATTTAGAATGATCTCTTGACTGTTTGATGTGTTTGCAATGCAAGGTGTATTCAGGTCATCACGATGTTTATGTTTTGATGCTTATACAAATTGCTATATCAAAATGGACATGATATTCAGGTCATCCTAGCGTTTGTGCCTTGGTGCTTATATCTACTCCGACATTCCGAAAATAAAATCAATATTCATCTGTCCATGGTTGTATAACCAATGGGTGTTGTATTGATTCTTGCGCATACAAATCGATATTCATATGTCTATGGTTTCATGGCTAGTGGGCATTGTATTGATTTATTCGGTTACCTAAAAGTTCAATGATGATAACCAATCGACATATGATCAGTGACTAGGTCCTAGGTCTTAGGTTGCATTTCATTTTGCATGTCTCATTGCATTTTGCATGTTTGCATGATCTCACAATGATTAAATGAACTTCAATGCTTAAATGATTCTTCAAATCACATCTTCAAGTCTAACAAGAGCTGAATCTCACACGAAGGTTCCTCCAATGAAATAGCAAGTAGAATCCTTTTTCAGGATCAAAATTCAAATCTGAGATCATTCATATTATTAATTGCTTGCATAATCAACCTTCAATCATCACAGAAATCTAGTATTCAACTTAACTGATTATCTTACATCAAACTATCAAAATTTCAACTTGGTCAACCATGGTCAAATCATGGTCAAACCTAGTCAAACTTGGTCTCTGGGACCTTCCAACGATGCAGAATGTGTTCTTGAATGTGTTTCACCACACTTCTCAAATCAATTAACATGCTTCTAAACTATAACGCTGATTTTTCTTGTCAGATTTCAATTTTAATCCCAAAGGGGGCATGGTATTGCACATCATTCAAAGTCTGTCAATCAAATCTATCAATATCTTTCATCAGTGATCAAGACAAACAATCACGTCTAGTTACTGATTCATCAAAAGTCCTCATCGCTCGGGGCAAATCTATCATCACTTGGGGCATATCAGATTCATGAAGATCCATATCAATCTGGTATTCCCTTAATCTTGTAAATTGTATCAGTTTTTGCAACCATTAGATCATAGTGTTCTTTCCTTGGTTCTTCGGCAACTAAAGGATTTTCATGTGATACCTACTAGTTCTGCTAAGACAATCGAGTCTAGAACGGGTCACTCACTTCTTTGCAATCCTAAGGTTTGGAATCAGGCGTTTTGACACTTTTTCACAATCATAGGTTCATTTGCTGTTATAGTGAACATTATCTTTGGTCATTCAGGACCTATTATCTCCATATCAAATCAATATCAATCAGCTTCTATCTCATATCAATTATCAATTTCGAATCAGTTTCATATCTTTATCAAACACAGACTATCTTTGAACCACTGCGCTTCACACAGTAATTCAAAGAGGCGCAAAATGTAATACCCCAAAAATGGGCTATAAGTTCATTAACCTCCTATATCAACATATCGAACGAAATCGACATCAAAGTCCTAATCTAAGGCACATCTGCACATCATCGAATCCTAATTGATTATCTTAAATTCTGCATCAGGGAATATTCTTAGCAATATTCCTAATCATCATAATTATCTTTAATTTTATAATTATTTGGCAATAAATCACATTTATCCTAAAGTTTGATTAATTGAATATTTTCATATTTAATTAATTAGATTTAATATTTGCCACTTAATTGTGTAATTAAATTTAATTATATCTATTATTAATTGTATTATTTAATTTTGACAATAAATCCAAATATCCTATGAATAATTGATTAAATTTTTATTTAATTAATTAAAGCAAGTTGTCATTATTTAATAATATAGTTTTTAATAAAAATTTGATTAAATAATTGATTAACCCATAAATCAATTGTTTTATTTTTAAAAGTAGTTAAGTTGGAAATAAATCACTTTATTATTAAATTAATTCATAAATAAAACATGTACAATCATAAAAGCAAACAACTATCAATTATCAATTAAAGCTAAACTCTATTTTGAGTTAAAGCTTAGCTTTTGCATGTTTTTGTGAGTTAATTATCCTTTATTTAAAAATAACTCAAAAATCAACCTGAGTTATTTGACTGATTTATGGTTTTTTTTCATGCACCTCCAAAGCCTTGGATTTCTATAAAAACAATGCTCAGCTCTTCATAACAAATCTCGCAAATTGCAAACTTACTCTACAGGAATCATAGCATATCAGATTTGGAGAATTTGCACAATTGGAGCTTGAAAGAATCAACTTGCGAATTCAAAGCTTTGTGAGATCAATTTCAATTGCATATTTTTCATATCATAGCATAGAATTTCATAGCTTTGCATATCATTGTTAGATAGATCAATTCATAGCATATCAATTTCATCTAGCATAGATTCATATCGGTTTTTATCATTCTTATTGCATAGAAAATATCAAAAATATAGATTAATTGCATTCAATTCATATCTAGATCAATTGCATTCAAATCCTTCATTTAGGTGTCGTCTAGGTCACTGATCTCGATTACAATCTGAGAACATCAATCTCACACCTATTAGAAGGCAGTAAATCGCTTGGTTAGATTAGTTTTCAATTTTGCATGATTTGATTATAGCTAACCTCTAATGTTTTACTAAGTGTTGTGTCTACAGATCAGGTACAATTTTCACACACACAGTTGACATCAATGACAAAATATTACTAATTTAACCATCTTACATATCTAATCAGCAACTCAGTGATCTTAAATCATAGATCTTCAAGTTATACAATGTATTTAAATCAGTTGTAGTTCATCAATCTCTCCCTTTGGCATTGATGGCAACAAAAGCAATATGAAATATGCCATACACATACCAAACATATATTCTACAACTCTGTCAACAAATGTTGTAATGGTACAAGCTCTCCCTAGCTTAATATGTTTAATCACTACATTACATAAAAGCATTTGCAATTGCAGACTAAGTTCTGTAGATATGATCTTTTCAACTCTCTTTTCTGTATTTCTCTCCCTTTGTCTTTGGCTCCATATTCTTTATATTTATCTCTCTCCCTTTGACAACAATGCCAAAGAACAATACAAACATATAGCTTTGTAGTAGCCATGTAACTCTTTGTTGTCCAGTGCATTCTCTGTATCTCGGTATATTGTTATGAAAATCTATTCCAGTACTCCAACCTTTCAGAATCTTAGACAGAAGTCTAAGGTGTAAACTCTACTGCATCAACATATATGATCTTCTGATAAGATTAGGCTGATGCAACCTCCAGATCACCTTAGTGACTGGTAGACAGGGGACAAACCCCAAGTCTAGTTCTCAAGTATTCATATGTACCCTTCGGTAGAGGCTTTTTAAATATGTTAGCAAGTTATTCTTTTGATGTAACAAACTCTAGCTTGACTTGCTTCTCCTACACTTGTTCCCTTAAGTAGTGATACTTAATTGATATATGCTTTGTTTTAGAGTGCATCACCGAATTTTTTGAAATATTAATAGAAATAGTGTTATCACAATATATAATCATCGGCTCAGTGATTACCTCATTCATTCCTTCTAAGACTTGCTTGATATATGCAATATTTGAATAGTTAGTAGTAGTAGCAACATACTCTGCTTTGGCTATAGACTGAGAAATGCAAGCTTATTTCTTACATGTCCACGTAACAAGTCTTTCACCAAAGAAGAATGCTCCTCCGGTGGTACTTTTTCTATCATCCACATTTCTAGCCCAATTAGCATCGGTGTATACCTTCAGTTCAAACTTGCCTTTCTTAGGATACCACAGTCCATAATCTTTAGTTTTCTTTAGGTATCTTAAGATTCTCTTTGTAGAAATCATGTGTGACTCTCTAGGGTTTGCAAAAAATCTAGCAACTATTCTAATAACATGTGCTATATTAGGTCTATAGTGAACTACATACATTAACTTACCAATCATGGATTGGTATAGTGTCTAATTTACCTTAGTAGTTCCATCTTCTTTAGTCAATTTACATCTAGAAGCCATCAGTGTTCCCACAAGTTTAGCATCTTTCATGCCAAATGTCTTCAATATTTCCTTTATATATTTAGATTGTGTGATGAATATACCATCATTTTATTGAATCACTTATAAGCCTAGAAACAACTTAATCTCTCCAAACATAAAAATTTCAAATTCACTTTTCATTTCATCAGCAAATGAATTACAGATTTGATCTTGTCCTCCAAATATTATGTCATCCACAAATATCTCAGCAATCAAGATAGTATCATCAGAATTTCCTTTCATGTATAGATTACTGTTCTCACTCATTCTAACAAATCCAATAATCAGCAAATAGTTATGCAACCTTTCATACCAAGCTCTCGGTGCTTGATTCAAACCATATAAAGCTTTATGTAATCTACATACCATATCTTTGTTTTTTGGATCAATGAACTCTTCAGGTTGTTCTATGTAGACTTCTTCAACTATCCCATTCAGAAAAGTTGATTTGACATCCATTTGGTAAAATTTGAACTTTTTGTGTGCAACATATGCAAGTAACATTTTGACTCCTAATCTACCAATAGGTGCAAATGTTTCACCATAATCTATTCCTTCCTCCTGTGCATATCCCTTGCATACTAACCTAGTTTTGTTCCTTGTTACCTCTACATTCTCATTAAGCTTGTTTCTGAATATCCACTTAGTACCAATAACATTCTTGTCCTTAGTTCTGGGTACTAAACTCCAAGTTTTGTTCTTCTCTATCTGTTATATTTCCTCTTTCATTGCATTAACCCATTCATCAATTTCTAATGCAACTATTACATTTTTTTGGTTCATATTTAGAAACTAGACATGTACCTTATCTTTCTTTACTTCTTGTTTGCATGCTAGCTTGTCTGTTTCCAATGATTTGTGTCTCAGGATGATGTCTTCTGACAATTCTTGCCAGTATCCGATCTCTTCTTTCTTGTTCATCCTGTGCAGGTTCATTTGCTTGCTTGGTGGGTGATTCCTGCTCATCAATTTCATTTTCATGTTCCTCAGTATTGTTTTCCTGCAGACCAGTTGTCACTGTCTATTGCATCAGTAGGTACTCTGGTTGTTCAATGTAACTGAATCTACCATAGTCTTCTAGTTCCTTTGTGCTTTCCTCTACATTCTTATCATCAAACTCATCAACTTGAACATTAGTACTTTCAATCATTTTATTACTTACTTTGTTAAGACACTTGTATGCTTTACTTTTAGTGGAATATCCCTTTACCACCTTTTGAGTCAAACTTCCCATTTCTTTCATCTTTTAGAATAAAGCATTTACTTCCAAAAATCCTAAAATAACTTACAGTGGGTTTGTGACCAAACCATAACTCATAAGGTGTCTTATTATTGTCCTTCTTCAGTTGTACTTGGTTCAAACCATAAATAGATGTGTTGACAACTTCCCTCTAGTATGTCTGAGCAACATTCTTCTATAACATTAGTGTCCTTGCACAGTCAACGATTGACCTATTCCTCCTTTCAGCTATACCATTTTGTTGTGGTGTCCTCGGTGCAGAGACCTATCTTTTAATACCATGCTCATTATAAAAGTTAGTAAATTCATCAGAAATAAATTCACCACCTCGATCAGATCTTAAGAATTTCAATTCTTTACCAGTGGGTAAGTGCACAAAGATGGGGGACCAAAAAGGGGGTATAAGTTGCCACTTTTTTCCTAAAATCAGCAAACTCTGAACTTCAACAAGAAATTGAAGATAGTTAGACTCAAAATTTTGAGATGTGACAAAAATAAGAGTTGTAATACTCTGAATCTAGTTCCTAAACTACTAACTTATTTTGAAAATAGTGCAGATTAAGGCCCTCAAAAAGGGGGAGCACAAAAACTGGTCCTAATTTTTGTCCAAAACATAACATAGCGTCTCGTGTGCTCCACCTAAAATGATAACTTTTTTTTTGAATTTTTTTAATCCCTCTAGTTAGAAGTTATCTAACACCACATAGTTTATCCCAAATTTTTTTGGTAATTATTTTATGAACGTATAATTTTTTTTCTAAATTTACGAAGTGCACAGATCTTGAAAACATAAAATTTCTATGTGCTCCCCCTAGAAATCATTTAAAACTAATCAAAAATTAAATTTTCTTTTTTTTAAAGTGTGTAGAATGGAGTCTAGTTTCTAAAAATGTAACTTATTGCAAAATTGGATGAACGAACCAAAATCTATGCCCAAAATACTGCATGTTGGTTTTTTTTTTAAAATGGACATACACAAAATAAATTAGAGTTGAAAAACTTAACATAATCAAAATTCAAAATAAATTATATGCTTAGATAGCTAACAGAGCGATCTACAATATCATGTTGTCTGATTTTTGTGTTCTTGAGCCACAAGTAAACCTAAGGAGGAGCACACAAAAAAAGATGTTATTTTTTTGTATGTCTGTTGGAAAACACGTCTCAGGACTATTTCAATCATCCAAGCCTTAGGATTGGTAAATTCAAATCATTTAAAAATCATGCATGCCCTAAACCACACATGCCCTATAGGGGTGTGCGCCCCATGTAAATCATAAATCTACATAGGGTGCACGCCCTATGTAACTTTATGAGATTTACATAGTGATGAGAAATATTCAAAGTGGGAGGAAGAGAGAGAGAGAGAGAGAGAGAGAGAGAGAGAGAGAGAGAGGGAAATAGAGACAGAGAGAGAGAGAGAGAGAGAGAGATTGCTCTCTCTATCTCTCTCCCCCCCATACACTCTCTCTCTCCCTTTCTTCCCCTTATCACTCTC
>BSBK01008742.1:0-60324 GCA_027943335.1 Chamaecyparis obtusa | reverse complement strand
ATACCACACACACACACACACACACACACACACACATACATATATCTATATATATACATTACATACATACATATATATAACCATATATATATATATATATATATATATATACATATATATATATATATATATATATACATATATTATATATACATATATATATATACATATATATATATACATATATATATATACATATAATATATAACATATATATATATACATATATATGTATATATATACATATATATATATCTATATATATATATATATATATATATTATATATATATATATATATATTAGATATATATATATATACATATATATATATATATTATATATACATAATATATATATATACATTATATATATACATATAATATATATATACATATATATATATACATATATATATATATATATATATATATAATATATATATATATATATATATATATATATATATTATATATATAGATATATATATATCAAGAACCTCACAACCTTATAGAATCTGACACTATAACATAGACAATTTTAGATCAAAAATTGTCAAAGGTTCAATAATTTCCTTCATCAGGAAGAAAAAAATAGCTTAGAGAATAAAAAGGTTTACAAAGAAAATTCTTAAACAAGCAAATTTATCCACAAAATTAGGTAAGTTCAAACATCTTAAAATCCATGCTAATAAAAGTGTTTTCCAAAAAAAAATAAAAAATTGGATCACTCACAACAAATAGAAAGAAGTGCTTGTGTTGTTGCAGCAATAGAAAATCTTGATAGCTTCTACAGTTTAGAATCTACATGAAAAATTGATCGGTTCACAAATTAACTAAAATGAAGCGAGGTGGATGAATGGAGGCTTTTGTTTGTGTTTTACCGATATCACTGGTGCTTTGCTTGTTTATCAGGCTTCTCTATAAATAACTATTTCCTCTCATTTTTGGACTTCTAAACAAGGTTTTGAACAAAACATCATCCCTCATTAAGTTTAGAGTTCCATGGTCTCTCTCTTCTTTATTTTATCAAATTTTTGTACATAGGAAAATGTGGAGACATTAATTTGGAGTTATTTTATTGTTATCTTTATAGAAGTTTTAGATTTCCAAGTCATTTTACCTATTTTTTTTTAATGCCAACTTTCCCTACTTATTTGGTTTCAAATTTTTTTTTATTGACAACCCAACTCCGTAAAAATTAGTAATAAAAAAATTGACAATGGTAGTTTCTATGTTGTTGCTAAGCTTATTTTTGGCTAGCAGTCGCTACGTGTGGCCTATGATGTTTACTTTATTTTTAATTGAATTTTTTAATAAAATTAGTAACAATATTTTTTGAACATTGGAAAAAAACAATAAAAAATAAGGGAAACAATTATAATAAGAAAAATTGAAATTTGGATTATTAATTTAATAATAATTTTAAAAAGAAAACTTAGAAAAAGGAAAAATATTTGTTAAGCGAGGTCGTGTTTTTGGTAATATGCACCCACTAAAATAGAAAAAGATTCTAAATTATCCTTTTCTCACACTTTTAACATAAACTAGAGATATTCAAATTCCTAATTATAGCCACTCTACTAAAATAGGAAACATTCCAATTTATCTTTTCCATGATTGAAAATTTGCATAGGAACACTCTAATGTTTCTAATTTCTTTAATGTTTTAATTTGATTTTAGAATAGTTTCTAATTTTTTATATGAATTTAAAAAATTTTTATTATAGATAATTTTTTATTTATAGTTAATAACTAATTTAAATTTTTCCCAATAAAACATATAAATTTATCTATATATCACTAATTTATCATAATTTTCTAATTTTACTATAGTTTTAAGATTTTTCAAATCATTCTAAGTTTGTAATACAATGATTTTATAAAATAATGTTTTACAAGAAACAAGTTACCATTACACAACTATATAAAATAATATATTTTAAATTTATTAAAATTAAAATATTTTTTATATTTAATAAGTACAATTAGTTAAATTGATAAAAATGTTTATACAAAAATTATATTAAATTATTTATATATTAAATATTTTTTGACAATTAAATTTTTTATTAAAATGGAAAATGAAAAGCACTAAAATGACCAAAGTCTTACAAAAATTCTATATGATAGGTAGGGGAGACTTCAAATGCTAGGACTCTTCTCCTATTGATTTCATTAATAAAAGTTTGACATGAAAATTGTTGTGAAACTAAAGTTAATAGTTAAATTTTTTATTAAATATTCATGCCATTACATCCCAACCCTTCCTTTCATTATTTAATGTCTCTCAACAATAATTACCAATAAGACCATCATAAATACTCAAAGATTAAAGTTTTCGAGGTCTTGGATATTTATAAGGGTGAAAAGTTATGCATGCACACACACATATATGTTTGTTTGTTTTAAATTTATTGGTTTTATATGTAATCATTATTGTATAAGAAAACCTTTTCTAAATAGTTATTACTTGTCAACATGAGAATGAAATATTCAAATTTGTGTGCTAAGATGTATAAAAGGACAAGCACAAATAGAAAACTAAAAAATACAAAATATTTAAAAAACCAAAATGAATCTCAATCCAACAATCCTATGCAAACCACAAATAGATGTTGATTTGTCTACTTGGATGGGAATGATAGTAGCATAATATTGTACTTTTTTTATGATTATTTTTTATATAGTTATTTTGTATAACAAGTTATGGATGCCTTAAGCTTAGAATTATTTGGAATCTTTTATTGGAAAGTAGGAGCCCCTACTTTTTCGGCTTGCATATTTCAAAGGTAAAAATGGAATGGGGCCATAAATTATCCCAAATGTTATTGACCCTTGTCAATACCTAAATTTAGATTTTTGTTAAAAAATAATTTTGAAGAATTGTTTTTTTTACTCATTTTTATCGATACACAAAGTTTGGAAGACCAAAATAGTGGATTAAACTTTTACGTTGAACTACACTACAAAATTTATGGGACTAAGGTTGGGTCTCTTGGGGGCTTCCTTAAAAATATTTAAAAGTTAGTAGTCCTAAAAAATTTATAATGCATTTTGTTGGTGTAATTAAATATTTACTAATTACGTTTTACTTAAGTTTACTTAGGATAATGCATTGCATAATAATTTATCATTGAGACACCTATGAGTTTAGATCTATATTAAGCACATGGTGTAAGAGATTGCACCTATATTAAGTACATGGTGCAAGAGAATTCCACTTTAGATGATGATAGTTGTTATCTCATTCCACTTTATCTGTGAGATCCACTTTTAGTGCACATATCACATTATCATCCTCATCAAATGACACATACTTCATTACATAATAGATGATGATCCACTTTTGGTGGACATGTGATTCCACCTTGCATAGGTGATAGCTTATCTACTTCTTATCATTGTCTCTCATTGTCTTGCCTATATAAACAAACCTATTATAGACATAATTGAATAATATCATTTTTGCATCTTAATGCTATTATCTTTCCATTCTCTTTTGAAAGTTATCTTGATCTTTTATTTGATCCTGTTATATATTCACCGTGTGGCAATTTCCTTAACAACCCCTCGAAGCACTCATAGCACTTATGAGATATGGAAGTTCAATAAAACTAGCGAATATATACTCTATATTAATGCATCGAGGCATTGTATTTTTTTAAATTTATTTTTTCTCTATATTAAAGGTGAATGATGAAAAAATTCAACGCCTCGATGCATCTCAATGTGTGTTAAATATAGAGTATATATTAGCTAGTGGCAGTCACAACATGCGTAATACATCGAGTAAATTAATTTGATTAGGGTTAACATTTAGCATTATAATTTATATCAAGACCAAGGTTAGGGTTTAGTGTTAAATTTGGGTTTATGGTCATGGTTATAAATAGAATTATGGTTAGGGTTAGGATTTGGATTATAAATTATAATAGGTTTCAAGTTAGGAAGAGCGTTTTCATTAGTCTTAAGGGAAGTATTGAAATTATCATTAAGGTTGGGATTACAATTATAATTAGGTTAAGGTTATATATTTAGATTTGGTCAAGGCTATGGTTTTGGGTAGAGTTAGGGTCGAGGTTAGGATTAAGGTTAATATTAGTATTACGGTTAGGATTTGGTTCAGGTTTATGACTATGGTTACGGTTTAGAATTATGGATAGGGTTAATATTAGGGTTAGGGTTTATTATTAAGGTTTAGTGCTATAAGTTGAATAAATTAATATAATTAGGATTAAAGTTATCATTCAGAGCTAGAGTTTATATCATGGTTAGGATTACCCTATCTATGGGTATAATTTATATTTTGGTTAGGGTTATCATTAGGGTTAGAGTTTGGTTTAGATTTATTATTATGATTAGGGTTAGGCTTTTGTGTTAAGGTTGGGTTCATGGTCATGGTTAGGGTTAGGGTTTGGATTGTAATTATAATAAGTTATAGGTTAGGAATAGTATGTTTGTTAGTGTTAAGGGTAGGGTTGGAATTACTATTAGGGTTGGGATCAAAATTAGAATAAGATTATGCGTAAAGGATTAGATTTGGTTAGGGCTATGGTTTGGCTTAGGGTTCTAGGTTCAAGGTTAGGATTAAGGTTAAGATTAACATTATGGTTAGGATTTGGTTTAGGTTTATGATTATGGTTAGGGTTAGGGTTAGGGTTAGGGTTAGGGTTAATATTATAGTTTAAGGCTTAGTGTTATAAGTTAAAAAATTTTACCTTTAAATTTCATTAAATTTGAATGATGAGAAAATTAAACACCTCGATAGATCTCGATATATTTTATATATAGGTTATAATTAAGGTTACATAATGGTTACAAATAAGGTTTACATAATGGTTAGGTCTAGGGTTCAACATATGGCTAGGAAGAGGGTTATGATTAGATAAGGGTTGAGATATGGTTTAGTATTATAGTTTAGATTTTATTAGGTCTATGATTTATACCATGGTTAGGGTTAGGGTTTGGATTATGCTTAAGTTTAGAATTAGTATCATAATTAGGATTAAGGTTAGGATTATGGTTAAAATTATATTTAAGATTAGGATTAGGATTAGGGTTAGGGTTAGGTTTAGAATTATGGTTAGGGTTTAGGGTTGTTTTTGATTGAGGTAAAAGAAGGTTTAGAAGGGACCTCAAAACCTTGTACAAAATGGTCACAAAAGATATTCAAAATAGCCCTCTAAATGGAACTAAGCAAGACCAAAGCGAGGATTTTATTATAGGCACCCACAACCTTGAAGAAGAAATGTATGAAATAACCTTCATGCAAACTCAAGCTAAATAAAAATCCAAATCTAGGATTTTCCTTTAGCACCCTTCTGATGGGAGTGAAGAGTCATATCAAAAGAGGAGGACTTCTTAATTTTTTTTCCTTTAATAGTAATCCAGCCCTCTTCAATTCTGGCCGCTTAGACCTACCAATGCAGAGGATCATCAACTGAACTAGAGTGATCATGGCTACCAGAAGAGGCATCCAAAATACTAGTAGAACATGCAAGAGAAGCATCCACAGAACTACTAGCAGCCAACACTCCCTGCAACACTAGGAGAGACCAAAGGCGTAGCCACACCCACCAAACCAAGTGACAAAGCAACCAGAGAAGAAGTAATAGGAAGGGACACATGAACTGTATCCAAACCAATAGAAGGAGGAGGGGGGACCTGCACAGCCACCTGGGTGAAATTTTTTGGTAAAACAAGCTTCTTCTCCACCAAATAGTGTTGAGTAGAAGCACCATTCCACCAAGATGCAACACATTTCTTTTTACCCAATCCACACTGAGCAACCATATGTCCTATTTTAAAACATCTTCTGCATCTAAAGGGAATCCCTCCATAATATAGGGTTTGAGTCCAGCTTCCTTTAGAGGAGTTGATCACTATCTCCGTAGGAAGACCCTTAGAAGGATCAATATCCACAAGAATACGAGCATAAATAGAATGAAAAATGTCAGAAGAATCACCATCCACCATAAAAAATTCCCCAAGAGCATTACCAATCCCCCAAAAATGTGAGTCAATCCATAAATGTAGGGGAAGAGAAGGAAGACAGACCCAAATAGAAAACTTGATGAAAGAGTCTGAAATAGGGTTAACATCGATATGCCAAGACTTAACCATGAGCATAAAATGATCCTCCCAGCTAAAAATTTGATTGCACAACAACTTATTCATGTCCAAAAAATCTTCAAACTTTACAATAAAATACCCCTTAGCCAAGGTAAAGATGTGCACTCTATCTGTGACCCGATAGGCTCCCAGTGACTAGAGATCCAATCATGAAGCTTCGAAAGACTCGGCCAAAAACCTCTAAACCTACAAATCAAGTCATGGGAAGAAAAAATTGAAACATTGTGATCTATTTCCTCCTCCACATCTAGATCCACCACAATGGAGATATGATTAGAGACATGAACATGCCCTTGATCATCCCCTAGCTTCAAAAAAGATGCATCCCTAGAAATAGAGGAGGGCTATGTAAACCCCACACGAGGGCCCTTAATCTCACCCTCACTCACAGCAACAGAGGCTAAAACACTTAAAACCAACAAAGAGGTAGCTTTCACACTCCCACCAAAAGCACATGGAACAATAGAGGTTACGAGAGAAGTAGTGGCAGGAGACCTGGAAACAAACGTGACATGCGCTACCCCCACACCAATAGAAAATGGACCGCTGGAGGGCAGAGGCTCCTGAAAACCAGCCGAGAGCATGCCATTGGTAGAGGCATAGGAAGTTTAGGGTTGTTGTTAGGAGTAGTGTTAGGATTAGGGTTGAGGGTTATGGTTATGGTTAGAATTATGTTCAGATTAGGGTTTTATCATGGTTCTAATATTTTAAGGCTAGGGTTAGGTTTGAATTTAGGATTAGGGTTGGGATTACAATTAGGGTTTAGTTTTATGTTTGGATTTTTGTTAGGGTTAGGATTTATACCTTGGTTAGGGTCAAGGTTTGGGTTATAGTTAGGGTCAAGATAAGGATTATTATTATGATTAGGGTTTAGGGTTATGGTTAGATCTATGGTTATACTTAGGTTTTGAGTTATGCTTGGGGTTAGGATTATAGTTTAGGGTTAAGACTATGGTTAGTATTAGGGCTTAAGTTTATGGTTTAGATTATGGTTAGGGTTGGGATTTCAATAATAGTTAGAGTTAGAGTTAGGAGCATAAATAGGATTTAGGTTTAGGGTTATGGTTATAATTATAGTTAGGGTTTACATCGACATTAGGATGAAGGTTAGATTTAGGATTATAATTATAGTTAGGGTTAGAGTTTACATCATGATTAGGATTAAGGTTAGGGTCACGACTTAGATTAGGGTTTTGGTCAGGTTGAGGGCTTGGTTAATAGTTACAATTAGGATTATGGTTAGGGTTTAGTGTTAGGATTAAGATTATAGTTATAGTTAGGGTTTACAAAATGGTTAGGTCTATGGTTTGGCACATGGATAGGAAGAGGGTTATGAATATGGTTAGGGTTACGGTTAAGATTATGGTTAGGGTTATGGTTTAGGATTATGGTTTATATTTTTGTTAGGGTTGGGATTAGGGTCAGGGTTAAGTTTAGGGTTTGGGTTAAGATTGGGATTAGGGTTAGGGTTAGGATTTGAGTTAAGATTAGGATTTAGTTAGAGCTAAGATTAAGAATATGGTTATAGTTAGGGTAAAATTATGGTTATGATTTAAATAGGGATATAATTATTAACTTGGTCTAAATTGAACCTTAATTAGACCCTACTATTAATTTCAACCTTAATTTAAGTACTTTCAAATAGTAATTTGAAATTACTATTTTAAATTATACTTATATATAATATATTAATAATAAATTTTAATTGAACTTAAACTTATGTAGTTATTATTAAAAATAATCAATATATTTTTAGTTGTAAAATTGAAAAAAAAATAGATATATAAGAAAAATTACTATTATATTTTCCCTTTTTATGCAAATCAATTCAAATTTTAAATTAAAAGAAATTTTATTTTTTAATTTTTTAAGATGTATCAACAATTTAATTAAATAAAGTCAAAACTAAAATTAATATGAATAGAACCTTTCTTATCTTTTTCAAGATATATAAACAAAATTTCTATTCTAATCTTCATTTTTGCATGCAAATCACTTAAAAATTTAAAATTAAACTAAATTTTATTTTTTAAATTTTAAATGAATCATTAATACTTTTAAAATAAATTCAAAACTAAAATCTATGTATTAATAGACTCTTTCTAATTTTTCAAATAGTTAAGCAATAATTCTATTGCATGCATTTAAAAAAAACAAATATTGAATTATCAATAGTTTTAAAGTTGAATCTAGATTTTAGTAGAATATTTCTATATTTTTTTACATATTTTAGAAATATTTCTATTCTATTTTTTAATTTACAATTACTAAATAGAAAATAGAAAAATCAATAGTTTTATGAGTAGATATAGATTTATGAAAAATGCATATTTAAACAATAGTTCTATTAAATGCAAATCAATTTAAAATTTACCATTAAACTAATATTTTTTTTTAAAATATTGAATCGTCAATAGTTTTAATAAAATCTTTTTATACTTCTTTTTTACATATTTAAGAAAAGTTTCTATTTTATTTTTTATTTATAATTACTAAATAGAAACTAGAAACATTAATAGTTTTATGAGTAGATATAGATTTATAAAAAAATACTCACAAACTATCAAATATTGATTAAAATAATTATGATAATTAAATATTGAAATTTTCTAACATTTTTGAGAATGCCAAATTCATTAGCAACATTTTTTTGTCCCAAATTATTTTTTGAATGATTTGTGACAAATTGTCTATCCCAAATTTTCACTTCTTCACGTGATTTGCTAGATTGTTTGACCTCCAAATGATATTTGATGTATAGAATAGCCTTTGATAACATTGCAATGGTCATATTTTCCTGTAACTAGTTAATCTAGATATAGTATGTGCACTACAATCATTCTATTCTTAAGAACCTTGGTATTTATTGATTAAGAATTGGTTCTTGTAATCAAACCAATTGATTAAAAAAAATTTCAAAAAGGAGATTCTTTAGATTACGGCCAAAGTCATGCACCAAATTGGTAAACTAAATCCATTTTATAAACATTCAAGCAAAATGAGATTGTTATACACTAGACAATCTTTACTCTCTCAAGAAAACCTCTTGAAATAGGAAAAAAAACCTCTTAGACTCTCTCAAGAAAACCCATCTATGTATTTTTGACAAATTGTAAGTACAAATTTTGATTTGGAATTAATCTCAAAAAGGGGGAAACTAATGTATATGCGAATTGTATAAATATATGCTAAATGTACTACATACATACCGGGAGCATGCACCAAGGGGGAGTAATGTAAATTTTGTAAAGGGTCAGTTTTGTCATGTATATATGAAGTGTTATAAAAATATTTTGAAGATATTGGTTTATATACATTACAAGTTTTGATACTGTAAGATATAAAAATGTGAGATATAAAATATGTGTAGAGATATTAAAATGGAGAAATGTGGGGGTGTGTTGTGTATGATATAGGATTGGGGAAGGTAAGATATTCTTCTTAATCCCAAATTCCCAAAGGAAAGATCCAAATTGATTAACCACAAGAAGATGGTCAATGCATAGATGAATCAATCGATGTAGAATATGAGAAAACCTTATATTCCATTATGGAAAGGAAGTATTGAAATCTTAATTGAATTCAAAGACAAATACTAACCTCAAAATATGACAGATCTGGAAAATGCTATTTTCTGGTGTCTGTACTCAGTTTCAAGAATTTTTGCAATCGGATCTGGTCTGGAAAAATAAAGATAGAGAAAACCTAGAAACCTTCAGCTTTTCTGAGAAAGGTTGATCTTGACCAAAATATAGGGGTACAATCTTGCCCCAGGACACAATCTTACCCTTTTATGTCGACCTTGACCTATGCTACTCCAACACAAATTTTGTTCACAAATCCTGAAAGTCTGCCAAAAAGGGTACTTAGATCCGCTCTTTAATTCACTTTTCTACATTTGTTCCTACAAGAAAAATGGTTTGTTTCTTGGGGGGAGGGGTTTTGCTTGGTCAAACCCCAATTTAGGAATTAACCTTGAAATTGAATTGAAATTGCAGCCATAAACAAAGTAAATGAAACAATTCACTTTACCTATGTTGAAACCCTTGTGGAGGATTCAAATCCTTGAATCCACAAGTATGGGTGCTCCAAATGAATGTAGAATTGGATGTAGGATGTCTCAAATCAATTTTCTTTAGATCTTCAACACCAATCTTGAATGGATCTTGGAATAGGAAGAAACTTGAATGGATGTGGATGGAGAAATCTTCAACAAGAGGGCTCCATAGAGATTGAATCCTTCAATGGTTACCAATGGATCTCCTTGATGAATTGGATCTTGAATGCTTGAATGATTGAAGATGAATGAATGCTTGAATGATTTCCTTCTCCTTCTTTCTCACTTTTTGATTTCTTGATTTTGCTTGAGAGATATTGTGACATGATTACGAAAGATGGATTGAAATGAGAGAGGAAGGCTTCCTTTTATACAAGTATAGGGCACAAACTTATAAAGAGGCCTACATAGGAGATTTAAATTACCATTTAAACCTTTGCCCCTAGAAATGGAACTAAATTAAATGTAATTTAAGAGTTTACCATTTCGAAGTCCGAAACAGCCAACCCAGAAGTGGGAAATAAATCTTTCCGAAACTCGACACCCAGAAACTTTGAAATCTTGAATTTTGGACCTAGGGTCAAGGTCAAGGTTGACCTTGACCTAGGTTAGGGTCAAGATTGACCTTGACCTAGGTCAGGGTCAAGGTCAACCTTGACCCCGAGGTCAAAAATCTCATGGTTTCAGTTTAGGATGCTAGAATAATGCAGAAAAGAAGTGGAAAATGGGGTAGAACAGGGGAAAAATCTAGTTCTAAGTCATAGACCCATTCAAGGGATTTGACATGACCCCAAACCACTTACTCGGAGGGCTAAACTAGTCCTAAATAGAAGTTCTTCCATTTTCTGATGATAAATTTAGCCCCCACTTTAGTAGGAGTATGGACTCAATGCAAACTCTTGGTAAAGGAGATCATAAAGAAAAAGACAATCTTATTGAAATCAAAGGGAAAAAGGAATCCTTAAAACCCTAGGGACTCAAGTCTTCATCAACTCCAAGATTAAAATAAGAGAGAAATCTCTAGAAAAAGAGAGAAGAGGGTGTGATTATCTCGCCCAATGAGAACCTATGTCTGATTGTGAACCACACAAGGAAATGATGCAACTGGAAAGATGAAGTTGAACCGCCTAGTGAATGTGGTTACTCACTAGTCAACCCATCAAGGATTCACCCTTATGAATATTCTATTCCAAAAGAGAAAAGCCAAAACAAAAGAGATCTGGTCTTAAGGACACCTTTGACCTTAGGGGATCCAAATCTTGAAAATTAAAACTAGAGGGATCAAGAGATCCTATAAGATAAAATTTTATGCTTTAAGGATTAGTCACTAATCCATAAAGGGAGAAAAGAGCCTTGAAAAATATATATATTGAAAGTGTGTATGTCATTGCCTACACTTTAACAGGAGCAATTGCATGAATAGAAACATAAACAACTCCACCGATTACATTTCCACTACGAGATGCCTCCAATCAAAGATAAATCAAGGGAAATACCACATAAACATACAGAGAACATAGAAGGGATCTACCTGTTGTGGGGTTAGTATGATCATAAGATAATATTTATATATGATATTATTGCAAATGAATTGACATCATTCCCCAAAGAAAGTAGAACTAAAATCACAATGGAGGAAAGAAAACATAAGAGTTACAAAGAAGAGTCTTTTTGGACCACAACATGGAGACCAAAAAGAATCAGTGCTACCTGTTGGAGCTCTAAATTTTGGGCAAAATTTGGAGTCCTATATAGTGATAAAACCCTAAAAAATGGTCTCTTAAACTCCATGTCCAATAATTAATGATGGAGTACATGAAATGGGATAAAATATTACATTAATTTTCAATTAAAAAGTTGAGATATTATGGAAGGAAGCTCTGTGACAAGAACAATCAAAATTCTATGATCAAAGCCTTCAGAAAATGCTAGAATTTCGACCTGCTGCAAAGATGATGTCGACAGAGGTAGAAGATGGTCGAATTTTAAAAATCTGAAAAAGACCCAGTTTGGGAAATCAAATTTCCTATCTCCAATAAAAATATTAGCTTTCCATGAGGTGTTTTGGTTTTTCAACTAAGCCCAAATCCGAAAGTTAGGTAGTTATTTTTTAGTTAGTTTATCATTTTTTCAAAACAATTTGTAATAAGGGTGTGTCTTTTCACCCTAAAGAGGTGTGAAAGCCACTCAAACATGTATATATACATAATGTAAAATTTAAAGAGATGAAATACAATACAAGATATATTTTCATAGGATATAATTTGATCAAAACTACAATATGAACTCTAATGTACTATTTTTTTCAACATTAATAAAGAAAAGTGCTCTTCTTTTTTATTTGTGGTTATAAGTTATATGTTTTCAATTAGTCTTTCAGATTACTCTATGAACCAGGGTATCCTACTATTTTTTTCTATTTGATGCATTCATTTATGACTAATTTGCACAATTTGAATAATGGTAGCATGGTCTGAGAACCTGTTACTATTTCCTTTCGGGCTCTTAAGTTGAGTTAAAAACCATACGACCTATTGTATAAGTTATTTTAAATTTTGTTTCAATAGAAGCTTGTAGGGTGATGGTCTCTCTTTACAGGAGTGAGTTACCTTAAAACCATCTCTAATTGTATGTAGGATTGAAAGTTTTATGACTCTATAGCCCAAGTATTTAGAAGGCACTGATCTAACTATTATTTGGAAATTGTCATTTGGTTCATACATTTGTAGTTTATAGATCATTAAATCATTATTTCAAAAGCATTACTTTTAATTATTTAGTATAATGCATTTAGTCAAGTATTATAGAATAGAGATCTTTAGGGGATTAGTTTCATTCCTCAAAGGATCATTCACCACCTTTGGAGGAACTTTGTTTGTTATGTAGGTAGTTGTGCAACATAGAGAATTAAATAGTTCAAAGTGAAATTAGGCCTACCAGCCTTGGCTAGATTAAGCCAGAATTGCAAAGGTATCAATGTGTACCTGTCAGGTGGTCAAAAGTGAATCATCATTTTTGGGCACCAACAAATTGGTGACTCTGTTGGGGAGAGTTGCTCACAATATATATTGTGAAGTTACCTAGAATTTCAAATTTCACAGATCAGAATTAGAAAGTAGTTATAGTAGTTTGTTTGGAAGCACACTCTACTGGAAGAAAGAACCTAGAAGCAAGACATTCCTTGAATGAGGTGGCAACTCTATTCAATAAAGCATTTCAATTAGTGACTCTACTGAGGAAGAAGACCCAGAAGGAGATAAGTAAAGTTTTTCTATTTGAAAGAGGTGGTGACTCTATTGTCAAGAACCTAATGTATAAAGAAACAAGATACGACCAATTTAGATATTCAGAATGTATCAGAATAAATAACCATTTCAAAGAAAACCATTTATTCCATATGGTATCAGACCATTGGATCTAAGGGGTTTCTAATGTATTCCTTTTAAGTTACTCCCTAAGTTTTCACAGCTTGTACCAAAGTTCCATGGAGAATGGGACGAATCAGCAGTTAAACATTTGGATGCATTTTATGCATTTATAGAGAACTATGAGATTTGTGCAAAAGATTAGGCAATGAAACTATTTGTCAGGACATTAGAAGATAATGCAAGAGAGGCATATGAATCATTACCTACACAAAGTATTTCATCTTGGAAAGAATTTGAACAATGGTTTCTATATGAATTCCATGATGCAAGCAATGAAGATAACATGTGTTATGAACAGTGTGAAGACCAAAGTTTCATCATGGAGGAGGATCATAATATGTCTCTACTTGATGCATTTTTTAGTTTGGAGAGATTTGAAGGGGAATCTCGTGCACACTTATTCTTGAGGATGGTGGATATTTATCAAAGGATACCTGTAACAATTATACCTTCACAAAAAGAATTAATGAGAAAGGTCAAAAACTTGAGAATCTCACTAGATGACCATGATCTAAATATTCTTGTTAAGATATTAGAAGAAGATAGTGAGGACAGAGAAGAGGAGTCTTATGATCAAATTGAACAAGGCCTTGTGTTTGATGGAAATCTCAGTGATGATGAAGAAGACCCAAATTATATATCCCCTTTGGATGCATTTTTGAACTTAGAGAAACAAGAGGAAGAATCTGCAGTACAATTCTTCTTAAGGATGTTTCATATCTATCATGAAATACCTTCAGAATGCAAACCTCCATCTTCTGATCTTTTAAACAAAATGCGAGAAATAGGTCTTTTATATGATCATCAGTTCCTTACCTTTCTCAAACTTATGAATAATAAACTAGTTGCAGAGGAGAATGAGTGCAAAACTGAAATAACATATGAGTCAAGTGAGGTTTCATATTTTGATGGAGAAGATTCTTTTGGACAGTCTGAGGAAAATTTTTTCAATGATGATACTTGTATGATGTCAAACATCAGTGAATATGAAAATGAGTAAGAGGATCTTCTCCATGTAGAAGAGATTTCAGCCTTATTAGACATAGAATACCGAAGACACATTGAGAAGAATGGTCCACATTTTTTCTCAATCCACCATGGTAAGGAGGTAGACAGATCAGCCCATATTCAAGAGAAATTAAATTGTGGAGATGAAATAGAACTACATGAATAGGAGAAAGTTTTGAGAGATAATGTCAATGAAGATGTTAGTCTTGTTGATGAAAAACTTGATGATCCAAATGAAAATTCTCATGAATGTATGTCTAAATTCTCTATATTCCTGAATCTATTGTTTGAAGAGGAAGTAGATGAAGATATGTCTGATTTCTCTATGTTATCGAATCCATTGTTTGAAGAGGATCCTTTATGCAATGGAATCCATCAGCATCATAATGAAGATAACAGTCCTAATTTTAAATTTGATGAAACTTATGAAGTGCATTCAGAGGGTGAGATATCTTGGATTTCATCCTTTGAGCCAGAGGTACACCAAACATATGAAGATGAGATGGAATCAGCTAGACATGATGAAGAGAATGTGTTGAAGCATAGTTCTAAAATTTTTAGAAATGTTCTAGCTGATCAAACTATTGGTGAGAGAGAGTTTGTACATCTTGAAGATAAGTTATTCTCAAAGTCTTTTGGTGAGGAGAAAAAATATCCAAAATATAGAGATGGGGCAAATTGTGAACAAGAAGGTATCCGAAAAAAGAAGACTAACCTAGAGGTTTGTATGATTAACCAAAATCTTCTATTCAACAAGGATTACAACGGACCTGATGATTTCTCAAGGGATGAATATAGATTGGATCCAAAGATCATATTGATGAAGCAGTGAGAATTGTCTATAAGGATGACATGTGTAATGCAGCAAGGTTAAAAGTGTTACGTGATCAAAATCAAGTGTTTGATAGAGGAAATGATCAATGTTCAATTTTGGGGGGCCTAGGGCCACCCAATTTTACTTCGCATCAGATTAGTATGGATACTTGGTCTACTTCTCTAGAGATAGCTGGAATCTCTCTATGCTCACATGGAGCATATGTCCCCAGAAAGAGCCTGTTGGAGCTCTAAATTTTGGGCAAAATTTGGAGTCCTATGTAGTGATAAACCCTAAAAAATGGCCTCTTAAACTCCATGTCCAATAATTAATGATGGAGCACATGAAATGGGATAAAATATTACATTAATTTTCAATTAAAAAGTTGAGATATTATGGAAGGAAGCTCTGTGACAAGAACAATCAAAATTCTATGATCAAAGCTTTCAGAAAATGCTGAAATTTCAACCTACTACAAAGATGATGTCAACAAAGATATAAGATGGTTGAATTTTAAAAATATAAAAAAGACCCAGTTTGGGAAATCAAATTTCCTATCACTACTAAAAATATTAGCTTTCCATGAGGTGTTTTGGTTTTTCAACCAAGCCCAAATCCGAAAGTTAGGTAGTTATTTTTTAGTTAGTTTATCATTTTTTCAAAACAATTTGTAATAAGGGTGTGTCTTTTCACCCTAAAGAGGTGTGAAAGCCACTCAAACATGTATATATACATAATGTAAAATGTAAAGAGATTGAATCCAATACAAGATATATTTTCATAGGATATAATTTGATCAAAACTACAATATGAACTCTAATGTACTATTTTTTTCAACATTAATAAAGATAAGTGCTCTTCTTTTTTATTTGTGGTTATAAGTTATATGTTTTCAATTAGTCTTTCAGATTACTCTATGAACCAAGGTATCCTACTATGTTTTTCTATTTGATGCATTCATTTATGACTAATTTGCATAATTTGAATAATGGTAGCATGGTCTGAGAACCTGTTACTGTTTCCTTTCGGGCTCTTAAGTTGAGTTAAAAACCATATGACCTATTGTATAAGTTATTTTAAATTTTGTTTCAATAGAAGCTTGTAGGGTGATGGTCTCTCTTTACAGGAGTGAGTTACCTTAAAACCGTCTCTAATTGTACGTAGGATTGAAAGTTTTATGACTCTATAGCCCAAGTATTTAGAAGGCACTGATCTAACTATTATTTGGAAATTGTCATTTGGTTCATACATTTATAGTTTATAGATCATTAAATAATTATTTCAAAAGCATTAATTTTAATTATTTAGTATAATCCATTTATTCAAGTATTATAGAATAGAGATCTTTAGGAGATTAGTTTCATTCCTCAAAGGATCATTCACCACCTTTGGAGGAACTTTTTTTGTTATGTACGTAGTTGTGCGACATAGAGAATTAAATAGTTCAAAGTGAAATTAGGCCTACCAGCCTTGGCTAGATTAAGCCAAAATTGCAGAGGTATCAGTGTGTACCTGTCAATTGGTCAAAAGTGAATCATCATTTTTGGCCACCAACACTACCAAGTCACAAGTCCAAGAGGACTACACAAGGAAAAAATTTATGAACAATAGCGCATAGGTATCTTAGAAATCCTAGCATAAATGTAGAGGGGACCATCGGGAGCTTTAATAGTCTCGGTATACTCAAAGGTGATCAAGAGTTCCCTAGGTCTTTTATTCTTAGGTTGTTTTTGAGGTTTAGGTTTAGGTTTCAGTTTAGGCTTAGGTTGAGGTGGAACTTGAAGCTGAGTTTGAGATTGAGGCTGGGGTGGAGATACAGATTGAGACAAAACATCATGCTCTACATGGTTAACAATTTGATTAAGATCATCCATCTTTGAATCATAAAAAATATCCATAGAAGATGGTTTAACATTGGTATTAGTATCTTGTGTAGGAAAAGGATTTGTATAGATTTGGAGGTTTTGATTAGGAGGAGAGATAGATTTGTACCCACTACCATCAAAATTATCAATAGATAAAGCATTAGAATCAATTAAATCTTGAATCTTATGTTTTAAATAATAACACTTCTCTGTATCATGGTCATTTTGATGATGGTATTGACAGAAGGCTTTGGAATCAAAGGATTTGGATGCCACTGTAGCAGGTAAAAGAGGTCAAATAGGAGTTAAATTAATTATATTAGCAGTCAACAATTTACTCATAATAGAATGAAAAGATTCAGAAAGAGGAGTAAATGTATGATTTAGATGAAAAGCAGTGGATGCAGAAGTGGCATTGTTGGATGCAACAACAACTTGATCAACAACTGCATTTTCTTCCTTATTTATCTTGACATAGTTGTTAGATTTTTTAAACTTTTTTGGATTAGGAGCATCGTCACTCTTATCAACTGGGATAGGAGCCATTGGAGTGTTTCTCTTAAATTGACTCACTTGTAATTGATAATGATGAAGCACTACACAAAGTTGTTGAAAAGAGGTAAATTTAGTAAGAAGAATCTTATCTCTAATAGCCTTTTGTAAATTTCAAATAAACATACACTAAATATCAATATCAGGAACAAGATAAGAAATCTGAGCATACAAATGCTTAAATCTACCAATAAATTCAGTCAATTTTTCTTTAGTATTTTGTTTTTCAATGCATTAAACCAGATAAGGACACTTGTTGACCAATGTTATTTTGAAATTGTTGAATAAATGAATTAGAAATTTTTGGAAAGGAATCAATAGAATAAGGAGGCAAGGAACAATACCATTGCAAGGCCTTATCATGAAAAGTTCTAGCAAACAACTTGGTTAAAATCCTATGGTCATGAGCATAGTCACTACAAAGAATTTGAAATATTTTAACATGAGTAACAGGGTCTCCCTTACCATTGTAATTCTCAAGACGAGGCATATCAGCTTGTTGAGGAACATGTACATGAATAATGTCTAGGGATAAAGGAATGCCCATGTCACATGTAGGAATGCTAAACTTGGATTGAGTTAAAGATGCAAGTTGTTGTTTTAAAGAGGACACAGTTTGAGCCAAACTGATGATTGTTAAATCATTAGATGAAATAGGAGGTATAGACACACTAGAAACACTAGGTAAAGTGTATGATGCAGTAGGAATGGAAGACACAACCGGGGGAACACTTGGAACCACAGTTGGAAGAGGATTGGAATAAGTAAAAGGAACATTATGATAAGAAGGTTTTGAAGTAGGTGGGGACACGGGTGGAATGCTCATAGGAAGAGATGGAACTGATGTAGTTACTAAAGGAGGATTATAAGTAGGAATGCTAGGTAAAGGAATGGAAGAAGGCTCCACACTAGTAATAAGAGGAGTGAATCCTAAATCTTGAGCTTCTTGAGCTAAATTTTTAACATTTGAATGCACAAGATGAGTAATATCACGCAAGAGATTAACACCTTGATCACTATCATGAAGGACTTTATTAAGAGCATCTATAGCTTGAATAAGATCTTGATTATGGTTCTCTTGAGTAAGCCAATTTCCCATTTTATCAAGTTCAGTTCAAAGTTTGTGGACTTGTTCAGGAGGAACTCTTAAAGAATCATCCTCATCATGAGTTGAGTGAGAAGATTTATGCTCCATAGTAAGATTAGAATCATGAATAATCAAATTGTCATCTGGGATCCTAAGGAGAGGAGAGGAAGACTCAGGATCAAAGAAACCCATAAGTCTACAAGTTCTTCTAACCAGAATATTATAAGTAGGACTAGAGAAAGTAAAGCTCATATACTAATGCAATGTAAATGAACTAAACTAGGAAAACACAAAACATGAACAAATAAATGTAAATGCAGACACATAAAAGAAGACTAATACATGCAAGATCTAACACCATAAAAGAAAGAGTTGTCTATCGTGGGTTCACCAAAATGTAAGATATAAAAATATGAGATATAAAATATGTGTAGAGACATAAAAATGGAAAAATGTGGGGGTGTGTTGTGTATGATATAGGATTGGGGAAGGTAAGATATTTCTCTTAATCCCAAATTCCAAAAGGAAAGATCCAAATTGATTAACCACAAGAACATGGTCAATGCATAGATGAATCAATCGATGGAGAAGATGAAGAAAGGAGAAAACCTTATATTTCATTATGGAAAGGAAGTATTGAAATATTAATTGAATTTGAAGACAAATACTAACCTCAAAATATGACAGATCTGGAAAATGCTATTTTTTGGAGTTTGTACTCAGTTTGGGGAATTTATGCAACTAGATTTGGCCTGGAAATACATAAATAGAGAAAACCCATAAACCTTCTTCTTTTTTGAGAAAGGTCGACCTTGACCCAAATACAAGGGTAAAATCTTGCCTCGGGGCACAATCTTACCCCTTTATGTTGACCTGGACCTATGTTGCTCCAACAAAAATTCTGTTTGCAGATCCCGAAAGTTTGCCAAAAAAGGTACTCAGATCTACATTGTAATTCATTGTTTCACACCTGTTCCTGGAAGAAAAATGGTTTTATTTGTTGGGGGGGAGGGGTTTTCCTTGGTAAAACACCAATTTAGAAATTAACCTTGAAATTGTAGTCATAAACAAAGTAAATGAAACAATTCACCTTGCCTATGTTGAAACCCTTATGGAGGATTCGAATCCTTGAATCCACAAGTATGGATGCTCCAAATGAATGTAGAATTGGACGTAGGATGTCTCAAATCATATGTCTTTAGATATTCATCACCAATCTTGAATGGATCTTGGAATAGGAAGAATCTTGAATGGATGTGGATGGAGAAATCTTCAACAAGAGGACTCCATAGAGATTGAATCCTTCAATGGCTACCAATGGATCTCCTTGATGAATTGGATCTTGAATGCTTGAATGATTGAATGCTTTAAGATGAATGAATTCTTGAATGATTTCCTTCTCCTTCTTGCTTGCTTCTTGATTTCTTGATTTTTCTTGAGAGATATTGTGACGTGATTATGAAAGATGGATTGAAATAAGAGAGAAAGGCTTCCTTTTATACAAGTATAGGGTGCAAACTTCTAGAGAGGCCTACATAGGAGAATTAAATTCCCATTTTAACCTTTACCCATAAAAATGGACCTAAATTAAATATAATTTATGAGTTTACTATTCTAAAGTCTGAAATAGCCAACTTGAAAGCAGAAATAAATCTTTCCAAAACCCGACATCCGAAAACTTTGAAATCTTAAATTTTGGACCCTGAACCAAGGTCGAGGTCGACCTTGACCTAGAAGGTTGACCTTGACCCTAAGGTCAAGAATCTTAGGGTTTTAGGTCAGGATGCTAGAATAATGCAGAAAAGAAGTGGAAAATGGGGCAGAACAGGGAAAAAAGCCAGATCCAAGTCAAAGACCCATTCAAGGCATTTGACATGACCCCAAACCACTTACCTAAAGGGATAAACCAGTCCTAAATGGAAGTGCTTCTATTTTTTGATGATACAGATACTAATGCCAAAGGGGGAGATTGTTATATCTATTTGAGCATTAGATGTTGTCATTAGTATCAAATTAGATCAATCGGTAAAAGGAAGAACATAAAGCTACAATATGTTGGTTGGTTAAACAAACAAGCCTTCATACCGAGTATTCATAAGGCAATACCAAGAGGCTAAAAACACAATCAAGTGTCACCTTTTAGACTAACTTATTAGCACAACTAAATTTTAGTATTTTCTAACTAAAAATTATTTTTGGTCAAACATATGGTCTAGCTAGATTCATTCTAGCTAAGTTAGATAAGTTCTTTAACTTTTCTAATTGGAAATATCTATTAAATGTATGTTTTATGCCACTTTGGGTCCAATTACCATAAAAATTAAATTATTTCAGAAAAGTGGCATTTCAATAACTCCTAATCTTTTTAATGATATTTTAAAAAAAATAAAAAAATACCCTTTTGTAGAGATCAGAGTCAAGAATATCCTCATATAGATTTCATAGTGTTTTAATTAGACATAGTTTATTGTAATTAAAAACTATTACAAGTAGGTATTTTAACAGTCAAGGAGATGTTGATTCGGAGAAAGAAGAAAATAGTAAATCATATTAAATAAATTTAAAAATTATATGGCGCACTAGAGGAGAGAGTCCTCTTCAAGAATATATATTTCTTTTTTTATTGTGATAGATTTGTTATGAAAAATATGTTGCAAGATGAAAACTATCGATTTCAGTGAGTTAGAATTTGAATTGTTATAAAAGAGAAAATATAGGTCACAAAACAATTTTTATTTCTTAATGCACTAGCTATATATGTCATCTATGACATATTTTAAAATTAGGGGAAAAAATGTTTATTTACATATAATTTTTTGGTGGGAACTAGAACCCTAATTTTCAACATTTTTTAGCAACTCAAAATTCATCTTTAAAAATTAAAAAAACATATCAATCCTTATTGAAAAAAATTATTTAAAATATTAATCATAAACTTCATCCATTTTATTACATTTAATTAGTTTACATAATCTTCAAATTCCAAACATAAATATCATTTTTATACTATTGAAGTTGAACAACTTTGATTTTGTTAGCCTTTTCCTTTGTAAAATGGTGACAACTTATTGTGCTTTTACCCGAGAGCTAAATGGAAACAAGTTTAACAGGGCAGTAGAGCAGTTTTACATAGCATTAGAGTAAACCAAGCACTGAGTGTCAATAAACACTGAGCAATATACACACCGAGCACCAGTGTATTCACCGATAAAAATTGGCTATATTTACCGAGCAATTTAGGAAATGACAAGTAATTAGTAATGACACATTTATCGATGTAAATGGTTACACAAATTCATAAAATGTTTTACCAAGATCGAGGATTATTTATTGTAGATGTAATCATTAAATGTGATGATGATTCCTATGTAACAGTCAAATCTAGGTTAATTTTGTACATCGTAGATCTTGGGTTTTTCTAAGATATTGTAAACCTAATTAGGCCATGAAAATCATAGCAGTTTTCTATATATTTGTAATTCATGTCATTTTGACATAAGGCAAGCAAGCGAATCAAGCAGAAGATCTTGAAGTAGTAGCCACCTTCAAGACATTAGAATTCAGACAAGGTTTGCATGTATGAGTAGTGATCAAAGATACAATTCAGTTTATTCAGAAGAAGTCAAGGCTACCAAGTAGAACATAGGACATATTACTACACATAGAGGTGATATTCATTTAGTATATCATAAATCTGAATCAGACAAAGTATAGTTGTCATTTACAGATACTTTTTGTTATTTTCTAATCATTGTAGTAGAGTTAGTAAAATCTCCTAACAGAGTAGACTTAACAGTCTATTTGTAAATCTCTTAACCGAGTACACACTCAAGTAGTGTTGTTTAAATCCTTTAATAGGGAGATCTAATCGATCTGATTGTTACTCCTAACAGGGTAAGATCACCAAAAGTGATCACAACTTGTAGCCTTAACCGACATACTTTATTATCTACAATAGTGAAGAATTTGTGGGTGTCATCCCCACCGCAGTTTTTACCTTCTAACAAGGGTTTCTGCGTAACCAAAATACTTGTGTTATGTGATTTATTTATTGTTTGTTTTCACACACTTTACATTTACCAAGTCAATTGAATGAACGTTGCAAATAATGGATTCATTTGGATAGATTAGATACTACTATTTACACATTGAATATCCAGTTAAAAGTTTTTTGAGGGTACTGATTCACCCCTCCCCTCTCAGTCCCTTATCTTTCCATTCCAACAAGATCAGCTCCTAAAAGATTTAGAGCATGAGTTTAGTAGTAACATTTTTGAGGAGAAGAAAATTTTAGAAAAAGATGCCAAACATCTTAAGACTGTGAGGGACTCATCTAGGAGTCTTGTCCAGAACCCAAAGGACAAGCGTCCTCCCTTTATTTCAATGAGACATTGGAATGAGTTCATTTTGGATGCAAAGGAGAAAGGGGATGCTCAAAGAGGAATTACACCAGAAAATGAGAGAAGAAGGTATGTGATAGTATTAACTACTAGTAGAATGTAATAATGCACTAATTAGTGATCTTTATATCTATATCATCTAACATATTTCAAACTTTTCATAGGTTCCAAAACACATCAAAGGAAACAAAGGCCAGACTGCAAAAGATTGGGCAACACAAACTTGGCTTTGGTAGATATTTGAAAATTATTTATAAATTGAAAATAATTTTGTTTAATAAAAAAAGCCAAGGCTCAGAATTTAATTTAGAGGCCACAACATAACACAAAAAAAATTCCTTCAAGGAAGGCTATCAAGTCATGGTTGAATGCCTACGACAAGCTTCCAATGGCCCAACCCAAGAGTCTCCTGCATTGGTTGAATAATTAAATATGCCAAATGAAAAATATTTGAAATTGAATACTTGAGCAACAATCTATTTGATGTTAATTTCGAACATAAATTGCTATTTTTATTTTTAAAAATTAAACAATGATAATAATGTGCATGACATTGCAATGCAGCCTCGTAATCCTAACATAGAACCTATGTTGCATGACGAAGGCCCTTATGTGCATCCAAGTATCAATGAAGGTGTTCATTTTCTATTGAAAATTAATTATATAATTATTAATACAATTTAACATCTTAAATTGAAATTGGTGTAACCTTTTTTGTGTAAATTTTAGAGCATACAGAACGTCATGTTGAACGAGTGGAGGATGTTTGAAGTGATCACCATGTAGATGATGTGTCACAGTCAGGTAAATAAAATCTATTGTTTGTTCTTTTAAATTTCTTTTTTGATTTATAGTTCTTTTAATTAATGAAATACTTGTAATTCACTAATATAAAATGGTGTGAATTTAACCCATGTAGTTGTTATTGCACCGGACCCCCCTTTGTCACAATGGTCTCTTGTTCCTCAACACATGAGGATGAGACATGTGTTGAGATCAGAAGCAGTAGAGGAGGTGAATGATGAGGATATTGATGCTTCGCTTAGCCGTTACCTTAGAAAAACAAGAAAGAAAAAAAATGATTGTAATTAAATGTTGATGAATGATGTGTTAATGAATTTTTCATGAATGTTGTCTATTAATGAATTTTATGTGTTAATGAATGTTATGTGATTATAATGATTGAATGTTATATTTCAAAAATGGATGGATGGATGAATGATTGTTATTAGATGTTAATGGGGAATTTATAGTGATGTTAGGGGGGGTTGGGGCCAAATGAGCTTCCACCTTCACGTGGTTGGCCTTGTTAAGTACAAAATATTAAACTATTCTCGAAACCAAGTGAAGCTCAAACTAGACCAATTCCATAGATTCAATGGTCAAAAACAACCTACTAGTGATCCATTACCTTGTTGTACTAGTTCTTTTCCCAAGGTCTTCACTAAATTCCATTACCTTAAATGTAAATCCAATGGCCAAACATTCTCATAAGTCCTATTCCCCTAGGTACACTCAAGTCCTATTCTCTTTGCATACAATTCTTATAATTCCTTCAATAGGATAGTATCATTTTGATGCTTGACTTGTCATCATTAACTAATGGGTTATTGTCAATTGCTCGTTGCTATTAATCTAGATCACTATTGTTTGATCTCATAGTTTATCTTTGATTTTTCTTACTTCCCAAATAGTGGATAGCTTTAATCTTACCTTCACTATCCAAAATTTTCAACATTGATTATTTTCATTGTTCACAACAATTTCTATTCACTTCCCCCTTATTGTCCACTTCCCCCATATTGTACCAAGTACTCCTCCTTTCACCATATATTTTCCTTTACAAAATCACAACATTTTTTTATTGCTAATTCTTTATAGAAAAATCTTATTTTATGCAACATTTTTATCGCTTATTAGTATTTATGGATTATTAGGGGACCTTAACATGAATAAACCATGATTTCATTTCTTGTAGGTTGCTTGTGCCCTATTAATGGCAGAGGAAAATCTTCATAACTTCTTAGCCGCTAAGATCATTTTAATACAAATGGGAACCTATTTTCAAGTACATGTGAGTAATTCTGAGTCCTGACTATTATTTGTTCTTTTATTCTTGTAAAAGCCTCCACTGCCCTTTCCTTTATTCTTATTATTCTTCTCTGTAACAAATACTTTTTTGTGTTCTTCGTAGGATGATTATCTTGATTACTTTGGTGATCTAGAGACTATTGGAAAGGTGAAGCCATTCTCTAATCTAGATTCTAAATCTATCTCAAATATGGTTTCTTAAGTTGCTAACAACACATTTTTATATCAATGTAGGTAATTATATAAATGAGTTGGAGTTGTAGCTGATTTCTCATGTACGTTATTATATCAATAAGTTGGAGTTGCAACAAATTTCTTAGTAGACCCTATGGTACTTTATCATCCAAGGTTGTGAGTTCGTGTATAAGTGGTGCATCTAATCAATATGAAGCCTCTACAACAACATCTTTTCAAAGGTCATTCTTGAAGGATAATGGCTACCCCATGCAAAAACCATGCATGCACAAGAAAAGGTTTGCATCATTGATCTCATTATTTTTCAAAATTAACCATTGTTAAACAAAATTATTCTATTGCAAATAAAACATTTTACAAAAAAATCATTGCAAATTAAAAAAATTCTTGGTGATCCCTTTACAAAAAATCCTCCATATCCCTACTCATAAATCCATATAAAAAACAAGAGTCACATGATCAATCTATGGTAGAATTTGAAGAAAGGCCAAGGACTTTGAGCTTGTAGGCACTTCTTGTGTGCTTCTATCCTTCACCATTGGGGAGTGTAAGACCCTCTGAGCCCATACCTTGATTGTAAACAATCAAATACTAAGACAACTTCTCACATCAAATGTCCCCTCAATGACTCACTCTCTAGGCTTCTCCAAATGCACCTAGAGCCTCCCATACACCAAATCTTCACATAGGCCTTCTACCTTTGTTATAACTCCATAAAACATCTTATCATGGTCCATATACCATGTTTCATCAACCCACCAAGTCTTCTCAACTGATCTTTTACCAATCCACTCCAATAGCCCTTCTAGGCTTATAGCCTTCACCAGTCATGAATCAGCCTTTTTCTTCCAATTTTCCCAAACAACTCCAGAAACTAATCACTGATTTAGATACCCTTTTGGGTTATCTAAATCCTTTCCAAGTCTTGGGGTACACTCCTTTGGGTCATATGCCAGATCCACTACCCTAGCACCCACAAACTAGGCCTAATTTCCTCCCATTTGCAAAGCAACTCATAAATCCATTCATTCCCATGACTCTAAAGTAAGAAAAAATATTCACTAAGGTTAAGAAAAAAATAATTTTCAAGTTTTTAAGGCCTCACCTCCCACCTATGCTTCTAGCCACCAAACCCTTGTTTCTAGGGTCATATATCCTAGGGTCTACTCAAAAAGACCTCCACAACCATCTCTAGATCAAACCAAATAATCCAACACATCAGTATGGTCCCCTACATCAACAATCCATTACCAAAAATCCCGAGTCTTAAGGGCCTTCAACCTTCATTATGAATGGTGTTAAATCAGGCATCCCTTCATACAACAATCTCCACTATTCTGTGGTTCTTCAAACACATTTCTCCATATCCCTTCATTTGATCAACATACTACAAGGATATATTACACATTTGAAATCTCCCACCAATCACAGTAAACACAAGGGTGGGAGAGTCACTTCATTTTATAGATGACAACCCAAAACACTGTCTACAGTTAAAAATCTAGGCACAGTTGAATGCCAGTTAATTTATTGACTTTGATAACAATCAAGACACTGAAATAAATGCAAGGAAAATGTAAATACCACCAAGGCAATGATCTTATATCATTACACAATCAAAGTCACATTTTATGCAGCCATTTAGATTCACTAGTCTCCTAACTATATGCACTATTGTCAACTCGACAAAATAAGACTAAAGCCCTCTCTTATGACTTTTAAAGGGTTTTTAAACAACCTTATTAATCCTACTAACCCTTGAACCCCCAATGACCCTTATAGGCCATTTTTGCCAACTTAGGCAACTTACACATTTTGGCATTTTTTAGTGCATTTACATCATTTAAAGTCTCTATTGGCCGTTTCATATTTATTTGGACCTTCATAGGTCATTATCCTAATTCCACTAACCTAGGATCAACATAATGACTCCTAGTGACCCCCCTAGGTGCAATTTGACCTTATAAATGTCATCCAAATCCTATTACATGCCTTTATACAATTAGGATTAATACATTCAATTGCATCCAATTACATCAAATTGGCTTCAAGCCATATTATATTCAAACATATTGATCTCTTTTCTCATTTAGTCTTCATGAGTCAATCAAGTGATCCCTTTGTCAGGGTACCTTACACCATACTCCCAAGGATCAAATCAATCCAAGTCCCTTGGATTGGGAGTTTCTTTCTCTTCCTCCAGTCTCTGTCCATGACTTGTTGAGGACCTACAACACAAATGTATCCTCTTTCCTTTCACTTCATGTACCTACAACTAAACATCATACACTCATGCCAAGCACTAAATCTGTCATCCTTCATATCTATATTCCCATAGATGTCCGCAACATGATCATCCATATGGTTAACAATATAAAACCCCTACAAACCTATCACAAAAGGCTTACAAACAAGAAATACAGAATCTTTCATATTCACCAAAACATATGTTTAGTGCACCACTTCCTCATCCATTAGTTTCAACACTCCATGTTTGTGCCCACACACGCCTTGTGATAGATCTTCATACTTCAATGAAATTTTGTCACCAAGGTCTTGTCATGACCATCTGCTATTACAAATTCATGCCTCTATCCTAGGCATTCTTCCACTACACCACCCTTCCTTTTCCATTCATCAACTATGGCATCTAACTCATCCCACAAATTTGTCTTGCCTTCAAGACTTTGACCACTAGTTTCTTTGCAACCTGTAACAAATTGTACACAGTCTCCTCATCATCAAATCTTTGAACTCTCTTAGTGAGTCTTCCATTCAGTAGTTTCTTCTCTGCCATAAGCCTTTTGATTGGCCACACAACCCTCTTCTTCATATCCTTCTGCCAACTTGTGGCTTCTTGCTTCAACGTTGTCTTCAAGAGCTTTGACTCTTCACTCTCTAAGGTCCCTGTCACCTCTGAGACCTCTTTCAACTCCTCATTCTAATGCCATCCTCCTTGGCATGTAAACATGTAATCTATGGATTTCTTCACAACCATATCTTCTCTCTTTTCACTAAAAAATTTTAATGGACACTTGACTATCCCCACTTGGATTCCCTCATCCTTACAGTCACCAACCACATCAGCAACCTCTTCCATCTTCTTCTCTATCTTTGTCATCACAAATACATGTGCCCTTCCTTCTCTAGGCATACACATCACCATCCTCATCTATGCTTGTTCTTTTGGTCCTTAAACACATGAACCATTCACTAAAACTACTCTCTCTTCTAGGATCTTAATTTGATCCACCTCTCTCACTGCCCTATCATAGGCTTGCTGCTCCAAAGCATTTTCTTCTACCTTGCCTTCCACATTATCTTCTTCTTGTTCCCTTTATCCTAGGAACTCAACTCTTTCAAACAAGAAACTTATTGGATCTTCCATGATGCTTCCTCTTCTTTCAAGGATGCCAATATCATTTGCTTTCCACCATGCATGAAGGTATAATTGTTCAGTGCTCCATCATATAAGGTATGTTTCACTGCTTTCCATGCCCTCTCAAGGATCAAATGGCATCCTACCAATAGAATAACATCACAGAAGACAATATCCTTATAGGGTCCAATGTTAAAGTGAACATATGCTTGCTTTGTCACTTCAACTTGGCTTCCAACATGTATGACAACAATAATAATTGTCATTTTATCAACCAATGTGCATCAAAAATTTGACCAATTCGCATCGAAAATCAAGCTAAAATTTACTAGTGATATATAATGAATCAAAAAGAAAATTGCCAATGTTGTATTTAAATTTATGTCATCTATATATAATTCATGGTCAATGTTGGAAATATGTTGTTGTTCTATTTGTAACTTTCAACATCTATAATTTCTACTTTCCGTATTGTAAGTCTTTCTTTGTAGTCTTAAATAGAGGTAAAATGGAATCACCTCTATTCAATGTAATGTATGGGGGAAATATGAGATCCACTCCTAAATCCAAATTCCCAAAGGAGAGATCCAATTTGATCAACCTAAAGGTTAATACACAATCGAATCAATCTATGGAGAATATGAAAGAGAGAGAAAAAACCTATATTTCCCTATGGTAGAATTGTGCTTGAAATTTGAAATAATTGAAATACAAGTACTAACCTCAAATTAGGGCAAATCTAGAAAATGCCAATTTCTAATGTCTATGTGTACTTTTAGGCAATTCTACAACCTATTTCAGATTGGAAATGCCGAGATGAAGAAAACCCATAAATCTTTTGTCTTTCCAACGGCGGGTAGCCTTTGACCCTCATAAAAGTTCAAAGGCTACATTCTTTATTTGAAGGTCAATTTTGACTTTGTTCACAGATCTCAAAAGTTCACTGAAAAGGGTATCCAAATCTGCTCTCAGATTTGAAATTATGTACCTGCACCTTCAAGAAAAAGAGGGTTTTTGTTGTTTGTTTAAGGGGTTTGCCTTGGTCAAACCCTAGTTTGGAATCAACCTTAATATTGAAATTGAAATGAGAATGCTAGCAAGTAGTAGAAATAGATCTAACAATGAAGCTATGCAATTAGATAGATATGCCATTGTATTTCGAATGTAAACAAGTATATTGATATGAAAGCTTGAACACAACAATGGTAAATGTAAATCAAAACCATGAAAGTAAATACAAAACCTCCATGCTTGTATGCCAACTTGATAGAAGAATGAATGGATCTAGAAGATACACAAATAATCTTAAAGGAAGATCACATCATCATGATGGCTAGATCTAGGGTTTGAATGATGAATCTTGCATGCTTGAACCAAATCCCTTCAAAGGCTTGAATGCTTGAATCCTTGATCTTCAATGGAGAACTTGGATGGAAAAGAGGACTTGGATGCTTCCTTGAAAATGCTTGATGAAATGCTTGCTTGATCACCTTGAGAGCTTGAGAGAGAGATTGCCAAACTTGATTGCTTGATGGCAAAAGAAGATGATTGAAATGAGAGAGGAAGGCCTCCTTTTATAGTGAACTAGGGTACAATCCTCTAGAGGGGCCACCTTGGATAATTAAATCCCAATTAGGTCCTAACCTTTAGAAAATATACCTAGATTAAATACAATTTGAGGATTTACCATTCTGACACCTGAAATGGCCGACTCAGAGGCGGGAAAACAAATATCCCTGAAACCTGACACCCGAAAATCAAGGAAAGTTGAAATCTGGACAGGGGGTCAAGGATGAGCTTGATTATGACCTAGGTTAGGGTTGAGGTTGATCCTGACCAGGTTAGGGTTGAGGTTGACTTTGACCCATAAGGTCGACTTTGACCTTGTGGTCAAAAACCTCAAGATCTTGACCTAGAATGCTAGCAAATACATATCTGAAGTGAAAATCAAGGACAAATAGAAGAAGAATGAGGATAACAAGTATGATCCGAGAAAAGAGCTGATTCAAGGTGCTTGACATGATCTAGACCACTCACTCAAAGGGCTAAACACTCTTAACATGGAAGTGCTTCCATTTTAAGACGATACATTAAGCCCCCACTTTAGCAAGAGTATGGATTCGATGCAAACTCTTGGTAAAGGAGAAGGAAGAAGAGATCCCAATGGATTCGAAATGAGAAAGAATGACACTTAGTTAGGGACATAAGCCCCAGGCTAAGGATTCTAACTCAACATTTGCGCATGAGGGTACGAAAAACAAAAGGACACAAAAGAGGGGTTAGTACTAAAACAAACCCAAATCAACTAGTACAAGAAACCTTACTAAGAAACACTTCTCATACTAATATCATATTTGGAAAGCTATCATAAAAGCATAAATGATTACATAAGAAAGACAAGAACAACACTATAAATGACATAGCTTCATGATCCAGTCCTACTAGCATGAAAGCGAAAGAGAGGAAGGGAAAAAGAGTGATTACCTCACCTAGTAAGATGCCCACCTTACCATGAATCACCCTAGAGGGAGAGCCCAACAGGTTCACCCATAAACTGTACTTGCAATTGTAATGCATCTTCTTACGACTTCTAAAATATCCATAGATCCACCTTCTTGTATCACTATGAATATGAAATATGTGTCTCCTCAAGATTTAGCAACTTATGTGCATTACCTTCGAAAGATTTAGCATATGAATGCATGTCTTTTCAAGATTTAGCATATGAATGCATGTCTTTTAAAGATTTAGCAACTTATGTGTGTTACCTTCCAAGATTTAGCATATTTTAAATTGGAAATGCATGTCCCTTCAAGATTTAGCAACTTATGTGGGTTACCTTCCAAGATTTACCATATTGAATTTTTTTTAAAAATGTGTGTCTCCTCAGGATTTAGCAACTTATGTGCGTCACCTTTGGAAGATTTAGCATAAAGATGTGTGTCTTTTTAGGATTTAGCAACTTATGTGTGTTACCTTCCAAGATTTAGCATGTAAAAATTAAAAACTATAGTACAAGGGAGACCCTATATATGCCCCCCTCCTTAATATGGAAAAGACATACTATTTTGACATGTTAAGGAAAGGAAAGAACTAGGATAAAGCCTTCTTCAAGATCAAGATAATATCCACAAACAACACCCAGTCCAAGCCAAGAAGGACACAACTCCTATGAGGCCATGGAAGGGATGAATGCAAAGAGATATCATGCAAAAGGTGAAAAAGTAACCCTTGTGAGGGATAGCACACTGTTCAGTTTCCAAGGTGAGAGATATATCAATCATGGAAACCCAATGTCAAACAACAAAAAAGGTTGTTATCAAGGACATATATCCTCAATGCAAACCAGAATTTTCATGTATGAGTGGATATCATATAATAGATAAATACTGCTTACCAAAGGAAAGAGGTGAATCTCGATCGGAAAGACAGAAGGAGATGGCATTGTTGCCCCCCAAGTGTAGGAACAAAGATGAAAGAGGATACCTACTTCACAATGCAAGGAGATATCCTATTTACAAAAATGTACAATATATCCTTAGCGAGGGATTTTGACCCCTACATCCAAGAATATAGATAATCGTGAAAAGGATATGTCTCTCATGGAAAAGGATCCTCCAATGAAAAGAGATCTTATCAAGAAGACCCCCACCAAAGAGGACTGCTTTAGATAAAATATCATCTTTCAATAGTGGGAAAAAAGATTCAATCATCAAGCCCCCTGCAAATGAGAGGAAGAGGAATCTTTGAAACAAGGGAAAAAACTCTAACACCAAAGCAAGGGTGAGAGTTAATAAAGAACATAATTTTCAAAATAGAGAAGAAGTGATGACTTAGGACAACAAATTCTCATATAAGAAGGTTATCCATAGTCAAAACATCTATCAATATGTTGAAATAATATTGTAATATAAACAAATACCACTAAGCTAAGGAAAGCGGCTCCCTAGACAAAGAGAAAGAAAGAGGTACCTTGCCCCCCAGAGATAAAGACAAGGGATACCTTTGCAAAAGAGATGTCTTAGAAAAGATATCTTGAAAAGAAAAGATAGATTCTATGGATGATTAAAAACATAATGCAAAGCCCTAAAAAAATAGAAGAGAAAGAATACCAGTTAAGCCCCAATAAAAAGACCTAATGGATCCTAGGAGACTAGATGAAGATACACCTCTTGCCTCCCTGTCATAAGACAAGAGGGGAAGAACATCTACATTATATCTAAAGGAGGGGAATCCCCTATATCAAAATTATGAAGCAATTGTAAAACTGCACGAGAGTGAGATATAATTCCTAAAGCAACTCTTTCTCTAACATATAACTTGAAATGTTTACAATCAGCAAGTAAATGTCTGTTGCTATAATGAAAAGGACATTTGTATTTGTATAAAGCATCTATGATGAAGGGTGCTCCCCTTAATACCACAAACACATAACAGAAATAGAGAAACAACAACAATATGCAAGAACAGAAAATTGGCTTCTTATTATCTCCACAAATGTGGAATTACAAACTTTCAGAATTACAATATGCAAAGCCACATGGGCATTCCCTTACAATATTCTGTAGGACAAAGCCTCGAATCAATACCCAGATCTACTACCCAGAACTATTCTGAACTGCCTAAGACAATAATACAGTCTTCCTTATATAGGCAATTTTCCACCGCCTGGGAAGGTTCCAGAATTTTAGCCAATAAGGCCGACCAAACTTAGAATTATTTTTATTTTACATTTCATTACATCATAGTCGGCTCAAAATAAATTTTGAAACCCGAACAGAAATTTTGAAGAAAAATCATTTTCCGCCATTTCAGGTGACCCAACTTCCGAAGACCATAAGTCATCACCAGTTGACCCGATTGACTATTGTAACCCCATTTCGGAAAGGGCGCGAGGAGCTCTACAACGCGTAAATTAAGCAAGCTTCATTCAGCCCAAAATTTGACCTCATCCGGGGCCTCTAAAGCCTTCAAAACTGAGTTCAAAGTTTCTGTCCCCTGCTGCCAATACCGAAAATCTTCAATATCTTCCAATATACACTTGATCTGGCAACGAAACTTTACTGGCAGACTTATATGACCAAAATGAACCTCCAAGAAAGAAATCAGATCATTCTGAGCACATACGAAAATTACCAAAAAATAGTAACTTTCCATAAATAGCAGCTCTGCACAGGATAGCCCTTATTGAATTCAAAAATAGAAATATTTTTGGGCGATGCAAGATTGCTCTTACACCCAGGATGCTCCTGCATCAGACACCCGGGGTAATTTGAGAAGTGACCCTGTCACGACTCAGGTGTGCAGAGGAAAACCAAGATGGTGAACCTCCTCCTTTGTCAGCCATGATGAATCTTCAACAGGCCGTCCTTTCCACTTGACCAGATATTCTTCATATGTCCTGTTCCTTGTGCTTCTTCCAACACGACTGTCCAGTATATCTTAGATCTCCTTAGTGTCTGAACTAGTTGCTGGAATACTCCACTATGCTGCTGCGATCTCATCTTCAACACTTCCTTCGTGATACTCTGTCAAATCTGAAATGTTAAACACTGGTGAAATAATCAGCTCACTAGGCAATTCTACCTCATATGCATTTCCTGAATCATGCTTCTTCCGTATCTTACATGGCCCAAACTTCTTCATTTTCAGCTTGTTATATGTACCAACTGGAAACCGCTCCTTCCGCAAATGAACCATGACTTCATCTCCAACCTGAAATTCCTTATACCTCCTTTTCTCATCTACCTTAGCCTTATACTGTGCGTTCATCTTGGTAATATGCTCCCTCACCTCCTCATGGATGTTCTTCAAGTGTTCTACAAAATCCTCAGCTTCAGCACTACTTATTTCTCCTTTATCTATCTTCCTTAATTCAAATGCATTTCTCGGACTACTTCCAAATACAATCTGGAATGGTGATTTACCAGTGCTCCTGTTGACAGAATTATTGTATGCAAATTCCGCCTGTGGTAAAATCAAATCCCATCCTGTTGGCTTATCTCCAACCAAACATCTCAGCAAATTTCCCAAACTTCTATTCACTACCTCTGTCTGTCCATCAGTCTGTGGATGATGTGATGAACTGAACTTCAAATCTGACTTCAGCTTCTTCCACAATGTACGCCAGAAATATCCAACAAACTTAGTGTCCCGATCTGAAACTATGGTCTTTGGCAAACCATGTAGTCTCACTACCTCTCTGAAAAACAATTCTGCTACATGAACAGCATCAGTAGTCTTCTTGCAGGGAATGAAATGTGCCATCTTTGAAAATCTATCAACCACCACAAAAATTGAATCATGTCCCCGCTGAGTCCTCGGTAAACCAAGAACAAAGTCCATGCTAATATCCTCCCAAGGCTTCTCTGGTACAGGTAATGGCTGATACAACCCTATATTCTGCTTCACTCCTTTCACCATCTGACATACTCTGCAACTCTGTACAAACTTCTTCACATCTTGCTGCAATTGTGGCCAATAATAATTCTCACCAACCAAAGCAAGGGTTTTATCACGACCAAAGTGTCCAGCCAATCCTCCACTATGCTTCTCCTTGATGAGATTCTCCCTCATAGAACTTCGTGGAATGCACAACTGACTCCCTCTGAATAGCATATCATCTTGGATGATGAAATCCAACCATTTCATCCTATCTAGAGTAACAGGTTCTTTACAAGCTTTCCAAGCTTCACCAAAATCAGGATCCTCTGGATACAAATTCTTGAGCTCCTTGAACCCAACCACTTCAATCTGCATTTCTGTCAGCAGTAGTTGCCTTCTGCTAAGAGCATCTACAACCCTATTAGACTTTCCACTCCTGTGTTTCAAAATAAATGTATAACTCTGTAAAAATTCAACCCATTTCAAATGCCTTTGATTCAACTTTCCTTGACTATTCAAATATTGCAAAGCTTGATGATCAGTATACAAAACAAACTCCTTAGGAAGCAAATAGTGTCTCCACTTCTTTAATGCTTGAACTATAGCATAAAATTCCTGATCATAAACAGAATATTTTCTCTTGGCATCATTCAACTTCTCACTGAAATAAGCAATAGGTTTACCTTCTTGGCTCATAACAGCTCCTATTGCAGTACCACTAACATCACAATCTACTTGAAACACCTTATTAAAATCTGGAAGTGCTAAAACAGGTTGTTCTGTAACTTTTTGTTTCAATAATTGAAAACTCTTTTCTGCCCCATTAGTCCACTTAAACTCTTTTCTATCCCCTCTCATTGTTTCAGTCAAGGGTCCACAAATACTGCTAAAATTTTTGATAAACTTTCTGTAAAAGCTAGCTAGACCATGAAAAGATCTTACCTCAGTAGCATTCCTTGGAGTAGGCCATTCAAGGATAGCCTGTACCTTCTCTGGGTCCATTTTTAGACCTTCTCCTGAAACTACAAACCCCAAATACACCAACTCTTTCTTCACAAAACTGCACTTCTTCAAATTAATCAACAATTTCTCTTCTCTCAGCTTCTCAAATACCATACGAATATGCATCATATGCTCCTCCAATGTCTTACTAAAGATCAGAATATCATCTAGGTAAACAATGACAAACTTACCCAAAAATTCTTTCAGAACCTCGTTCATGAGCCGCATGAAAGTGCTCGGTGCATTGGTTAGCCCAAAAGGCATGACTAACCACTCATATAGTCCTTCCTTTGTCTTGAAGGCAGTCTTCCATTCATCTCCTTCTCTGATCCGAATCTAATGATATCCACTCTTCAGATCTATCTTTGAGAAATACACAGCTCCACTCAAACAGTCCATAATATCATCCATTCGTGGCAATGGAAACCTGTACTTGATTGTGATTTTTTTTATTGCCCTAGAATCTGTACACATCCTCCATTCTCCATTCTTCTTTGGTGCTAATACTTCTGGTACAGCACAGGGACTTAGACTCTCACGGATCAATCCTTTTTGTAACAGTTCATGTACTTGTCTGTTCAATTCCTCACTTTCTGCAGGTGTCATTCTGTGTGCTGCCTTATTCGGCAAACTCACTCCTGGGATCAAGTCTATCTGATGACTGATCTTCCTGACTGGTGGTAATCCATCAGGCACGTTATCGGATACAATATCCTGAAACTCATTCAACAAATCTGCAACTTCTACAGGAACATCTTCTACTTCCTCTTTACCAGCTTTTGGAATTAAAGCAAAACATACATGCTCATGCCTCATACCATCTAGGAAATTTCTTCCATCAACAAAAGTTATCCTTGCATTACCACATACCTTTTCTTCAGTCTCCTTCAATGGTTTTAGCTTATGTCACACTCCATCCTTTGTCAGGGAATAGGTATTCGCACGGCCATCATGTACAGCACATCTGTCAAACTGCCATGGTCTACCTAACAACATATGACATGCATCCATAGATATGATATCACACAATACCTCATCTTGGTATCCACCAATCTTGAACTTCACCAGGCATTGTTCATTGACCATGACCTTGTGGTCATCCTGTACCCAGGCAATCCGATATGGATGTGGGTGTTTCTGTCTCTTGAGCTTCAACTTTGTCACCATCTCTTCTGACACCAAATTGTTAGTGCTTCCACTATCGATAATCACATCACAACATTTACCTTTGCACTTGCACCTGGTGCGAAACAGGCTCCTTCTTTGCTCAGGTTCATTCTCACCGCTCAACAGGACTCTTCTATTAATCAACGTTTCTCCTCTTTCAGCATCTTCAAAATTTGATGATCTGGCATCTTCATCTACATGTGCAACTCTGGCCTGGCCTTCATTTCTCCTGTCTATTCTGCCTTGGCGCTGAGGACATTCAAATTCCCTATGACCTTCTTCTCCATAGTGAAAACATGTTCCACGGAAGCCACCTCTTCCAGATCCTTGTCCTCTTCCTCTTCCTCTTTGATCTCTATTATTCTGATCCTGGAAGCGATTGGAATTATTTCCTCGCTGATTCTGACTGCTACTGGCCTCATCCTTTTTTTTCGGATCTTCATTTCGGCCACCATATGACCGTCCACCAGATCGTCCACCGCGACCTCTTCCGTTTTGTCTGCTCTCAAACTTCTTATTCAGCTTTTCCTCTACTTTTAGGGCAAACTGGTATGCCTCTTCAATACTGTTCATTCGAACCAGATTCAGCTCCTCCTGAATGCTTGGCCTTAACCCATTAAGGTATCGGGCAACTTTCTCCTTATCAGCTTCTGCATGGCCTGTTCTGATGAGAAGTCGATAGAACTCCTCTGTATACTCCTGAACAGATCTTCCCGCTTGCTTCAAACTCTGCATTTTCTTCAGTAGGTCAAGCTCATAATCAACAGGAATGAACTGTCGCTTCAATTTATCCACCATCCGATCCCATCTCGTGATTTTCTCCTTTCCCCTTCTATTTCGCTCCAACTGAATCTCTTGCCACCATATCTTCGCATGACCTTTCAGTCTGGCCTTCACAAATTTGACCCTATCAGGATCCTCAACATCTTCATACTCAAAATATTCTTCACACTCATTGATCCAGTCGATCAATTCCTCTGGGTTAAGATTTCCAGAAAATGTAGGAACCTCAATCTTAGGTCTTTTCCCAATCTTGGAAATCGCTCGAAAAAGTCTTTCTTCCTCCTGGTTCACAATTTCAACTTCTCCTTCTTGATATTCTTCTTCAGCTTCATCCTCGCTTTCATCTCCGACATTAAGATTCATTCCTCTACGAATCTCTTCTTGCAATGCTCGCACTTGTCTCTGCAGCTCTCTAACCTCAGGTGTTACAACACCAGCTCTTCCGCCACGTTCCCTTCGTGGAGGCATTTTCGCGATGCGCGCTGAAACCCTAGCCACGGTCTTGGTGCAAACTGCCTCACAGTCGGCGATCTGTTTACACACTCAAGAACTCCTGCTCTGATACCACTTGATGAAGGGTGCTCCCCTTAATACCACAAACACATAACAGAAATAGAGAAACAACAACAATATGCAAGAACAGAAAATTGGCTTCTTATTATCTCCACAAATGTGGAATTACAAACTTTCAGAATTACAATATGCAAAGCCACATGGGCATTCCCTTACAATATTCTGTAGGACAAAGCCTCGAATCAATACCCAGATCTACTACCCAGAACTATTCTAAACTGCCTAAGACAATAATACAGTCTTCCTTATATAGGCAATTTTCCACCGCCTGGGAAGGTTCCAGAATTTTAGCCAATAAGGCCGACCAAACTTAGAATTATTTTTATTTTACATTTCATTACATCATAGTCGGCTCAAAATAAATTTTGAAACCCGAACAGAAATTTTGAAGAAAAATCATTTTCCGCCATTTCAGGTGACCCAACTTCCGAAGACCATAAGTCATCACCAGTTGACCCGATTGACTATTGTAACCCCATTTCGGAAAGGGCGCGAGGAGCTCTACAACACTTAAATTAAGCAAGCTTCATTCAGCCCAAAATTTGACCTCATCCGGGGCCTCTAAAGCCTTCAAAATTGAGTTCAAAGTTTCTGTCCCCTGCTGCCAATACCGAAAATCTTCAATATCTTCCAATATACACTTGATCTGGCAACGAAACTTTACTGGCAGACTTATATGACCAAAATGAACCTCCAAGAAAGAAATCAGATCATTCTGAGCACATACGAAAATTACCAAAAAATAGTAACTTTCCATAAATAGCAGCTCTGCACAGGATAGCCCTTATTGAATTCAAAAACAGAAATATTTTTGGGTGATGCAAGATTGCTCTTACACCCAGGATGCTCTTGCATCAATCTATTGGCATAGGTCTAAAGATTTATTTCTTGGAATTCATTAGCTCAACATATACCTTATTAGCCACTTCTTGACGAGTATTAATGTTTTCTAAGATAGGTGTGGGGAGAAGAATATGAAGAGGAGGATGATGTTTAGCATCACCTACCTGAACTTGAGATTTTGAACAACCAACACCATACATATCTGGTTTAGGGGGTATATGAACTAGAAATCTAATACCATGCTCATTAACCCCAAGCCCTAAACCTTTATAACCTTGTTTAGTCACCATATTATATCCAGTAGTGTACAGATTATGTAAAGCTTCTACAAGAGGTGATTGTTTATCATGTTCATGAGTAAAGGTTGTATAAGGTGGGATAATAGGTTTGGAAGAAGTTTCTTTACCCTTTCCTTTAATATCATCATGAATCAGAGGAGAAGGTAAATCAAAGAAATCTTGCACATCTGCATCCTGAACTATAGCTTGAATCCCATCATAAGTATGGGAAGAGCGAGGATGAACAGATGGAGAATTAGGTATCAGATTAGGATTGATAGGATTAAGATTACGATTGATAGGATTAGGATTAGGAAGATTAGGAGATGATGTATCATATACCTAATTCTGCACATAATCCAAAAGATTAATAAGGCTACCACATAAATCTTTAATAAAAGTTTTAAATGTAGGTAGACTAGTGTTGGTCAACTTCACAAAAGCATAAGCAAGAGCAAAGTGAAGGGTCATCAACATAATGAAGTGAATGATACTCTCATAAACATCATAGGTATTATAAAGAGATGCTAAAAGAAGAGTAATAAAGAACATGACCACAAACCAAAGCATCCTAACAATCTCCATAGAAAATGAGATGCAAGAAATGTTTTTGGATTTTATTGATTATATAGATTTTTTTGTATTTTTGAATTTTAAAATACAAGAGCATAAACTAGACCTAATAGAAATGCAAGAAAGGATCTAAAATCTAACACAATAGGGCATCTAATTCCACAAAAGAAAAGGGGTAAGTATGTCGGGTTCACCAAAATGAATAGAGGTAAAATGGAATCACCTCTATTCAATGTAATGTATGAGGGAAATATGAGATCCACTCCTAAATCCAAATTCCCAAAGGAGAGATCCAATTTGATCAACCTAAAGGTTAATACACAATCGAATTAATCTATGGAGAATATGAAAGAGAGAGAAAAACCCTATATTTCCCTATGGTAGAATTGTGCTTGAAATATGAAATAATTGAAATACAAGTACTAACCTCAAATTAGGGAAAATTTGGAAAATGCCAATTTCTGATGTTTGTGTGTACTTTCGGGTAATTCTGCAACTTGTTTTCGACTGGAAATGCCAAGACAAAGAAAACTCAGAAATCTTTTGTCTTTCCCACGGCAAGTAGTCTTTGACCCTCATAAAAGGTCAAAGGCTACATTCTTTATTTGAAGGTTGATTCTAACTTTGTTCACAGATCTCAGAAGTTTGCCGAAAAGGGTATCCAAATCCACTCTCAGATCTGAAATTTTGTACCTCCACCTACAAGAAAAAGAGGGTTTTTGTTGTTTGTTTGAGAGGTTTGCCTTAGTCAAACCCTGGTTTGGAATCAACCTTAATATTGAAATTGAAATGAGAATGCTAGCAAGTAGTAGAAATAGATCTAATAATGAAGCTATGCAATTTGAAAGATAAACAATTATATTTCAAATATAAACAAGTATATTGATATGAAAGCTTGAACACAATAATGGTAAATGTAAATCAAAACCATGAAAGTAAATACAAAACCTCCATGCTTGTATGCCAACTTGATTGAAGAATGAATGGATCTAGAAGATACACAAAGGATCTTGAAGGAAGATCACATCATCATGATGGCTAGATCTAGGGTTTGAATGATGAATCTTGCATGCTTGAACCAAATCCCTTCAAAGGCTTGAATGCTTGAATCCTTGATCTTCAATGGAGAACTTGGATGGAAAAGAGGACTTGAATGCTTCCTAAAAAATGCTTGATGAAATGCTTGCTTGATCACCTTGAGAGCTTGAGAGAGGAGATTTCCAAACTTGATTGCTTGATGGAAAAAGAAGATGATTGAAATGAGAGAGGAAGGCCTCCTTTTATAGTGAACTAGGGCACAATCCTCTAGAGGGGCCACCTTGGAGAATTAAATACCAATTAGGTCCTAACCTTTAGAAAATATACCTAGATTAAATGCAATTTGGGGATTTACCATTCCGAAACCCAAAATGGCCGACCCGGAGGCGGGAAAACAAATATCCCCGAAACCCGACACTCGAAAATCAAGGCAATTTGAAATTTGGACAGGAGGTCAAGGATGAGCTCGACTCTACCTAGGTCAGGGTCAAGGTCAATCCTGACTAGGTCAGGGTCAAGGTCAACTTTGACCCATAAGGTTGACTTTGACCTTGTGGTCAAAAACCTCAGGATCCTGACCCAAAATGCTAGGAAATGCAGATATGAAGTGAAAATCAGGGACAGATAGAAGCAGAATGAGGAGAACAAGTATGATTCAAGCAAAGAGTTGATTCAAGGTGCTTGACATGACCCAGACCACTCACTCGGAGGGCTAAACACTCTTAACATGGAAGTGCTTCCATTTTAAGATGATACAATTCCATCTTCTACAAGTTAGTAAAAGATGTACAATACAAAATAGGGAAGAGATTTCTCTTTTTTGTAAATGGGTGCAAATGCGATTTTTTTATTACTATAAGGTTTCCTTGTTTTCCAGATGTAGTTTTCTGCCATAGGATAGAATAAAATCAAACATAATAGGGGTGAAGACACTAGAACCTTTGTGATCATTTATAAAAGTTTACATATATATGTTAATGAAAATTAAGACACACAATATAGCATTTTAGCTTTGAACAACATAGAGCTTTAAAGTAATCTTTCCAATTGTAGATTCTCTTATTTTAATCAAAAGCCCTAGCCATGATGTTGATATTTTGGCCTTTACGACAAATATCTCTACCTTGGATAGATAAATCAATTTGCATAAATAATAATAATAAATATTGGAGATATTTATTATTTATTGTTTATCAATTTAATTCAATATATATATATGAGTTGATTGAATTAAATATTAGAGGGCCCAAGGTCAAACTCTTGATATAAATTTTTTATGGTATAAGTTGGCCCCTTGAGGAATGGTTCCAACCTCATATATATTCGGTCAAGTCTTGAGGAAGACTGACACCAAAAACATAATGTGCTCTCTTCTCCCAAGAATCACTAAAAGTAACAATAGCAACACCGAATTATTCAGGACAACTGCAAATTCATCTAGGATAGTAGCGATCTTCCTTGAGGCTATGATAAGTAGTGAATTTATGAAGGGAATTGTGAATTCACAAAGGGAGCAGAAAATTCATTAAAGAGAAAATGTTCTAGAGCTAAAGCATTACATAAATGCTAGAGCAACAACATGTTTACTGAAGCAACCTGTATATCATGGGTTGCGAATTGAGTCTTTCATAAACTACTATCATTAACAATGAATGCATTGCAATTATATATAAAGTACTAAATGTAGTTCAGATCAAGGAATATTGATGACTTCTTGAAGCTAAGTTAATCAGCCCTAGGTGGTCTAACTTGGTATGTATCAAACACATATATAAAGGAATCTTTAAGGGCTGGTTGGAAAACCTAGGGAAGACTTAAAGAAGCTATCCTTCAAAAGACAAATTTGGTACAAGCTTGAAGGAATCATATCTAGGTATTTTCTTTCCTTCATTGTGATTAATAATTTACATCCTATGCTTAGTATTTTATTAGTCCTCTAGGTTGAAATAATCCTAAGTAGAATCTGAAAAATACTAACATGGTATCAGAGCTACATTTAGGCAAAAGATCCATTTTCAGATTTAGGAATTCAGTCTAAATCTTTCAAAACTAAGAAACACTAGGGAAACCGGGGTTTGGTCTGAAAATTGTAATGAAATTTTTAATTTGCAATTCCATTGGTTTCCTTCTATAGGAAAACTTATTGGTTCTCACTGGCTGGAAAGATATGGGTAGAACACATATGTTGTGTCAATATAATATTTTCATATTTACCTATTGACCTCCTTGAATTTTTATTTTTTGCCTTTCCTTATTGGATTAAGAGGGAGTCTAAAACTTTAAGTATTAGGAGCTGATTTAGAGGGAGTAGATAATCTTGAGTTAAATACATGGCATGTATGATTTAGGGGGAGTATAATCATGGGCTCACTTACACCTAGGATTTTGATCTCCTTCCTAATAAATGAGTAGGATCATTTCCTATTGACTCAACTGATTGTTTGATTAGCATGACTAATTTTCATCATTAGCATGCTTTATGTTAACATATTTTTGTTATATATGTTGTGTATGAATAGCTGGTTACTTTAACATATTTATGTTATTGTATGGAACATGTATAGCTAATTGGATCAGCTATTTGTTTAGCAAATTGTCATAACTAATGTAGTATCATACCTTGCATTATGAATGCACTCTTTGTCCTGACATATGTTATATCTAATGCTATTATGAGATCATTCATAGCTGATTATTAGTATAACTAAGTAACTGGTTTTACATTGACATATAGATGCATACATTGGTGGATGAATGTCTGATGACTATTAGCTGATTATCTACTACATTAGCTTCATGTATGGGAGTATACTTTACATGGGCATATGTTGTGTATATTAAAGTTGGCATACTTTATATTTTTTGTATACATGGGAGCATATTTTTATGGATGTATGTTGTCTACATGTTCATATTTATATACATGAGTAAATACATCTCTTGGTTTATGTTAGCATTGGAATATGTTAGCATTGATTTGTATATCTTCTTTGACTCATTGTCTCTATTATGGAAAATCACAGTTGATTGCTAGATGATTGTTAGTTACTATGTTCCTTATGCATATGTACATACATTATTGGTTGGAACATTCTTACATTGGCATATGTTAGAGTTAATGTTGTTATCTTCATCGGAACATTCATTTCATCTTGTTGTGTTCACATTACATCTGGTTAGATGTTGGTTATCTTTAGGTGAAGAAGACTTATGTGATTACTCTTATGCATAGATGCTGGATAAATTATGTTGGAGCTGCATTTGATGTTAACTACTTAATATGATTGTATGGGGCATACATCATTTACTAATTATAGCTTATGGTTCTATGTGTGAACTTTTCATTAACTTATAATCATATTGGTTAATCTTATACTTATGTGGTTTCATGTGATTATGATTATTCATCTAGATATACTTATGTTTTTGGCTAAGTTATTCTTATGAATTGAAGAATATCATTTTATGTTCTTTGAGTCCAGGGGACTCATGGATTAGGGATCCATTGTTGAGCAATTGGTGAGGCATCATGGATTTGATGTCAAAAGACCATTGCTCCGAGCACTTGGTGAATATCATAGATTTGATATTCATTAGACCAATGCTTGAGGATATCATGGATTTGATATCTTGTGGATCAGGGATCCACATTTGCATGGATCAAAGATCCATTGCTAAGACATCATGGATTTGATGTCAAAAGTCCATTACTCCAAGTAATTCATGATACATCATGGATTTGATGTCAAAAGTCCATTACTCCTAGTAATTCGTGAGACATCATGGATTTGATGTCAAAAGTCCATTACTCCTAGTAATTGGTGAGACATCATGGATTTGATGTCAAAAGTCCATTACTCCCAGTAATTGGTGAGACATCATGGATTTGATGTCAAAAGACCATTTCTCTGAGTACTTGGTGAATATCATGGACTTGATATTCGTGAGACCAATGCTCTTGATATCATGGAGTTGATATCCCTTGAGTCTTGAAGATTCATGGATCAAGGATCCACAATTAAGTATTTGGTAACATCATGGACTTGATGATACCATGAATATCATAGAGTTGATATTCTAAATTCTTGAGTAGTGGGACTCATGGATCTGAGAAATCCACATCTGGATAGTAAAACATCATGTACTTGATGTTGGAATGATGTCATGGATCTGACATCTCTTGAATCTTGGTGACTTGTGGATTTAGTTATCCACAAATAAGATGGTATACATCATGGACTTGGTTTTATCATGAATCTCATGGACTGATATTCTTGGGTCATGGAGACCAAAGGATCTAGGAGATCCACATTTGGATGGTAAGCATCATATGATATGATGTTTCTCATATGAATATGAGATGTATGGTTTATGAAGAACAATTGTGTTCCCATTATATCTTGTAGATTGAGTTCTACTATACTATCATAGATACGAGGTCTATGATTCTATTGGATATGGGATCCATGCTGGTTATATTTTTGGCATCTCTATCAAGGATGATATCTAGGGAGAACATTGGGTTGATCTTTACCTCAAGTCCAAGAGGGAGTGTTGATATTTTGACCTTTACGACAAATATCTCTACCTTGGATAGATAAATCAATTTGCATAAATAATAATAATACATGTTGGAGATATTTATTATTTATTGTTTATCAATTTAATTTGATATATATGAGTTGATTGAATTAAATATTAAAGGGCCCAAGGTCAGCCTCTTGATATAAATGTTTTATGGTATAAGTCGGCCCCTTGAGGAATGGTTCCAACCTAATATATATTTGGTCAAGTCTTGAGGAAGAGAGACACCAAAAACATAATGTTCTCTCTTCTCCCAAGAATCACTAAAAGCAATAGCAGTAACAACAAATTATTCAGGACAACTGCGAATTCATCTAGGATAATAGCGATCTTCCTTGAGGCTGTGATAAGGAGTGAATTTATGAAGGGAATTGTGAATTCACAAAAGGAGCATCAAATTCATTAAAGAGTGAATGTTCTAGAGCTAAAGCATTGCATAAATGCTAGAGCAACTGCATGTATACTGAAGAAAAATGTATAGCATGGGTTGCGAATTGAGTTTGTCATAAACTAATGTCATTAACAATGAATGCATTGTAGTTATATATAAAGTATTAAATGTAGTTTAGATCAGGGAATATTGATGACTTCTTGAAGCTAAGTTAATCAGCCCTAGGTGGGCTAACTTGGTATATATCAAACACATATATAAAGACATCTTTAAGGGGTAGTTGGAAGACCTAGGGCAGACTTAACAAAGCTATCCTTTAGAAGACAAATTCGGTACAGGCTTGAAGGAATCATATCCAGGTATTTTCTTTCCTTCGTTGTGATTAATACTTTACATCCTGCGCTTAGTATTTTGTTAGTCCTCTAGATTGAAATAATCCTAAGTAGAATTTGAAAAATACTAACACATGAAACATTCAAACTCATAGATAATCACCATAAAGAAAAAGATTTTTTAGAAATTTAACTTTCCTTATTACAAAAGAAGAAAAAGATAATAGATGATCATAGCTCTCAATATCACATAATGTTCAAGAAACGGATAATTTAAAGCTTTGAGCCAAAAGATCTCTAAAACCAAAAGGGACAACAAACTTTCTCCCACCAATCAAAGAAAAAGGTAAACAAGTGTTGTGAATCAAACAAAATTAGAAATACTAATTGAATTAAATATAATTTTTTCTATTTGTAGATATAGAGGAGAAAAAACTCAAAGTATATAACAATGCAAGAGCATCAATGAGGACAGAAAAATATAAAGACATTTTTAGTGTTGAATAATATTGGACAAAAGAACTAATTTTTAATTGGTATGGCACAACATAATTCAACACTAAATGTCCTTATAGAATGCCTACAACAATGTTCAAGTAGAATTATTGACTATTTTATATTTATAAATGCACTCAACAAACCTTTCTATCTTTCAACCAGCAACTCTGACCTCTTCTACAAGCTAAGATCCATTCTCTTCTATTAATATATTAATAGATCCATAATATATATTATTTTTTAAAAAAAAATTGAATATGTTGTCAATTTTTCGACGCACAAAGACTATTCACTTCAACAATACTGATATACTCTCGACATAAAGAACTGTCGATATTTTGACAAAATGACCTTAAATTTCGACAGCAATGCTATATTGTTGACGTATTCATCGATTGATATTTTGACCATATGTGGTCGAAAATGAAGAAAGATATGTCGGCTTTTTATCACCAACCATATGATTCTTTCAATGAACATTGGTTAAAATTGATGAAAGATATGTTGCACAATTCTTCACGATTGAAGTGATTATATCGACATCAGATTAGTTGGATATTCAACAACTATAAGAGTCAAATATTCAACAAAAAGTTAGGTTGCCGAAAAATAGACGAAGAAAGTTCGACAACAATAATTGTCATTTTCTCAACCAATGTGCATCGAAAATTTGACTAATTCACGTCAAAAATCAGGCTAAAATTTACTAGTGAAATGGTGGAATCAAGTTCTCAATTAATCAACTGTTTGTTTGTATAAAAATAAAATTTATGCATGTTGTTGAAAATGTTCTTAAAAAAAACAACTTGATGGAAATCAGGTACAAACAAAAATATCTTTCAAATTTTTATTTTTTTAAAGTGAAAAAAGTAAAAATAAAAATGAAAATTGAGGGGGGCGGGGGTTCCTCCCCCCTAACCCCCCTCGGCAGCCCCTTAAGGTTGCTTACGACAACCTTGCTGCCTATAGTAGCCTTAGTTGTCGTAGGGCAGTAGGTTCTCATGCGACAACCGAGGGTGGGGTAAAATAAAGAAATATAAATATAAATAAATATGTTTATAAGATTTATTAATATATTATTATTTTTTATTATTATTTAAAAGATTAATTATGTGTTGATATTATTAATTATAATAAAAATAATTGATAATTTTATTGTTAATATTCATCGATTAATAATATCGAATGATGTTTTAATATTATTAAGTTTTTTATTGTTAATTAGTTAAAAAGATTTATTTAGTCATGGAGTAAATTATATTGTGTTAGTAATTTTCTTAAAAACCTGGAATCAATTTACTTTTGAATAAACATTATAAATTGATTTATTCGGTGTTAGAATTTAATTTGATAACTGTAATTATAGTTTGTTTAGTGCTTATTTAATAGATTAATTAAATAAACTTTACAAATATTAGTTTATTAATTTTTTTTTTTTGCATGTTTTATTTTTCCTTCTGTGTTTTGGGTTAGCAGAGAATTCTTTATGTCATCATGTTAGGATTGTTACCAAAGGTGGGGTTAGGGTTAATGTGTTTGTTTTTTTTTCCTTGTATACTTCTGTGGCTATTGATCTTGTTATGACCCAACCTTATGGAAATGGGTTTTTTTAAATTATGATGGAAGTTGTTTATTGTGCGTTCCTGTTATACTTTGGAGCTTGATTTTGATGTTACGATTCATGATGACCTTTGAGTTATGTTTTGAGATATGAACCTAGGGTAGGTTATCTAGTTGTTAAAGGGGAAGTGGCTTGCTTTGGAGGCACTAAAGCTCAAAGTGGCTACCTGGGTATTCTTAGTAGGTTACTTAAACAAGTGATAATATAAATTAAATGAGGTTTTAAAATGAATTAATAAGTTAATGGATTCCTCACCCATGCCTTGAGTGCTAGTATAGGCTAAGGATGGGAGCATGAGAAGATGTTTGCCCGTCTAGTAGTGGCAGTGAGATCTGGCATGATCTGTTATGCTTGTCTACATGAGAGGATTTCAAGTTTCGCATATGATCACACTTGGGAGTTGGAGTCTAGTGAGATTCTTCCAAGGGGTTGACATATGTGATGACACTTCCCTAATTTCATCTTAAGTTTCCTATATGTGTTGGTTACCTTTGGATTAGTATGTGTACCTTGAGTTTGAATTGTACCCCTGAGATAGGAATCTTATAGGACCCTTGCTTAGTTTTACCTAATTTATTTTGGTATTATTATCTGAGTGGGGTTTGATGTTATCTCCTTAGCACAATGGGAGTGGAACCACAAGTTTTCACAAGGTCAGGAGGTAGTGATTCTTTTACCATTTGAGACTCTGACGTTCTTGTACTAGTGTTGGATGATCCTTGTGCAGTTTCTTCTTATCCTATCTTCTTGGAGACTTATTTTTATTCTTTCTTTATTTGTGATTTATATTCAATTGTAATTACATACCCCGTGACTTGTGCAGTGGATGTTGGAGATTATATATACTTTATTATTCAGATGTATTTATGATGTATTATGTAGATGATTTAGATGATTATTGTAATTAATAGAATAAATTATATTTACGTAGTTTCTATGTCGAGGAACCCTTGAGATTTGTAATCTAAAATTGAGATTATGTTTATGTGTATCTGTGGACTTTATGTTTTACTTCTAATTTGTTATTATTGTTTGTAAACTCTTAAGAAAAAAATTATTTTTTAAACTTAGTGACATGTTTTAGGAATATCTCCTGGGTTCCCTAGCGAGGCATTGCAAAATTATAATGCTTTTATTGACCAATCAAAAAATAGGTTAGGTAAAAGTATTCTGTAGACTCCACATGTACAATTGGAAAGATTTGATTGGATGATCTTAGACACATGTGGCTAGAGCCCTCTTATTGGTTGAACATGTGTGGATACCACCTCAACATACTTATCTTATAAATTTGATTGATTCCTTGGTGATGGAAGAATATCTCTTGATAGTCAACACTATTGAGTCATCAATTGTGATGGCTCATATTCCCAAATTGCTTCATCTTCAAGAATTATCTATCTTCTTTAATTTGGAAATTCCCATTGCCATGATTTTGAATTTTTAAAACTGATGTAGGTACTCCATGTAATTGAATCTTGAACTTGAATTTTTGAAGAAACTTTAAGTTTTGATAATTTACTCTTACTTGTAGCCTAGGTTCTCTGATTCCATCTTCATGTTACTTTTGAATTTTATATTTCCACCTTGGACTTCAACTTCAAGCAATCCTCCCCTAGTCTTCTTAATGACAGAGAATTCCTTCCCTCAAGCACCTTGCAAAACAAGAAAATAAATTCATGTTAAGATTACAAAAATGATATAAAAAAAAAAGAATTGAAGCATTCTTATGGAAAATTGTATCTTGATATTTAACTTGTATCTTGGCATCGATCCCTAACAATTCTCAATTTCAATATGACTAGCACTCTGATTTTTGTTTACCAAATTTGAATTTGACTTTCTTCATGGTATAGAAGCTTGGTTATATCCTAAAATGATGATATTCATGAAGGGGGTCAACCTAGGGTAAAAACCTGATCAAAAGCAAAGGATAGAAATCATTGGTGATTTCTACCTTGTCCAAGACAAGTGCGAATTCAATACTAAAATGACAATATTTATTGAATTCGCACTTATCCAAGACAAATGCGAATTCAATACTATCCTTGGACAATCTTTCCAAGGGTAATGCAAATTCTACACTAGTCTTAGGTAGGCTTCAAACGTTTCTTTTTTTAAACTTTCACAATTTATTATCCTTTCATCTTTGATTTTCCCAATGTTAAATCTACCTTGAACTCTAAGATTTCATTATGAAATTTTTGACCAAAGACGTGATTACACACGATGAACAACATGGAAGAATTTAATTACTATTTTATACCCATTTTTTCCTTCAAATTTAGTTCTCAGAATTGAAAGTCTATCGAAAATAGCAATGCTTAATGTCCAAAATACACGGCACTGAGCTAAATGTCCAAAATACACGGCACTAAGCTAAATGTTATTTCAAACTGTATGAAATCTGTCAATTTTTTGGGTCAAAAAAACATCATGTCAAACCCTTTTGCTGGCAAAATTATTTAAAAAAATGTCACGAAGTACAAACGAGTTGGCAAAACCAGAAGACCACAATGAATCTCACAAAACCAAGTCATTAACTACAAGTATTTCACCAACCCACATCCCTCAACACTTATCTTAGCAGCTTGAAGCCTCTTTTTCTTGAGTGCTTTCAGATTCTTCAACTTCTTAGGGTTAAGTCATAATAGGTTCATGGAAATCTAATTTAAAGAATAAACTAACCTTTGCCCACCGCTCAGATTGTTTACCTTGCCTAGTACGAGCTCTGATTTCTTCTAGATCGATCTTTGACTGAGGGCGCACTACATAGTCCAGTCATGATGCTTTAGGCCTGGAAGCATGTGGTCTGTAATCCCTTTCTCCGGGCTTAGGATTGCTATATAACATTCAAAATTACAGTTCAATTATGAAATAGGTCAATGCAGGAACTGTATAAACTAAAACACCTAATTAGGGTCACAAGTTAAAATGTGGGACTTATATGAAATAGTTCAATGCAAGAACTGTATAAACTAAAACATCTTACTTAGGGATACAAGCTAAAATGTGACTTACTGTGAAAGTTCTAAAATTTCAAAACCATCATCATCATCTTTGATCCTCAACGCTATAGCCTTTTCTTCAGTTATGCTTCATTGGATCACACAACATTATATCTAAGATTCACGGTCTTTATAGTAGGCAACACAAAATTGTAAGAGAATAAATCTTAACAGTTAATATAGATAATAGCTATAAATCCAGTACCTCCTTGGTGGTGGCCTTCTATAAGGATCCCTCTCATCACCAAAATCTCTCATATCTTCATATCTGGTACTCTTTTGGAATATTGGTCGGATCTGTATTCTTCAAACAAGGCAGGCAAAACATATACAAATTAAAATCAAACAATCAGGGACCCTATGACTTGAACAAAAATAAACCTGGCAATTTTATCAATTACCCATTTGCCAACAAGATCTTTTGCAAGCTTCCTATTAGATGGTATTTCTTCATCTGATTTTGACAGGAACATGATACTCTGAATTTAAAAAATTAGTTGTTAGAAAAGCTTTGGAAAGCATAATAGGAAACCTCAGGCAAACTAGAAGAGGCGAAGTTATACCTTTCCAATACCACTTTTCTTAAGTAGTTCCCTCCTATCAAACTGTTCAATGTTTACTGGTAACTGCACCAAAGAAATGTTTGAGAAGTGACAAATATAAAACATGAAAGACTGTTGAAGCAGGGCATTTGAATTTAAACAGAGGAACTCAAATGTCTGTCATGCATATTGCAACTTCAACGGTCAAAATGGATGAAACAACATAATTTATGCATTAACAAGGGGAAGCATCAGCTAACTCATAGGAGAATTTCTGAAACTCCAATTGGAATAAAATAGAAAAAGAAATCAGTTGTAAAATATATAGCCTCACATCTGTTAAGATCTTCAATATTGCAGTACGAATATTTATATTAGGCAAGCATCCATCTGGTAGTAGCTCAAGCCAATTCTTTAAAATGGAAAGTATCCCTCGGTCTAAGAATTCTTGCTACAAGTGTTTCCTGGAGTAGCCAATTGTTTTAGTCCTTAGAACAAGATGAATTACTGATAGATTGGAAAAGCTAAATATGAAGCATATTCTCTTTGAACAAGGCACATCATAACCATAGAATATCTTACTTGGATAGGGCCTCGGTTAGCAGAGGTAAAGTTTTAAGCTTATTAACTGCTGGTTTGGATTTCCGATTGAACTCAGCATCCTCCTCGGCTGCCACTTCAAACTTAGCCAGAAATTGCTCAATAACCATTGCAGTTTCCTCTGCTGAGCGTTCAAATCCTTTCTTTTTCTTCTTCTTAGAGTTAAAAAGGTTGTATATTTCATCATCTTCCTCTCCTTCCTCTTCCTGTAAGTCATATCAGGCACATATAAGGTTTTTTAAATCTTTGCAGAATAACTTAACATAAACTTATCTATAACTGCTGGAATTACAAAGCTTAAGAATCTTGCAATGCATTTTTTATTTTGTTTTCTATGAAATAAGTGTAATATAACCTGATTTCATGGTGAAAAAATGTAATGGAGAGTTTTACCTGATACTCTGGCTATGTATTGCTACTGTGATAATAGTGGCGGTGAGATCTAAAAGGCTTGTGTAATTATTGTGCAAAATAATTAATTAACCGATTTTTAATTAATTAACCTTTCTTTATGTTGAAGTTTTTCATTTTCTCCCACGGTCTTAGCTCTAACCTGGTTCATAGCTAGTTAAAGGAAGAATTCTATTATGCCAGGGATGAGTCTAGACTCCATAGTGCATATAGTGCAACCCAGCATTTGGATTGATCAATTTAACTTATAGTCTTATGCCCCTTTGCCCTATCAATTATACTCACTTTGAGTGCATTATTATTAACCTGTTCACTTTTGGATTGGTAACCCTTTATTGTATCATTTCATGGTCCAATAGAAAGTTGAGATTGTTCTTTATGAGATCAAGATGTAGGCCGATAGAGCTGTTAGGATATTTTGTTGTCATAGCAAAAATTTTATGAAAATGGCCTATTTTCCTTGCAAGTGTTCTTCATTGCCTCCTGCTCTGTGTTCTCCATGTTGTCACCTTGCTCTGGTCCAAATTTCATGTGCTAATTCACAAGATCCAGAAAAATATTAAAATTCTAAGGTCTGCAGGGAAATAAATTTCACACTCTGCCTAAGTGTCGAAAACCCACAATATTTTTGAAAATCCATGATGTTTTCGGTCTGTGTGTTTTTGGCCTTCATTGTTTTCGACCCTGTGCTTCCTACTTTTGTGCGCTTATCCTTTGGCGTCAAAAACTCTGTGTGTTTTTGGTTTTCTGCTGTGTCAAAAACCTTGTGTGTTTTCGACCTCCCAGTTCCCTATTTGCTGACTTTCTTTAAGTGCGCAAGTGCGATGATAGGTGGGCCCGAGCCTTCAAAAGCTCTTCCTTATTGGCTATCGCATGGCCGCATGTCAGACTTTTCTGACATGAGATCATGCAACCGCCTGCCACCTGTCCGCATGGTCCCAACTCTTTGCATTGTTCGGATGTCTGGCGGTTACTTCTCATTCGGTGACTTGGCGACTAGCAGTTATCTTTGGTCTCCTGATTTTGGCAATTAGCGGCTGGCATCTCATGACCTGGCGACTGTGTAGTCATGTGATCATTTCATTCCTGACGGTTATCAGCAAGCATCTAGCGACTTGGCTGGCGATTTGTTTCCCGTAGTCATGTGATTGTGAAATGGTGGACCTAGGTCTTCACGCTGTTAAAGGTGGTGATGTGGCAGCCAGGGGTTGGTTGTTGCATGGCCGCATGTCAGACTTTTCTGACATGCAATCATGCGATCGCTTGCCACGTGTCCCTGGGGCCCATCGGTAGGGTGGTTGCAGTTTGGTGGTCATGCGAGGTGGTGATGTGGCATCTTTTGATTGGTCCATGTGGTGATGGTCAGATGTCTAAGCGGGGCTTATGTTAATGATTTAAATCTACGATTGGTGTGTGATCGCAAGGAATATTCTTTCCCCTTGCAATCATGCGCCCACCATCTAATTTGATGCTAAGGGTTTTGTTTGCAGTAGGCTCGAGAGATTCTGCGGAGTGGATGGCATGGCAGATCTAATGGTTGATGCATGATCTCATGGGAGGTGTCAGACCCCTTGCGATCATGTGCCTGTCATTCAATTTTGAAGGCTTACAGAGCATGGGTCTTGTGGCAGGTGTGACTCAGCGGTTGCAGCAAGTAGTGGCATAACACGTGGCATGTGGCGGGCCCAGGTTTAAGCAGTGGCAGTGTTCTATTGGTTGGCGGGTGGTGATGAGGTGGCCTCATGGCCTTGTCGCATGATCACAAGGGCCATTTCCACGGCTTGTGATCATGCACCAAACTAGTTTCGGTGATAGGTGCGATGGCGGTTAGGGATCACAAGCTGTCACATGTTCGCATAACCCATTTTTGAGTTATGCGATCATGCGACTAACCGCCAGGCATCGCGGTTATGGAGTTAGGATGGGTCCACTGTGCGGGTCTTACCGGCGTGCCCAGTTTTGATTGGTCGGCGATTGGCGGTGGGGCCGAGGATCTTTGTGGGTGGTCTGCGGTCAGCATTTGCGCAGTTAAGAAGCTGTTGTCGCATGATCACAAGGGTTAGTTTGGTGCCTTGCGATCATGCGACCAGACGTAAATTGGAGCCTGTTTCTTGTGGCAGTGAGTTGTGACTGCGCAATTGCACGATTAGGGGCAAATGGTTAAGAAACTTAATGTCCGCACAGTGTATGTGACCGTTTGAGCTTGCATTGAGTTTTTTTGCAACAGGAGGGACTGGTTTTTAAATGTTGTCGTGGCCAGATTTGATTGGTTTGGTGGATTGTCAATTGCTGTGGCTTGACCCCTGTCATGTCTATGTTTATTTCTCGGTGGGGTTAGGTGATTTTTGAAATTTTGGATTTTCAAAATGATCATGCTTGCATTGTAACCCTGGTGTAAAGGGAATTTTGTAATCATTTTGAAGGGGCTGGCTGGAAATTCTTGACACAAGAAGCTGAAAAGCCAAGTGTGCATCCTTAGTCCAGGTTGTAACATTTTTGCTTCTGTATCAATACTAGGAAGAAAACTTATGTATCTTTTGCATATTGTCTATGGTATCATTGAATCAGTTTGTAATACAGGGATTTGAACCCACATACTTAATATAGTTCTCATTCTTGGATCTCTCCTTCAGTTGTTCTTGATGAATTTTGAGTTTTCTAACTCATTGCATTAGGTTACTGGTGTATGTGTTTTGTCTCTCAGCCCTGATCTAGGATTAGGTTAAAAGCCTCTGAGTGAAGCATAGATTCATTGGGTTCAATCAGGAAGGATATCTGCAAGCAGTGTAAGAGATGTTTGACTATGTTTATGGCTTGGTTTCTCAAATGAATCTAGTAGTTGTTCTTGTATTTCATGTCTGCTTCAGGTATGATGCCCAATGGATAAGGCATTGATCATAAGCTAGTATCCCTTGTGCTGATACATGTGTTGCATGATTGTTTACACTCTGCAAGAAACATTAAATCAATACCAGTTTTACTTTCATTTACAGTTATGTATTGTCGTACCCAGTGATGGAGGATCAATGAACAATAGGTTCTTGTTTAGTATTCTCTCACTATAATCATCTATTGAAGGATTCAATATAGAAATAAGGGGCATAGTTAGAACTATCAGTCAGATTTATTTCTATTGGATCAGGTGTACCCACCTTGGTTTCACAGAGCCAGAAGCAGAAGAGGGAAAATCCATCCCTATAGTTGGTCCGGTTGCCTATAGATTGCCCACATTTGGAACTAACCAATCCTTAATATCCATCATAGGTATATCGGTGTCTCTTTGAGTGTAAACTCCTTTTTGGAACCAACAAGAGCTAGGGACCATTATATGTGGTGGACTCCCTAATGAATTTTCTGAAGCCTATGCATATTCTATTTCAGATTTGACTCCCTCTGCATTGAGTTGTAAATTTGATGAGTCAGGACTATTTAAATGTGATTAGGTTAGCAAGAGCATGCAAGTACGGTCAGCAAAGGTTAATTCTTGAATAATAAATTGCCTTGTGTTTGCTGAATTCCCCACTGTTCTCTCATAGATCAGAGAAGTAAAAGTTTGTGTGAGTGTACGTGAATGTAATCATGGTAAGGAAAGCCGTCAAATTTGATCCTATTGTTGGTTGCCTTTGCTGCATAGCCATGCTTACTGGTGACATCCAATTCCTTCTCTTTTCCTTTGCTGCATCAGCCTTATTTACTGGTGACATCAGTGCATAGCTTGAGCTAGCATGGTGGAGATGAAAATACTACTGTTAAGTTGAATGCTAAACTAGCAAAGTCTGAATGAGAAAGAATTGGATGCAATTATCCATTCCTTCTGAATTCTTTTAGCCTATCATTTTAATATTTATGAATTGAATATCATGTATTGATAGCAACAGCTCAGCAAGTGATTACAATATTTTATAGGTGCAGCATTTGCCAGCAGTGTTTTTTATGTATACTAAATAAGTGTTTCATAATTAAGATCATATCTATCATGTTTTCTTTTGTCACTTACATGATTTCAATTTTTTTACTCCATACAACTTCATCAATAGATAAAAAATCACATGATATAATTAATTTTTCTTAAATTTGTTTATAAAACTATAATGCAGGAAGAGAATAAGAATTAGGTTATCAGACTAATTTCAACTGTGTAAATACAATTCCTGCTGGGACTTGCCTAACAAGCAAGTTTTAACATGGGCCAGTTCAAAGTAGATTCTCAACGTGTGTGTTGTTTTTGCCTTGTTTCAGATGATGACATATGATATCAGTTTCAAGTTATTTCAGACCACCTACTGAAAAAAAATAACAGATTTCGGTTTCCATTATGTTCTCAGGTTTAGAAAGAATGAAATGAGAAGTAAAGTTATGATGATTGAAGAAAAAAATTACACTACACATTACTATAAGGTTGTTTTGCATAGCATAGTCTACAAGTAATGTATCATTCATTTTTCCTAATATGGCATCCTTCTTTTTTTAAGGTAAACAAGATAGAGAGGGAATTTCTTAAACATAATTCCTTACATATTAAACTTCAAAAATCTTATATTCCATTTTCAGGATCATAATGGATAAAATCATCATCAGTGACATTGACAATACAGTCATGTGGATCAACCCCAGTATCATCAATAAATGCATCATCTTCAATGGTTCTTTCACTTGCAAGGTCATCCTAAAATACAACCATCATTGGGAATGAACATTGAGAAACATACTTGAAAAAAAGACTAAACTAAATAAATGTCAACTTAAAAGATACCTAACTTCTGAGTCTCCAGCAATTATGTTCCACATTTCTTCCATTTCTATGCATTTCTGTTGCTCCTAGAATTTTCAAAATTGGTCTCCAGAACTAACAAGTCTCTGAATCTTACTATTGGATTTTGATTTATTTTCTCTCCCACCCTCATTACCCTTCGCCTTCTTTCTTTTCCTAGCTTCACCACTGGATCTATCTTCACTCTTCCTCTTCAATGATTGCTCTGTCTCATCAGAGCTTTCATTGGATTTTGATTTCTTTTCTCTCCCACCCTCATTACCCTTCGCTTTCTTTCTTTCCTAGCTTCACCACTGGATCTGTCTTCACTCTTTGTCTTAGTGACTGCTCTACCTCATCAGAGCTTTCAGGCCCAACTGATTTATTTTCCTCTCCCACCCTCATTATCCATATCTTCCTTTTCTTCCATAGCTTCGCCACTGGCTCTATCTTCACTCTTTCTCCTCAGTGACTGCTCTGCCTCATCAAAGCTTCATGTTCAACTAATATTTTCCCTCTCCCACCCTCAGCATCCATCTCTTTCTTTCTTTTCATAGCTTCACCATTGGTTCTATCTTCACTCTTCCTCTTCAGTGACTGGTCTACCTCATCAAAGCTTTCATGTCCAACTGATTTCATTTCTCTCCCTCCCTCATTATCCACGTCCTCTTCCTTTTCCTAGCTTTGATGGCTCTATCTTCACTCTTCCTCTTCAGTAATTGCCCTGCCACATCAGAGATTTCATGTACGACCTTCTTTAGGAACCTAATTTTTATTTTCCTAACCTTGGTAAGATCACCTTCTCCTGAAACAAAGGCAGGAGAATGGGAATTCTCATTGCAATATTCCTTCTCATCCTCTGGCTCCATTCTAAAATCTCCATGTCTACTCTTGTTTTACAAGCCTACCTTTTACTGGGCTCGGCTTTAGTGTGATTATATTTTCAGACTCATAGATAGGAGAATGGAATGGCTTCTGTCCCCTGCAATCCTCAATCACCGTCTCTGTAAAGAACTCTCTATCTGATTCCATATCTAGGTCCATGACTGGTTGTCCTCCTTTATCACAATGACTGCACACCAATAATCAAGACATCAGCATTAGATCGCCAAGACAACAAAAGTGTTGCATTTACATGTTACTTCAACATACAATATTTTTTATGATAATCTGGTGTAAAAAGATGTGGAATACACTTTAAAAAGCAAGACAAGTACTTGAAAATAGGTTAACAAGTGCTCACAACTCTTAAGATTCATGTTTAAACATCTTATAACCCATGTTTTCCAATCTAAAAAGAAGCCATTTTTATAAAACCTTTTAATCTTCTCCATCACAGTAACTGCACATTAATCGCCACCAGCAACCTCAAGTTTGGTATTGTCAAGACAACAAAACCGATATGCAAGTAATTTAAAATATAAGTTTTTTCAGGTTATGTGTAACAATTATAGGGTACATTCAAGCAGCATGCAGGATGTTTTCAAATCTTACCACCCTATGCTGGAGCACCTTCCAGCTGGCAACCCTCATTGGCTCTGACAGTGTATTAGAGGTAGCTGGACTGCCAATCGGCTATTTTTGTGGGCATCTTTATTTTCCAATGAAATGAGTCAGGAGTTGTACATATCTTTATACATTCTTGTATTTCTTGAACATTCTATCAAATCCAAAAGTAATCTTGATTTAAAAGAAGAGTCAATAGTAGTCTGAACATGGAGTCTATTGTGAATCTGTTGTAAGTTTTCTATTGCATTGGAGGATTTTTTAAATTTTTAAGTCTCTATGGACTGTCAGCTGTATAAGCTTTCTGTTTGAAATAAAATGGTGGTTATATTGAAGGATCTGTCAGAGTGCTCTCATATTCATAAGTTTGAAGTTATCATTATAATGATGATGTTATTTTGTTAATGAGTTTTTTTCCTTTTTTTGGATTG
>BSBK01008741.1:845000-990000 GCA_027943335.1 Chamaecyparis obtusa | reverse complement strand
GTAATAAATATTATGATGGCCCTTCATTTCATTTCCAAGGGATTTTGATGACCCTTGATATCCATCAAACTTGTATAAACTCAAATATTTGAATAGAGTGGATCAGTTTTTGGTTTGCAATCTAGTTCTCAATTTTCGTATTGAATTCTACAATATTGCAGGTATCACACTAGGTATTGTAATCTAGTTTCATAAATCAAATCAAATATTTAAGGTACATAAGATTGAGGGTATTCTCTCTCTCTCTCTCTCTCTCTCTCTCTCTAGTGCTTAAGAGTATCCTATTATCCCTCATGTTTAATTTAATTGTTGAAGAGCATCTCGCGAGATGGTGGGAATAAGGGAAGATGAAGGGTGACATCACCCAATGTTCCCTCACAGTATTCATGACTATTTTGATAAGAAATAATGCAAAATTTTGACTGTATTTTTTGGTCCAGTTTTGACCCTTAGGACCCCTTATAACCCCTAAGACCCCTAGGACTATATTTTTTTTTCTAAATTAAGTAAGGGGTCATAATGGGTTAATGGTCCTATGACCCCTTATAACCCCTTAGGACCCTTTAGGACCCCCTACCATACATCTTATGGGTCATAATGGTTGTTAAGGGGTCCTAGGACACATTAATGTGTACTAGGATCCCTTATGACCACTTACCATACACTAATGTATGGTAAGGGGTCCTAAGGGATCTTAAGGGGTCCTAATGTATTATAATTTAGATTAGGTTTATGGGTTTAGGAAGGAATTAATGTTAGGGTTAGGGTTTACATCATGGCTAGTATTAAATATTTATAGTTATGGTTTACGGTTAGAATTAGAATTAGGGTTGAGGGTTAGGACTATATTATAGTTAGGATTATGGTTAGGATGAGGGATTAGGTTTATGGTACATAATGACAAGAATACACTATGCAATGTTAAAATATGTGATTCACCTATATGCATTATATTAGTATATTTGGGGATGACATATCCACCTATCTAACCATATCTTATTTTCCATCTCTTGTTGTTCCCCGAGCCATATGTCTCACCTCTCTCTTCTCCTATCTATGTCTCTCATGTCTCCCTCTTCCTCTAGGATTATTGCCTCTTTTAAAATTGATTTAAGAACTTATTTCTAGTACAAAAATGTAGTGTGATGTAATAAGATTTAAGGAAAGAACTATATTAGGGTAGAAATATGTATGAAAAGAGGCAACTTGTACAAAAGGGATTAAATAGAAGCAGAAATTAAATTCTTAGTAATATTGCCAATAATATAAAAAATGATGACATAGGGTCAAAAACACACAATGTTTTCGACTTGCACACTTGCATAGGTGCACGGGACCAATAACATTGTGTGTTTTCGACCCTGCGCCGTTAAGACCTTTAATGTAGAAAAAATATGATGCTTTTGATTGTGCACTTACACAATTATCCATTTATACACCTTAGTCTTAATCGCGCAAGAATAATATAAACTACAACATTGATAAGTGCATATGTGCGCGTGACCAAAAATATTGTGTGTTTTTTACCCTACACCATTTTTTGTTGATGACTAAGACCCACAATGTAGAAAATACATGATGTTTTCAATTGCGCACTTCTGCACTTATCCTTTTAAAGTATAACATTCATAAGTGCATAGGTGCACAGGACTAAAAATATTGTGTGTTTTCGACCCTGCGTCATTTTTTGTTGTTGACTAAGACACACAATGTAGAAAAAACATGATGTTTTTGACCACACACTTAACCTCATTGTGGGACATGTGTCGATCAGGTGTGATCCCATGATGATTAACCTTCGCACATCTTCCTCATTATGAGATTGCACCCATCGTCAATCTTGGTCATGTATCCTGAGGCACCCAACCTAACTGTCCACCTCATTGCTTTGTCACTAGTGCCATAACACCATCTATGCCATGTGTCAACTATTGATTCGGTATCCAACCAAGCATCAAGTTGCACTTACCTTGCCACCTTATCGCGGGACACGTGTCGATTAGGCGTGATCCCACAATGATTAAACTTTGCACATCTTCCTCATTGCAGGATTGCACCCACCATCAATCTTAGGTGCGCATCCCAAGGCAACCAACCTGCATCTCTTCACATTACATCAAAATTTCTTTACCTTCTTCGGGTGGGACCCACCGCCATGTCACCTCCAATCTTCAGCCAACTCATGGCCTTGATCTTTGTGCACGCATGAGAGAGCTTCGTCTAGGCATCCACACTTGGGCATCTTACTTTTGTGCATTCTGCTATATGAATATTACCTTTTTCATTCACACTATGATGTGGGATTAATCCGCTTTTAATTTATAATACCCTCCTTTAAAAATTACCTTAGAGTGTGCGTGCCCAACTGGCATGCACTAGCTGGCCCCACCAAATCAAGGAGGCCTCCACCCTCCTTTCTTTCTCTTTAGCAATGTTTTGTCTATCTTTTCATTTAAACACCTCATGCATACAAAGAAGGGAAAATGTGGGATAAAACACCACAATGCGCAACCCTTTACTCGATAAAAGGATAAGTGTGCAAGTGCGCAGGTTGAAAACATTGTGTGTTTTTGACCCTGCATCATTTTTAGAAAAAAAACAAAAAAAATATTAATAAATATCACAACAATTTAAAAAATAAAATAGAAGAAATGTAAATTAAAAAAATTAGTATCCTTAGAAATGTAAATTTAAAAATAATCTCAAATGACTTATTCTCATGTTTTATCAATCAAATCAAATTGTTTTCATATGTCTTATCAATCAAATTAGATTGTTCCCACTAACAAACAGTTCTATCAGATCCATTCTCCGTTTCCTACCTCTGTTTTACTCCGTTACCTCTGTTTGCTCATTTGGTATGCCTATTCCATGTATAACATGTATGCATTGTGTACTTTTTAGTGTATGGTGGTGCATTCCTTTGGGAACTTAGTCGTGTCCTTGGGAATTCGTTTAGCTCAAGCATCGAAGGGAAAAGGCAAGGAAAATTCTTTCGAAGGAGATTGTATTCTGTTGGCCACTTGTAAAGAGCTTTAGTATGCTTGATGATGTTTTTAAGGGCACCAACTATGGTGCAACATATTTGTACATAGCATCTTCCCCATCTGCATGCCCTATATGTACATCATCTTCTCAGAATTGACACTTAATTATGTTGTCCTAGGGTGTACTCTTAAAGAAAATTGTATATAAAATCAATTATAATGACAACATTTTCATGTTTAATTTATTCTTTTCAAATTTTCATGATTAATTACAACTATTACAATTAAACTTATTATTTTTTAATTGAATACACTTATTAATTATCCTAAATTATACATAAAATGAGACATATAACCAAATTCAAAATTTTACCAATTGAATATATAAATTCAAACTTTAATTTATTTAAAGAAATAATATAAAACTTTAATTTCTTTAAAAATGATATTATAATTTTTTTAATATTTTATAACAAACTTAATTGAAAAATAAAAACTTACTCATAAATTATTTAAAATTAAATAAAATATATATCTACATTTCACTTTAAATATTGAAATAAAAAAATGTTAACCCCTATTAACAAAATTATTTTATAGAAGATGAATATCATTTTTTAATATTAATATAAAATATAGATAAAAATGTTATAAAATGTTTAAAATGACTAAATCCATAAATCTAATTCAATTTAAAGTAAAAAATATTTTAAGTAAAATTTATATTTTAAAAAGAAAATTTTATATAAAATTAATTATAATGACAACATTTTCATATTTAATTTATTCTCTTCAATTTTTCATGATTAATTACAACTATTACAATCAAACTTATTATTTTTTAATTGAATACACTTATTAACTATCCAAAATTATACATAAAATGATACATAGAACCGAATTTAGAATTTTAACAATTGAATATATAAATTCAAAGTTTAATTTATTTAAAAAATAATATAAAACTTTAATTTCTTTAAAAATGATATTATAATTTATTTATTTTTGAATTAACTATAAGGATATCAAAAATAAAAAAGATACAACGAAAGTTTTAATGGGGGAGGCCCATCCTCACCCACACAAGTTCATGAAGAGTTTTACAGATAGTTGCAATGAAAAGAATATAACATATTAGGTAAGAACATCATTGTTGTCATCAATCCAAGAGGTCCGGCCCCCAGGTCCTTCCATCCAAACAATACTTTTCTTGTCTTGGATTTGTTGCAGCATCGCAATCTATCTATCAGTGGTATTCTTGGTGCTAGTGATCTCTTTGATGAGTTTTTTTAGAGTTTCTTCAAAGTTGATAAAATTATCAATGTGGTTCCTCCAGTCATATCCGTCTTTTAGCTCGTACACAAACATAGTAGCCTGTCCCGTCTGAAGGAACCTTCTAAGTTTCTTCTTCTCCAGGGTCATGTTCATGCTCACCTAGGAGGAAATTTTAATGCATGTGAGTTTTCAAAAAAAATCAGTAAGGTATCTAGGGGAGTCTTGATATCTCTCTTCATTTTTGCACTTCCAAAGCTGCCAAAGGATGTTAGAGGAAAGCATGTGCCAAAAGATATTCACATCACTTTTAACATTATTAATAAAACCAGTGATCATTTCAAAAGTAGTAACAACTATAGGAAAGTAAATACCAAACATTTGCTAGATGCTTTTGGCAAAAGCACAATCAAAAAAGATGTGTTTGCTAGTTTATGGGCTCCCACAAAAAGAGACAAATAGAATTGTTGTTTTGATCTTTTATAATAGTGATGCAAGATCTCTCATGTTGTAGATCTCATATTTGGAGAAAGATCTCATGTTGTAAGATCTCTCAAGTTGTAATGATTTTCAAGTATTAATATATGCTTTGTAAAATATTTTGTCTTCTCTTTGTCTCCATGTTGTTATGTCTTTAGTTAAGAGTTGGTAAGGGTGGTGTGGCCCTTCATCAGTTGTATCAGAGCAGGGAGTTCTTGAGTGTGTAGATAGATCACCAAATCTGAGGCAGTTTGCACTAGGACTTTGGGTTGGGTGAAGTTTTCCTTAAGAGGATGTGAGTCTGGAGAAGAGAAAGAAGAAGATGACTTTTGTGATTGGATGAGTTCTTAAAATTCCTAAACTTGAGAAAATCAGAGAGAGATATCAAGAAGAGACAAGAGTTGCAATACTGGATTTGAAGAAGCAAGTGGCTGAATTAGAAGTGGAGCTAAAAAAGAGAAGAGTGATTCATCAGAAAAGAGATGATGATAATTCTTTGGATGTAGAAAATATAGAAGATCAAGTGGAGTATCATGCAACCGATACAAAAGAAGAGGTAGAGCATGAAGATTCAAAGATTCATGAACATGCAATTGAAGAAGATGATTTATTAATGAAGATTGTAGTAGTTGAGGAAGAGTGGAATACTTTGGTTGGAAGTCAAAGTAGAGAAGTTGTTACATGCCTTGTTGAAGACACGAAAGAAGAAAACAAAGATGAAGATATGAAAGAGGTAAATTTTTACGAATCATGGGGTACTAACTTTGACATGGATTTGAAAGATAATGATGATGGTTTATGTGAGGACCTTGCAAATGATGTTTAGTATGCAAAAGAAGATTTGTATGATATTACAGAGTTTATTATAGGTGCATTAGATCTTACAAGTTTGGAGGAGAATGAGAGTTACAGATGGATGAAGTTTATTGCAGAGGAGTATTGTTGCCAACATATACTTGTGCCAACTAGGTGTTGGGAAAGAAGGAAAAAGGAAATATGTTGGCAGCGGATACTTGTTCCTGCAAGGTGTTGGAAGAGGAGAAAAAAAATGTTAGAAGCGGCTACTTCATTTTGTGAATCCATATTCACAAAATTTTTCCTACCTTGGGTGTTTGATGCAGGAGCATCTTGCATCACAAAATAAAAAGGAGGCATGATTAAAAAAATTTAAAAAAAAAAAAGAGGAAAAAAAAAAGAAGAAAAAGAAAAAGAAAAAGAAAAGGAAAAAAAAAAGAAAAAAGAAAGTTATTTCATTTTTCAAGGTGCATAGGTGAAATAAAAGAAAATAAATAAATAAAAGAAATCATTTCATTTATCGAGGTGTGTAAGTGGCATTTTAGAAATTTATAGAAAGTTCTTGCATTTAATATTTATAACTAGGTAGTTACAACTTTCTATTTTCTTATTGGCCCACAAAGGCAATGTAATTTTCTAATTGGCCCACATGGTGGTGCTTAATTTTAATTGGGTGGGAATTTAATATTTATATCAAGGTAGTTGCATCTATCTTTTATCCCACATTGGTTGTGTTGTAATATCTTGGGTGGTAAATGCCTATATAAAGAAGGCATAGGAGCATTCATAAGCAAGCTCAAGTTGTAGAATCTCCTATTGGAGTAGAAGTTCTCAAGTTGTAGGATCTTGTATTGGAGAAGAAGCTCTCAAGTTTTAGAAGTGCTCAAGTTGTAAGCTCTCACATTGCAAGCTCTCTCATTGCAAGCTATTAGATTGTAAGCTCTTGGGTTGAAAGCTCTTGGATGTAAGATCTCCCATGTTCTAGTCTCATATTTGGAGAAAGATCTCATATTGTAAGATCTCTCAAGTTATAATGATTTTCAAGTATTAATATATGCTTTGTAAAGCATTTTGTCTTCTCTTTGTCTCCATGTTGTTATGTCTTTGGTTATGAGTTGGTAAGGGTGGTGTGGCCCTTCATCAAATAAGGAGTCTATCGAGAAGTAGCAACCATTTAAAGCACTTGATTTTAGGCTCAATAGAAGACTTCCAAAGTCTATCTAGATGCTTTTCAAAATCATTATAATCAAGGTTAGAGTACCAAAGTTTGTTTATATGACCAACAATATTATTATTAACAACAATAATTTTATAAATTTTTTAGCTTTTAATCTTTCCAAAATGGTACCATCCGGCCACTTCATCTTGAGAAATCTTTGAGAGTCAACATGACAGCAAGAAGGCATATCTTTGCCGGCCTTGACAATCATGTTATAGGTCTTCTTTTGAGAAGGAGGAATATTGTATTGAGAATTGATTTCCTCCCAGCTAATAAGTCTATCATTCTCAAAGAGAGATATGAATTGGAAAATTCTCAGATTGTTCTAGTGCTTGGCAGAGCAGCCTTGGGAGAGGGTGAGGGGTTTACTAGTAATGTGAAAATTCCACCAAATGGATCGTTCACCATAGAGGAGATTTTGATAAAAAAATGTTCTATTAGTAACAAACTTTTTAGTATGCTCCCAAGCTTTCCAGATAGTTTTAAAGACCGAGGAACCTTGGACAAGAATAGGGAAGTTACCCATAATGATATCACAGAAGGGGATGTTCTTCCATGTTTTAGCTTTTTTAGGGATCCCTCTTTCTATGTTGCATCTAATAAGGACCTTCCAAGGTTCTTCGCCCTCCAGCGAGTGAAAGATCCATTTGGTGGCTAAAGCAGTGCCTTGGGTTCTAAGATCTTGTAGGCCCAGTCCCATAAGGAGCTTGTCGGTTTGGCACCAGGCCTATTTGATAGCATGAAAATTTTTATTACCTTTACCATCTGACCAAATAAAATTTCTAATAGTCTTCTGAATCTCCAAAACTTGATAATTATTAAACATCCAGGTAGAAGAGTAGTAAACATTGTAGGAGGAAAGAATTTTTTGACAAACCTGAACTTTGCCAGCAAGAGAGAGGGATTTGTTATGCCACTTGTTAAGCTTATTAAAGATCTTATTCTTGACCCAAAGCCACATATCTTTAAGGGAAGGATCAATGGAGAAAGGGATGCGCAGGTAGCACACAATCTTTTGAGGCCCTCCCCACAGGAAACCAGATTTAGCAAACCAATCAGGGGGTTTCTTAGACCAACCGAGGCAAATGGATTTGGTTTGAGAGATATGGAAGATAGAGATAGAGTAGAAGGCATCAAGCTTAGCTTGTAGGGCATCAAAATTAGCCTCATTAAGTTCAAAAAATAAAGAGGTATCGTCAACAAATTGACAGTTAATGAGCTCAACATTATTGGGAAGGGTTATACCTTTAACAAAAGGGGAGATGGAATTATCCTTGAGAATGTAAGATAAGGCATCAAAAGCTATGAAAAAGATGACAGGGGCCAAGGGGCAACCTTGTCTAATGGATTTTCCAAGAGGAAAGGGGGTAGAGAGGGAACCATTAACCTCAACCTGAGCCAAGGCATCTTTGAGAAGGATCTTGACAAAATTGTAGAACAGAGGGGGGAAGCCAAAATCTTCAAGCATCAGGAGGATGAAGTCCCATTCAATATGGTCATAAGCCTTTTCAAAATCAAGGAGCAGCATAGTGGAATTTTGATTAGAGTGTTTGGACCAATTCATGGCTTCCCAGCTAGTAATAAGATTTTCAAGAATATAACGACCTTTGATGAAGCCAATTTGAGTGGAGTTGACAAACTTGGGGAGAATAGACTCAAGCCTCAGAGCCATAATCTTGGCAAGGATTTAATAAGAAACATTAAGGAGGGTAATAGGCCTCCAATTTTTAAGGAGGGCCTTGTCTCCCTCATTGGGGATAAGTTTGATGATGCCTCTGTTAATGAGGCAACCAAGAGTGCCTTTGTTGTAGGCATTAGAGTAGAGATCATAAGATCCTTGCAAATCCAGTCTAGGTTAGATTTATAGAATTCACTAGAAAGACCATCTGGCCAGGGGCATTTTCATTCTTCATAGACTTAATATCCTTTTCAATCTCTTCAAGAGATATATTTTGATTAAGAAGATGTCTGTCATGGATGGATAAAATGTTGGGGATGAGATTTTTATATCCAAGTCTGAGCATCTTAGAATCAGCAGAGTCCTCAGAAGAAAATAGGTTACTATAAAAATTGGCAAAGGCTTCTTTTATTCCCTCTTCCTGAGTGATCTCTTGATTATCCACAAGAATTCTAATAATAGATTCATTAGCTTGTTTTTGTTTGAGCAGATTGAAAAAAAAATTAGAGCCTCTGTCACCATTTTGGATCCAATGAGCCCAAGATTTGATCTTGGCTCCCTTGATTTTGATTTGTTGATGGCTCCTGAGGTTGTTTCAAGCCTGGACAACTTGCGAGCAAAGAGTGGTATCTTGGGGATTAGTTTGGACATTAGCTTCAGTAGATTGAAGCCTAGCAGAGAGAATTTTTTCTGAGTATCTATAATCCTTAGCCTTCTTTTGACCAATGGTCTTGAGAAGGTTATGCTAGGCATAAATATTCTGGTTCCATAAGTTAATAGGAGAAAGGGAAAGGAGGGTTTTTTGGTTAATGATTTTAATGAGATGAATGGCAGCAAGAACATTTTCATCCTGCAGAAGAGAATTATTGAGACTAAATCTAGGGTTAATAGCCTTCTGAAAAATAGGGGCATTGTTAAGGCTAATACAGGTAGATATGGGATGGTGATCAGAAAGAAAGGTGGGGGAAACAATGACCATATTCCCATAGTTTTCAGGGAGGAAAGAAAAATAATTTTTATTGGCATAAAATCTGTCAAGTCTAGCATAAATTCTGGAGGGACTTTGTTGAAAGTTGCACCATGTGTGCCAAATGCCATTGTGATTATCATGGTTACCAGTTAGCGAATCAAAAAGGAGTTTATAAGACTTCATTCTATTCCAGTGAAGTCTTTCTTAGTCTTTCCAAGCGAAGGGAAGCCCTCCAACTTTGTCTTCCTGTTCTTCAATCGTATTGAAATCACCCCCAAAAATCCAGGGGATATTGGGAAGTTCAGAGAGCAAGTCCCAGAGGCTCACCCGATCTTTGTAATCATTAGAGGTGTACATGGAACAAATACCAAAGGGGATAGTATTAAAAGACAGGTAGCCCAAATAGCCCTATTGCAAGGAGAAACCCCTTTTTTAGTAATACAAGGAGCTTGTTTAGGATTGATCAGGAGGCCCACTCCTCCTTTGTCTCTGTTGTGATTGGAATGGATCTTAATAGAATCCTTCCAAATGAAATTCAAATTACTTTCAAGCATGAAATCAGTGGCTTTTAGCTCTTGCATCATAAGAAAATCCATATGCATGATAGAATCTAAGAAACGCTTAACAACATACTTCCTATCCGGGGATGCAAGCCCCCTAACATTCCATGATATACAATTCATGATGAAATTTCTGATAGAGGGGGATGCTTAGGGTCTGTGGACCCAACATTATCAGTATTAGTAGAAGGCAAGCCATTCTTACCACTTATGTGTTTATTTTTGGATCCTAAGGGTTGACCCCTTTTCTTTGACTGGGAGAGGAAAGACTTGTCATCCAAACCTTCATTGTCAAAGCTAGATTGCATCAAAGCTTCCATGTCATCAACTTTGGATGGAGGGATTTCTGAATTAGGTGTCAAGATGATGGGAGAGGCATGGGAAGCAGGATGATGCTTGGGGGAAGCAGTAGGTATGATCTCAAGAGTGAAGTCATCATCAATTTCTTTGAAGACTTTTGGGGTGAAGCAGAGAGATGAGCTCTTATTCACATTGGTATTAGAGGGATTGAAATTTGGTGGGTAGGATGCAGAGTCTGGAGTTGGCATAATAGCCAATGACAGAGACATAGGGGAAACCCTAGGTTTAGAGTTACAGGGCAGGGTACCATTTCTCTTTCTACGCTTTTTCTTGACAACGGGTTGGAAACCATCCTGAGAATCTAGGTCTGGGAAAAGTTGAGAGGAAAATAACGGTTGGGTGGAGGTAACTATAGCCTGCGAAGCGGTAGGAGCGACAAAATTTTTAGAAGCCAATGTTGGGGGAGGAGGCGAAAGTGGAGGCGGAGCTTGGGGAACAGGGGGAGTAGGCAGCTGAGATTTAGGCAGAGCCTTTCTAGAGAGAATCGGGCAGTCCTTTCTGAGGTGCCCTTAATTTTTATAGAGGAAACATGCATTGAGTCCCCCTAAAACTTCAAGAGGGTAGGAGAAGAGTTCATTGCCAAGATTGATATCCAAAGTGGCAGGGATTTCCAAACCCGGCTGGAGCATAATCAAGGCTCTAGCATTCATGTGGGGCACCAGTCTGGTCATATCATCCATCCTTATGAGCTTTCCCAAAGGCTCAGGGAGATGGGGAAGAAATCTCCATAGAAAGGGCGGCACATTCTTAACAATAATCTAGCGAGGGGCCGAGAGAGAGAGGATTTCATCATGTATGGCTTTAGGTGTCTAAGCTAGGGCACGAAAAGAAGAGGTTCCTACCATCTAGTATTGCTTCTTAAGAACAACTTGTTGAGCCTCAGAATTATTAAAGAAAATAACTGTTGGTGTAATTAAATATTACTGATTACACTTCACTTAAGTTTACTTAGGATAATGCATTTTCATATTAGTTGTCTTTGAGACACCTAGGAGTTTGGATTTCATTTTAGCACATGGTTAGGAGAATTTCCACTTTAGGTGTGATAGTTGTCATCACATACCTCTTTGTGTGTGAGATCCACCTTTAGTGCTCTTATCACATTATCATCCTCTCATTGTTGCACATGCTTCACATACTTTCATGTACAATGGAGGATGATCCACCTTTGGTGGACATGTGATTCCACCTAGTGTGGGTGATATCTTATCATTTCCTTATCATGTAGTCTTATTGCATTGCCTATATATTTAGGCACTCCTACTTTGTAATCAATTCAATTGGCTATAATCAAGTATTTGATTATTTTTCCTATCTCTCTTGTGCTATCTCTTAAGCTTCTAGATCTTGGCATTCATTATTTGCCTTAGACAAATTCTTACATGGTATCAGAGTGATATCAAAATTCTTACATGGTATCAGAGCCATAGGAGTTTCATTGTATAGCCTATTTTGAGAGATTTTTATTGCGGGTCGAAATTGGAGCTTGCTGGTGCAAATCAGAGGTTGTGTTAGAATTTATAATCTTTTCTTAGTTGTATTATTTAAATAAGGATAAACCAAGGTATCCTTCATGTACTTTTGTCCTCTAGTCCAAGTGGGAGGACAACTCATATTTTGTAATTCCTTAATAAGGGAATTAGTTTATTCCTCCATAAAAGGATATGGACACTTGTCACACACACTTATGAACGGTGACATTCATAGACTCGGGAGTTACATTCTAACTCCTCTCCCATCTCTATTTAAGAGATGCTCCTCTCTCTCATTTCTCATAATGAAGTTATTGTAATTGAGCAACTCCCTCTCTCTTTCTTTCTCTCTCTCAGTTTAGGCTATGGCCTCATTCATAATGCCACAAGGGGTTTTCTTTGCTTTCCCCTTTCAAAATCTCTTGGCTCTTTGTTTGGATTCTTGGAGCATTATCATGTGTTGGTGATTGATCTTGATATTTTATCTCATTCTTGGCTTATGGTAAAATTCCTTCTTGCACTTCACTTTCTTGGATTATTTCATTAACTTATTTTCATCTTTTAATACTTCTAACATGGTATCAGAGCTACTAATCCTTGTTTAAGTATTTTGTACGAAGGTGATATTCAAAGGAGCAATTTCTTTTTTCAAGTTCTTTTATAGATCTAATATTTTTTTTGTTGTAGCTCTAACTTGTTTCTTATATATTTTTTCTCTCTAACCCTCTTTGGAAGGCTTGCTGCCAGAGAGTAACTTAGCTTTTAGATTTTTTAGGGTTTGGTCGGTTCACCGCCAAACCCAACTCATCTTTATTCATTTCATATGGTTTTTTGCAAGCACTACTCTAATATTTCTTGCAGGTTTCATTTTCAATTTTCCAAAAAAATCTTGTGCATGCAGGCTATTTCATTTTGTTATAGGTCTAACTCCATTTTTTTTGGATTTCTAATCCCTATTTTATCTGCTATTGTTTTTGTTAATTTTTTTTAAATTTATCATTAAATCTATTCAATAGCTACTTTTAACTCTTCTTTTAAATATATTATCAGTATCTAAACTATTGTATTTTTTTTAAATTTATTTAGCTCTCATCTTCTCTCTGCTAATTTATTTCATTGCATTTCATATGTTTTTGTTGCTGCAACTTTTCATTGTGGCAGTTGGCTATCACCGTAAGCTACCTTCTTTCATTTTTCTGCTGCACAAACACTCCTCCCTTGTGCGTAGTACAACTCTCCATTCAAGTTTGAGAGCACAGTGAATGAGATTTGGAGGCCCTTTGGAAAACCTAATTTAACCTCAATGTCTAGATTAGAGAGCTGAGGTGATATACTTGTGAAGCTTGTGACTAGTCCCTTGTGCGCAGCCACTCCTCCCTCTTAGTTGCGAGCAGCCTACGTTGTTTTTTTAAGAATCCAACCTTTGTTTTTAGCACAGCTTTCATGTGCTTATTGCACTGCCTTAGCTTCATTGGCTTATTGCATTGTCTTTCTTCATTGGTTTCTTTGTGCATAGCACAGCATAAAGCATCCTCTCCTACTTGGCGTAGACCTCTCTGCTTTGTGTATGCAGCAGACCAATTTAGTTTTATTTCTAATAACGCACCTCTCCGTGCCTATTTTTATGCGTTTCAGACTGGTATATCACTCCATTTGGTAGCCTTTTCCTTCTTTGGTGCAATCTTCTTCTCTTCTGATTGTTTGAGGATCTCCCATAATTAGTTCTTAATAAGTAGTTCTCATTATTTTTTTTCAGTTTTCCAGGAATCATTTCAGCTTTTTAGCTATTGTTAGCTTAGTATTCAAGCTTATTTGACTCTATTTTTTAAATCTATTTGACCATCTTGCCAATTTATTTTCTTAAATCTAACTTGATTTTTTTATATATATTTAAAAGTTAATTTGATTCACATAATTTCAAAATTCAATAAATCAAATGTTAGATTTATATGTAATTTGTAGTTGGCTGCTAGGAAGATTTTTGTATATCTGTTATATTGTTGATTGAGTATGGAATTTCACTATTCCTCTCAAGCTTACCTTGCGTAGCCAACTACCTCCCCTTGCATAGCCTTTCCCTTGGCTACGTTACCTCCTACCTAGGGCATGATCCTAGCCTCATCCCTTATGGTGTTGGAGCCTTTATACTCAACAAGACTTGATCCCTGGTGGGCTCATTCAGAACCAAACAACTTCACCAACAAACCAAGCGCCCATTGCCTAAAGTTTTCAATCATTCTCTAAAGTTGAATTATTTTTTATGGTACATATTATAAGTTCCTTTTAAAAAATGTACTAATTTGTATCAAGGGTAGATCCTAACTATGGGAAATCTACTTGTGGTTTTTCTATGTTTATGTTTCAGGTGATCCATTAAGGAAAATTCAAGACATCAATTCATTTACACAAATCCTATGAATCACAAGACTACTTGAAGATACAGTTATACTTCCACTTGAATACATTTAAAGGACCCATCCACTTCTCTTGGCTCTACAAAAGATTCATGTACAACATATAAACGACTACTTGCACACTTGAAGACTATACCTTTTTTTATATTGAAGATCAAGTTGCAGATTGTTGTAAATTTTGGGTTTAATACCCCTTGATGTAAACACCCCAAGTATAGATTAAAGGGGGGTGTTAGAATTTATAATCTTTCCTTGGTTGTATTATTTAAATAAGGATAAACCAAGGTATCCTTCATGTACTTTTTTCCTCTAGTCCAAGTGGGAGGACAACTCATATTTTGTAATTCCTTAATAAGGAAACTAGTTTATTCCTCCATAAGAGGATATGGACACTTGTCGCACACACTTATGAATGGTGACATTCATAGACTCAGGAGTTACATTCTAACTCTTCTCTCATCTTTATTTAAGAGATGCTCCTCTCTCTCATTTCTCATGATGAAGTTATTGTAAGTGAGCAACTCGCTCTCTCTTTCGTTCTCTCTCTCAGTTTAGGCTATGGTCTCATTCATAATGTCACAAGGGGTTTTCTTTGCTTTCCCCTTTCAAAATCTCTTGGCTCTTTGTTTGGATTCTCAGAGCATTATCATGTGTTGGTGATTGATCTTGATATTTTATCTCATTCTTGGCTTATGGTAAAATTCCTTCTTGCACTTCACTTTCTTGGATTATTTCATTAACTTATTTTCATCTTTTAATACTTCTAATAGGTTGACATCACATTGAGGAGGTCCAAAAACCCCTAAATCAAATTTTGTTTCATCCAAATCAGATATCTGAAGCCAAATCTAGAGCCATTTGAATTTTCAAGGTTCGGAGGCGGCGATTTAGAAAAAATAATTTCTGAGGCGATTTTCAAACAACGATATCTTAGTCATCCAGAGTCCATTTTTCGAGCAATTTTTTTTGTTTTGGGGTAGAATTTCACGATCTACACAATGGTGTAGGTGATTTTCAATCTCTATTTCTGATGTTTTCTGAAAATTGAAAATCCCAATTTTTACAACTTTAGAGGCTTCATTTGGGCTCATATGGACACATTTTCAGGTGCTATTTTTTTGAAAGTTCATGATTTTTTGTCTACTTTCTAGATCTGGTATCAGTTTGGAAAAATTTTGAGTAGACATAATACTTTCAAAATTTGGTCTATTTTGGCCTATTTTTGGCACTTGTAATTTGTTAGATCCTTGAGAGATCTTGTGTCTTAATTGTATGAGTCTACCATAGCTTCATATTTTCTGTTGTAATCATCAAAATCAGAAGTCCACTTTGGTTCATTTTGGCAAGTAGCAATTGTACATGCACTATATATAAAATGCCAAAATCATCATTTTGAGGGGTTCTTTGACTCATTGCTTTTTGGGGGGTGCATTGATTTTTTGATCTCATTGTTTCATGTGAGAAGTACATCATGGATGGTTTAATTAAGTTGACAAGAGGAAACTATAAGCAATGGAGTGAATTGGTTCTTGCTCATCTTACCGAGCATAACCTGTTGCCCTATTTGTGTGAGCTTAGACCTAAAAATCCTTCTTTTGATTGGGACTCTTACTCAGAAGTTATTAAGGTTATTTATTGGAATATGGATATGGATGTTATGGATTCCCTTGATGACTATGATGATGAGATAGAAAATATTCCTAATCTTTTGACTTTTCTTTGGGAAATGTATGGAGATCCACATATTCTGCCACTTCCAAAAGTTCCAGAACCTCCAGTTCCAACTACTTCTCCTCCTATTGATATCACATCTAGTGTTTCTCCTGATGATGCTTTCATTCACATAGCTATGGGTTCAGGTGATTCAGTGCAATAGGATATTCATTGTCTTCCAGACTTCGTTCCATGGGATACCTACTTGACAGACATTGCAAGTTTGTTTGTGGAGTCCTACATTTTAGATTTGGGAGACTTCATTGATGATATTCATCTTCTCTTTGTTGAAGATGATCCTTATTTAGTTGTTTTGAGGAAGTATGTTGACCCTCATCTTCATTCTCCACTTGATCCTTCTTTCAAGATTGACATGATTGTGGATCCTTTGATACAAAATTTGGAGGAGGTCTCTTTAACTTCAGAGAAGACATTTGACTCTTTGGAGATTGGTTTTCATGAGTCTCAAACTTCACTTGAGATGTCACATTACATGGTTCAAGTTTACCATACTCATGTATTGGAGATTCCTATTCAATTTCCTAAGACATCATACATTTTGAGTATTCTTCCTAGAGATTGGGGAGGATTCATTGATCCACCTATGGACTTGTTTCTTCCTAAGAGGAGGAACATCATTCAATTTTCTTGGTGCAATTCTACATTGATCCAGGTGCATCTATCATGGGTGTACATTCTACATTGAGGGGGGGCTTTCTTTCTTCTCTTCCTACTTCATTTGAGGAGGCATCTTTGTCTTTGGAGTTTGATCCAAATTCTTACATGGACTAGTTATCATTGGTTCCTTGTTTGTCACCTTCTTCTATTGAGCTTATTCCAAATTGGTTCATGGCATCTTCATCAATCAAGGACATGGTGACACATGAGCATACTTCAGAGACATCATACTTCATTTGGATTCCCCTTCCTACTTCCTATCCACAATGGGAAGCCTTCTTACATCTATACTTGGTGTATCTTCTTCCTAAGAGGAGAAATGTTGTTTGTAGGCATTGGACTATGTTTTATCTTCAAGCACTTACCATCCTTGGAAGAGATTACTCATTATGGGGGGTATATCATGTCTCCTTGTTTCCTTCCTTGGGGGGATTTTTTATTGTATATGCATGATGTATGTCATAATTGGGGGGTCTTGATTACTCCATCCATGCATGCATCTTGTATTCATCTCTCTTTTTGGGGGAGGGTTTTTCCCATGAGGTTTTCCCTCTTTCTCCACTATATGAGAGATTGCATTGTTCTTGCATATTGTACATGGGTACCTAACATGGCCTAGTAGCTGGGACCCATCTTGCACTGTGAGCTTAAGTGCATTCCCCTAAGTTGCACTTAAGAGGGGGTGTTGGTGTAATTAAATATTACTAATTACACTTTACTTAAGTTTACTTAGGATAATGCATTTGAATATTAGTTATCTTTGAGACACCTAGGAGTTTGCATTTCATTTTAGCACATGGTTAGGAGAATTTCCACTTTAGGTGTGATAGTTGTCATCACATACCTCTTTGTGTGTGAGATCCATCTTTCGTGCTCTTATCACATTATCATCCTCTCATTGTTGCACATGCTTCACATACTTTCATGTACAATGGAGGATGATCCACCTTTGGTGGACATGTGATTCCACCTAGTGTGGGTGATATCTTATCATTTCCTTATCATGTAGTTTTATTGCATTGCCTATATATTTAGGCACTCCTACTTTGTAATCAATTCAATTGGCTATAATCAAGTATTTGATTATTTTTCCTATCTCTCTTGTGCTATCTCTTAAGCTTCTAGATCTTGGCATTCATTATTTGCCTTAGGCAAATTCTTACAATAACAAATAAACTAGATTGCATTTGCCTGCAAAAAGAAATATGATACCCAATTTTCAAGTTCCAGTAGTTATGGAACCAGTCATCTAAAAATTTGCGAGGAGGGCATTTCTCAATGTCAACTGCGGTAAAAAATATAGTAGAATCCTTTAATCTTTTCTTTTCTTTAACTATTTCATTAACCATATCTGAATTAGGAGTAATGGAGAGGGGTCACAAGGCTTCCCTAGATTCCTTACCAGATCTTTGCGCTTCATCCTTGATATGGAACCTAGCTCCAGTGCTAATAATGAAAGAAGATATAGCTTCAGAGAAGGACTTTGGTTTAGAGGCCGAAGAACTAGGGTTATGCAGGATATTAGGATCGGGCTCCAAAGGAGCCCTAGTGGCTTGCAAGGCCGTGGGTATGGCATCTGCCGAAGGGCAGGGCTCAGGCATTGCAATTAAAAGCTAGTAAAGGAGAGAGCACACCTAGCATAGGAAGAGGTGTGACCACGGATAAAAACCAGTGAGGAGAGCAAAGAACACGATCGCCGAAAACACAGAATGAACACCGAAAAAATGCAACCATATTATAATTTTTTTAATATTTTATAACAAACTTAATTGAAAAATAAAAACTTACTAATAAATTATTTAAAATTAAATAAAATATATATCTACATTCCACTTTAAATATTGAAATAAAAAATGTTAACCCCTATTAACAAAATGACTTTATAGAGGATGGTGTACATTCAGATAGGGCATGTAGATGGGCAAGAGGTTAGGTGCAAATATGTTGCACCATATTCTATGTCATGTTTAAGATGTATAATTATATTTAAAAATGATAGATATTATGATAATGTGTGTATTTTTTTATTGTATGTTTTATTTTATATTATTATATTTTTTATTTGAATTGAAAATATATTATAATATATTAATGGTCACATGCTTTGTGCATGTAATGATTAGTCTATAGGAGTTTTGATTTTACAAACAACCAAATGATTTGAATAATGCAGAATGTATATATATGTTAATAATGTTAAAATTCAAATTCATCAAATATTAGTAGCTGCACTTGATAGTCTAATGCAAGAGCTTAGATTATTCCATAGATTGTACAACTACCAATTCTAATTTCTATTCAAATTTCTGTAGGTTGTTTTAGGATATGGTCCATTATTTGTTGACTCTTTTTCGTAAACATTCCATGCCTCCAAAAAAAACATAAGAGAAACTCACCAATCAAATGGTTGTGCAAGAGGAATGTTCAATATCGTTGCAAGTTAGGATCGTGTCCTTTGGGACAAAATGTCTTTTAGAGACATAGATTGAATCCTATAGTCTTTCAAGTACTTTAGACAAGTTATTACAGAGGAAGTTTCAAAATCGTTGCAAGTGAGGATGTTGTCCTTTGAGAAAAAATGTCTTTTAGAGACATAGATTGAATTTTGGTTTATTTTTACAGCCCAGGGTTTCATTTTTAGATTCTTTGAAATGCCCGATTGAGTAATTAAAATAGGTCATCTTGGTTGTGTGCTTTCTTTATATAGACTCTTTATTTTGATGGATGATGTGTCTGCAAACAAAGTACAGGGTCTATGTCATTCATGATTTTCAATAGTTCCAGGTCCCCTACTCTGAATAGGGTGCATTCTTGTCACAACCCCATCTCTCCTCCCACCCAACCCTAGGGACATAGAAAATAATGCTTTAACCAACAACTATGGAAAGAAGAGCATTGGCCTCATTGTAGATTAGGTCGTTGTTGGAATACTATTGCGCATGTCAAAGTTTTGGATTTAGGTGTGCTAACATTAATGTTTTTTCATTGATGTCAACATACTAGTTGTTGTTTCAGACAATGTGTTTAGTATGTTCGGTATGGAGGATTTCAGTTGATCAGGTTCTATGTTAAAGATCTTGAGTTACGATTGTGAGGTATTATTTAGAGGTGTTTGTAGATGATCTATAGAGGTTCACAGAGGTTGGCATGACACTTTGAATGGGGAATGATCAAGTTGTTGATGTTGGTGTCACAGTGTTCCTATGAACAATGGATGATTATTTGGTTCAATATGACTAGGATTTGATGTTTTAGAGGTTATGAATCTGGTGATTGCATGTTTCCTTATCATTGTGCTCACAGCTAGTGTTGTTCATGATTTAGAGTACAACAAGCTATCTTTTGTTATGACTAAATTTGGTATTTTAGTGTTCCTATTTATCAAAGTTAAAGATGAGTTTGGATTTCATATTGGAGATGATGTGAAGGTTTTAGATGGTAGTCATGTTACTTTTTAGTGTTCTTGAATCATGTGATGATCATGTTTTTGGTCCGCATTGATTGAGGTGATCAAATTTTCTATTTTGGTAGCATGTTGGTGCTTCTTCATTTGGGTACTAACTGACTTGATGGACTAACATGTTGCATTGACAATGGTGTAGCATGTTTGAGGTTGAAGATTTGAGTCTTATCTAAGTCTTATCTAACTTGATTTGGATCACATTGGTGATTGAGCATATTGTTTGTATCTTTTATTGTAATAGGTCTTAGCTAAGTGAGTGGAGGATTATTCTTTGTAATCAGTATAAATGAAAGATCATTTTATATTTGAGAGAATGTATGCAAGAGAGAGGAGTATGCATATGTGTGTTATGCACTTAAGGCATCATTTGTACTTCATTGGAAGTTCTATTTTTGTGTAGGAGATGTTATTTGTTAGTTTAGTTATAATGGACTATATGTCCACCCTATTGTATTAAACATAGATCGATGAACCTGACTGAGGGCTAGATCTGAGATTATATTATGAGTAGTGAGATCTAAGAAGTGAGCCTGCAGATTGGGTTGTAAGCCTATAGTTGCAAGTGCATCCTTTGTTCTCTATTTTGCTCCTAACTAGGTAGTACTTCTAACAGAGTGTATTGATCTAGTGGTTTTGACTCCCAGGTCAGGGTTTTCCCTTAACCGGGTTTCCTTGACCTATAATAAAATATTTGATTTTTATCTCTGCAAAATCTCTGACTTAACCTCGTCATTATTTCATTGGGGATCTGGTTTGAAAAAATCTAACCTTATCAATGCAATCTAACCTTTATCGTATTGATCTGCAACTTATCATGAAAATATGCAGCTTTGCCTGTTAAGGCATCATTTTTACTTCATCAGAAGTTCTATTTTGGCGTAGGAGATGTTATTTGTTAGTTTAGTTATAATGGACTATATGTCCACCCTATTGTATTAAAGATAGATCGATGAACCTGATTGAGGGCTAGATCTAAGATTATATTGTGAGCAGTGAGATCTAAGAAGTGAGCCTGTAGATTAGGTTGTAAGCCTATAGTTGCAAGTGCATCCTTTGTTCTCTATTTTGCTCCTAACTAGATAGTACTTCTAACAGAGTGCATCGATCTAGTGGTTTTGACTCCCAGGTCAGGATTTTCCCTTAACCGGGTTTCCTTAACCTGTAATAAAATATTTGATTTTTATCTCTACAAAATCTCTGACTTAACCTCATCGTTATTCCACTAGGGATTTGGTTTGCAAAAATATGACCTTATCAATGCAATTTGACCTTTATCCTATTGATTTGCAACTTATCATGAAAATATGCAACTTTGCCTGGTAACTTTATCTTATCTCTGCACCATCCTCTTGTCCTACTGACAAAGTTAGACTTCACAGCCAAATGTATCTTTTTTGCATATTATGCCTTTGTTTCCCCCTTTCGGTGAAATACATATTCCATTTGGAAAAAGATTCATTAATTTGCAATACTCCTTTGAGACTAACCTTTCCATATTTAGCAGCCTTTTGCAATACTTTATGTTTTATCTTTTCCTCTGAGAATAATATTCTTGTATTATTTTGTTATGATCTCACTCATCCTTTGTTTTTGAAAATCCTCATTTATGTGCTTACATGTCTTCTATTATTAGCGGACGTGGATGCCTATTGGGAACCCATTTAATCTTCCCTGTCTTCCGCGCACCTACCTCATCTTCCTCCATCAAATTGGTATTAGACCAGGAGATTGAAGCACTGGTTATTGAAGGGAAAAGGTCTACTAGAGATTGAAGCACAAAAAGGATCTGGGTATTGTTTCCTAGATGAATTTCATTCTGGGTAAATAGCAAATAAAAAAAAAAGGGGGTTTTATAAAAAAAGGAGAAAGTGTTACTGGTAAACCATGGCAGGAACCAGTGGGAGTATTTCTCAGCCTCAGATTCCAATCTTTAATGGCAAGAATTATGACTATTGGAGCATAAAAATGAAGACTCTTTTTCATTCACAAGATGTTTGGGATTTAGTGGAAAATGGGTTTCCTGAACCACCAGATCAGCAGGCATATCAGGCCCTTTCACAAGCAGATAAGGATTTATTAAAGGAAAATAAGAAGAAGGATGCAAAGGCACTATTTTTCATTCAACAAGGAATGGAAGAATCAATCTTTCCAAAGGTTGCAACTGCCATAAGATCAAAACAAGCATGGGATAGTTTGCAGATAGCATACCAAGGCACATGCAAGGTAATAATGGCAAAATTGCAGATACTTAGAAGGGATTTTGAAAATTTACAAATGAAAGACTCATATTCAATAGATGCATTTTTTACTCATGCAATGTCAATAGTAAATCAGTTAAGGACCTATGGAGACACTATTGAAGATCAAAAGATTGTTGAAAAAATACTTAGAAGTCTACTTGCTAAATTTGATGCTGTAGTAATAGCTATTCAAGAGGCCAAAGATCTTTCTATATTATCAGTAGATGAATTAATGGGGTCACTTTTAGTCCATAAGCAAAGACTGAACCGAACAGGGTCATCATCATTTGAAAATGCATTCAAGACTCAGCTCTCATTTGGCAAGTCAAGAGGGAGATCAAACAACAGCAGAGGCAGAGGACATTTCTCATCAAGAGGAGGAAGAGAAAACACACAATTTGAAAGTAGAAGACCACCATCAAGCCCAAATGCCCATTCTACATCAACAAGAGGAAGGGGGAGCAGTCACTCTCAAAGCTATCATCAAGGAGAAAGGTATGACAAATCTAACATCCAATGTCACTATTGTAGCAAATTTGGGCATTATGCATCAGAATGTAGGAAAAAACAATATGATTTGAATAAGCAAAAGGCACATTTCACAAATGAAAATCAGTCAAACACTAGTGAACAAGACACAATATTCATAGCATGCAATGTAGCACAAGAAAGCTCTAAAGAACTGTGGTTCTTAGATAGTGGGTGTAGTAACCATATGAGCTGTAAAAAGGAGAAGTTTTCAACAATAGATGATTCAGTAAAATCAGAAGTTAAATTGGGAAATGATCAAAGAGTCTCAGTTATGGGCAAATGTTCAATTAACATAAAAACAAAACAAGGCAAAGATAAACAAATTTCAGATGTTTACTATGTTCCCGGATTACAACACAACCTTATAAGCATTGGGCAATTAGTGCAAAAAGGTTATAGAGTACACTTTGGGAATGGTGAATGTGTGATTCTAGACAAGAAACCAACAATAGGCTGATTGCAAGAGTAGAAATGACAAAGAACAGGATGTTCCCACTAAGAATTCAAAGTGGATTAATGATAGAGCCACAAGGTTTGCAAAAGGTTGCTGAAACAACTTTTAAAGCCTCATACAAAAATGAATCTTGGCTATGGCATTTAAGGCTTGGACATTTAAACTTCAAAGGATTACAGCTGTTGTACAAGAAGAAAATGGTTTATGGGTTCCCACAAATAGAGTCACTTAAAACCACATGTGAGAGTTGCATATTGGCAAAGCAACATAGGAAATCATTTCCAGTTGGGGAGTCTTATAGAGCAAAACAGCCATTAGAGATAGTACATTCAGACATTTGTGGACCTATGCAAACACCTTCCATTAGTGGAAAACTTTATTTCATAACATTTATTGATGATTTCAATAGAAAAGCATGGGTTTATTTCTTGAAGTATAAATCTGATACATTTGCTATTTTCAAAGAGTTCAAGGCAAAAGTTGAAAAAGAAAGTGGATATCCTATCAAGACATTGAGAACCAATCAAGGTGGAGAGTATGTCTCAATTGATTTTCAAAATTTTTGCAAAGAAAATGGCATACATAAAAAATTTACAGCAAGGTACACACCTCAACAAAATGGGGTAGCTGAGAGAAAGAATAGAACAATCATGGAAATGGCACGTAGCATGATAAAGGCAAAACACTTACCAAATGAATATTGGGCTGAAGCTATTGCATGTTCAGTATATATTTTAAATAGGTGTCCAACAAAAGCAGTGATAAATAAAACACTAGAAGACGCTTGGAGAAAGAGGAAACATAACATATCACATTTAAGAGTTTTTGGATGTGTGGCATACTCATTGATACCTCAAGAGTTGAGAAGAAAATTAGATGACAAAGGAGAGAAATGTATATTTGTGGGATATAGTGAGTACTCAAAGGCATATAAGCTGTACAATCCTATTACTAAGAAGCTGATAATAAGCCGTGATGTTGAATTTGTTGAAGAGGAGGCATGGGATGGCAGCATAGACAAAATAAATTCAACCACTCCTAATGTTCTGCAAGAGAATGAAGACGATGAAATTCAGGCTGCAAATCCACCTACACAAGCAAATGCACCTAGAACACCTTCAAGAGCTCCTAGCACTCCAAATCCCACCACAACAAATAATAATAGCAGCGAATCTTCTGATCCTACACTTGCATCTTTAAGGTCTAGGTCCATAAACACATCAAAGAAGACAAGAAGTCTTAGGGACATTTATGATGAAACTCAAGAAGATGAAAATGCTGATTTTTGTTGTGATTTTGCATTGTTAACACAAGCTGATCCAATTTATTTTGAAGAAGCCATAAAATAAGACAAATGGATTACAGCTATGGATGAAGAAATTCAATCAATAGAAAAGAATGAAACATAGGATCTAGTAGAACTTCCTAAAGGAAAGGATGTGATTGGAGTAAAATGGATTTATAAGACAAAGTATGATGTTGATGGAAAAGTTGCAAAGCACAAGGCAAGACTAGTGGCAAAAGGTTTTACACAAAGGCCCGGTATAGATTTCAATGAAACATTTGCACCCGTGGCAAGAATGGATACAATAAGAATGGTCCTATCTATTGCAGCCCAAAACAAATGGAAAGTTTATCAAATGGACGTCAAATCAGCATTCTTAAATGGAATTTTGGAAGAAGAGGTGTATGTAAGTCAGCCACCTGGTTATGAAGTTTTGGGAGAAGAACATAAAGTATGTAGATTGAAAAAGGCATTATATGGTTTGAAACAAGCTCCTAGAGCTTGGTACAATAGGATAGATTCTTATTTTGTAAATAATGGTTTTAGTAAATGCGGGAATGAACCTACTTTGTATATCAAAGTGAATGATGAAGGAGAAATTTTGATAGTCTGTTTATATGTAGATGATTTGATATTCACAAGAGATATGGAAACTAACACATTCAAGGTAGCCATGAAAAAGGAATTTGATATGACTGATTTAGGCCTCATGAAATACTTTCTTGGCATGGAGGTAAGTCAAAATGATCAAGGAATTTTCATATGTCAAAGCAAGTATGCTGGTGAATTGTTGAAAAGATTTAAGATGACAAAAGTGAATCCAGCCCCTACACCAGTTGCATTGGGTTTGAAGCTTAGCAAGGATGATCAAGGTCCATGTGTAGATCCAACTCTATTCAAAAGATTAGTGGGCAGCCTCATGTATTTAAGCCACAAGACCAGATATTATGTTTGGTGTTAGTCTTATTTCTAGATTCATGGAGAAACCGAAAGAGTCACATTTGAAAGCTGGAAAAAGAATTTTGAGATACATAGCTGGAACAAAGAATTTTGGAATTTTGTATACATTTTCAAATGATTACAAACTGATTGGTTATACAGACAGTGATTGGGGAGGTAGCATGGATGATAGAAAAAGCACTTCTGGATACATTTTTCATCTGGGTTCCGGAGCTATCTCTTGGGCATCAAAGAAACAATCAATTGTTACTCTCTCATCAGCTGAAGTAGAGTATGTAGCAGCCACATCAACATCTTGTCAAGTAGTTTGGTTGAGGAGAGTACTTTCAAATTTGGGGCATCATCAAGAAGAAGCTACAAAAATTTACTATGATAACAATTCAGCAATAGCCTTATCTAAAAATCATGTATTTCATAAACGTAGCAAACATATTGACACCAGATATCATTTTATCAAAGAATTGGTAAACAATGGTGACATTCATCTTGAGTTTTGCAAGTCAAATGAACAACTTACTAATATTTTCACAAAACCACTGGCAAAGAACATTTTTGAACATCTATGAGAAGAAATCGGCATTTCGAACATACATTACAGTGAAGATTAAGGGGGAGTGTTAGCGGACATGGATGCCTGCTAGGCACCCATTTAATCTTCCCTGTCTTCTGCGCACCTACCTCATCTTCCTCCATCATCTATTTACATCTTTTTCAATGTGTTCTTATCATTCATCAATGGAGCCTCATCAACATGATCAGAGATCTTCACCGTCTGATCATTTATTGTAAGGGAAGCAAGATCAAATTTATTGTCCACGGTAAGCAAGATCAAATTGACCCTTTTCAATACTTATACATTTTTTCAAATGAATGGAATAATTCTAATAGTCATCTGGCCAAAGATTTCCCTCCTGTAGAACTGTAGATGCTTTTTCTAAGATAAAATGTTTGTAATCTCCTTTGAATCTTCAAAAAGTACAATTTTCCATTGAATTGTTTCTATGTATCATACCATTTTCCAAGAATATATTCTTGCTTCCAATTCCAAGTTCTATCATAAGTGCTCCCAACGATTGATTCTTTCTTGTAAATGTAATAAAATACTTATCTTCACACCATATTTTTCTCAAAAGAAGCACATAAAGTTTGGTGTATGCTCTTATAAATCCCAATAAGTGCATTCAAGGTGAAGTCCATGTATAAAATGAATTGGCCATTTTCCATATTGAAACTGAGTTTATTTTTCAATTAATTCATGATGTGTAAAGGGCCCACTTAGGCTAACAAACAACACCAAACCATTCTGCCTAACATTTTGACCACTTGCTCTGGTGTTTGTATTGGCTTGAAAGTTTCTAAAATCTCTGCAACAAAATCATATCATGGATATTCTGCTATTACACATTCTATCAGGCTGCGTTTACTTGAGGAATTTCGTAAAACAAATTTATGTGCTATGTCCCTGCATCCACATTTGTATGCATATCTATTAGATCGCTGCCTTTTATCAGACCACATTTCTTATTGGGCATTATGTCAAACGATTACATACCCTATCCCGTTGTTCCATTTTTTTACAAACATGTCTACCATTTCATTTAGAGCTGCATCCCTACCAAGTTTATTTGTTTGAGAGTTTCTTAATCCTTTTTAACAAATCCAATTTATGCATGCCCAACTATCATTGTATCTCATGAGATCAAATTTTTATGAGGCATTTTGTCGAACAGTTTACTTGCCATGAAGCTATTGTCTGCATCCTGCATATACAGTACCTATAAATACAACAATTGATAAAAATTGCCATTTTTTTCATTCATAGATGGATACCCGTATGCTGTTCTGAGCACCTGATTTGGCATGGGTAGGAAGGATGCGTACAAAGGTTGTGGAATTTGGCTTTACACCAGCCAATTGAATATGGGTAAAAGTTTCTAGAGCCTTTTCAATCACTCCATTATCTGCACATTCCCACTTTTGCGACAAATACCACAATCTCTGTGGTTGCATCTCGTTGAGAAAACCCTAACTACAAGTGCAACTGTGCGCTTAATAATTTGAGAAGCTTACTTTTAATTGTGCAATAGCACTCATTTGTCCATTGTTGATTTTTTTGAAGGTGCTCATCAATGAAACATATGGATGAAAATGGATTGAGCGCGCATGCGCTGTTATTTTCCTTATCTGTGTAATCACGAAGGAGAGATGAAATTTATGGGCCCGTTTGGCGCTAGGAATTAACTTGGAATAAGCATTAGTTAATGCTAGAATAAATTTATTCTCTGTTTGTGGGCATTTTCCTTATTCTCGAATTAGAAAACTTATCCCCATTTTGGGGCCAATGCTTGCATAAGTTAATTCTAAAAAAAAGCTGGAATTCATTTCTTATTGAAGAATAAGCTATTTATGGATTCAAATTTATTTTATTTTATTAATTTTTTTTTTTTTTAAAAAAATTTTAAATTTTTTTTTTTAATGTGGGTATGTATATATATACACATGTGTGTATATATATGTGTGTGTATATATACATGTGTGTGTATATATACACATGTGTATATACATACATGTGTGTGTATATACACACAAATGTGTATATGCACATGTGTATATACACATGTGTGTAATGTGTATATATACACACATGTGTAATGTGTATATATACACACATGTGTAATGTGTATATATACACACATGTGTAATGTGTATATATACACATGTGTAATGTGTATATACACACACATGTGTATATATACACATTACACATGTGTGTATATATACACACATGTGTGTATATATACACATGTGTGTATATATGCACACATGTGTGTATATATACACATGTGTGTATATATGCACACATGTGTGTATATATACACATTACACACATGTGTATATACACACATGTGTGTATATACACATGTGTGTAATGTGTATATACACACACGTGTGTGTACATTACACATGTAATGTACACACACGTGTGTGTGTATATACACATTACACACATGTGTGTATATACACACACATGTGTGTATATACACACACATGTGTGTATATACACACACATGTGTGTATATACACATTACACACATGTGTATATACACACACATGTGTGTATATACACATTACACACATGTGTATACACACACATGTGTGTATATACACATTACACACATGTGTATATATACACATGTGTAATGTGTATATACACACATGTGTGTGTATATAAACACATGTGTATATACACATTTGTGTGTATATAAACACATGTGTATATACACATTTGTGTGTATATACACACATATGTGTATATATGTGTGTATGTGTGCATATAAGTGTATATATACACATGCGTGTGTATATGTGTATATGTGTATGTGTATGTGTGTACACAAGTTAAAAATACATATTGTTCAAATTAATTAAAAAAATAAAAAATAACCTTTTATTCCAATTCCACATTATGGGATCCAAACGCAGAATAGCTTATTCCAGCTTTCGTTTTGAGCATTAATTAATTCCAAAATAGGCCCTTATTCTAGAATAGGCCTATTCTGGATAAGTTAATTCCATGTGCCAAATGGGCCCTATATGAACTTCAAAATTTAGAGTTTATTATATTTTTTTTAGTCACTCAACGACCCCGCCAACTATTTAGGTGTCCTCTTTTTAATTTGACCGCCAGCCTTTTTAAAACTTGGCCACTCAACTATCAAACTGAGGAAATATTTAAATGGCCTCATCTAGAATTATTTAAACATATTTCAATCAAATATATTTCAAAAAAATTCTTTCATCCCCCTTATGAGTAATTTCTTGTTTTTACTGAAATAACATCAACATCCATCCTTTTAGAGGAAATGTTAAAAAATAAAGTTGGTTGCCTTTTTTTATTTTATTTCCGTATATTATCTAAACTTAAAAATTGAATAAACTAAATACAAAAATACCCTACAAAAATGATTAAATATCCATACCAGATCATGAAATCATATAGCTAAGTAGACCTATGATGAAAGAATCATTATCAACAAACAATTTTGTTTGATCCCTCTTAGTGTGCAAAATATTAAATTTTAAATAGGGCTTTTGAATTCAACTGACATACTGCAACCCCCAAAACTTAAGAAATCACTATAAGTTTGGGTTTTGAAAATATGTCAGAATAAGACATGAGGCTGTGTCATTGAATAGGGTGGATCATTCACGTGAAGACAACATATGTACCAATGAATATCCCATGGCAATGGATAGGGTCTAAGTTATTCACTGTCAAAGTCACCCATTTGATTACTTCTGAAAACTGCATCTGTTCAAGACTTGAGTGAAAGGTTTCTCTACCTTGAGATTGGAAAAACATCAAATGAAGCCATGATAACCTCAAACTTGATAGAAATGTTCATGTAAGTTAAATGAAGAAGATTGAAAAAGGGACCAACTTGATTCATTATATGTTGCAAGATATTAAGCTACAAAATGGCCCTTTAGACATCTCCAACTGTGTAATTAACAAAAACCTTGTTTGCTTTGGAGATGTTAAAAATATCAAACTTGATTGTGAGGCTCTACAAATGAACACTGGAGTAGATTGATATGTAGAGAGTCAAAAACTAATTCACATCACATGACAATAATTTGATCTCAAAATTTAGCTCATACAGAAGGTCATTTTCAAACATTTCACACATCAACTTTAATAATCTGCCTCCAGTTTTGGCATACTCAAAATATCAAATCAGGTGTCAGAAGCTTCAAAATGTATAGGAAGACAATTTTTATATGGGCAGTTTAGTAAAATAATCCTTTCATCATGAAGAGCATCAAGATGTAAACATGTTGATGCCCAAACCAAGCAACTTTAATAGGTTTGAAAATGCAAACATTGAAACTTTATCATAACCCTCTTACTTGCCATTTTGAAAAGCTATCAAATATAACCTTTAGATTCTAAAATTGAGCATGTTTACTTAATTCAAACATGTGAGTATGCCTATCATGTGATTTTTCATGAAATTCAATAGATTTCAAACTATAGAACTCCAAAGTAGGTGTAAGAATTTGCCTAAGAAAAAAAATGAAATGCCAAGATCTAGAAGCTCAATAGATAACACAAGAGAGACAAAATGATATGATCCTCAATTGACTAGATTCAATGATGATCAATAATCAAACAATAATGGATGTGTACAAAGTAGATGTGCCTGAATATATAGGCAATGCATGATAACTAGGAGATATGCAAAAGATAACCTATCAACCACACAAGGTGGAATCACATGTCTACCAAAGGTGGATTATCCTACATCGTACAATGAAGTATGTGCAAACATGTGCAACAATTAGAGGATGATAATGTGGTAAGAGCACTAAAGATGGATCACACACATAAAGTGGAATGAGATAACAGCTAACTTCACCTAAAGTGAAATTCTCCTACACCATGTGCTAAAAGGAAATGAAAACTCCTATGTTCTATAATAAAAACTACTAAGTAATGCATTATCCTAAGTAAACTTAAGTTAAGTGTAATTAGTGAATATTTAATTACACTAACACCCCCCTTAAGTGCAACTTAAGGGAATGCACTTAAGCTCACAATGATAGATGATAATGTAAGATGGGTCCCAACTACTAGGCCATATTAGGTACCCATGTACAATATGCAAGTGAAAAATAAATGCAATGCAATCTATCATAAGGTGAAGAAAGAGGGAAAACCTCATGGGAAAAACCCTCCCCAAAAAAAGAGAGATGAAAAAAATCAAGATGCATGGATGGATGGAGTAACCAAGATCCCCTCCCCCATTACGAAATACATCATGTGTATAAAATCAAGAAGTATGAGAAGGAAAAAAACCCCATATGATAAAAAGTTCTCCCTATAAGAGAGAAGAATAGAGACATGGTATCCCCCTCAATATAGAATGATAATCAATGATAGTTGCTCCAAGATGAATGTAGAAGTTAGTACATGAATGTCAAATAATGTTCCTCTCCTTATGAAGGAACAATGTCATAGGTGTATAAGAGATGCCTCCCCAATCTGTAGGAAGAAAACTCAATAAGTATGGTGTCTCTGAAAATTGCTCAACTGTCCCAATGTCAATACTGAAGGCTTCCCCTTCCAACACTGTTGAAAATAACAAGTTAGGATTTAACAAGGATGTATTTAGAACATGTCCCAAAGAACCAAGTATCTCCCCTAATGATAAAGAGGCCTCCTGCAACTGTTGTAAATAAGCATCTTTAATCACATCAACCTTGAAAGACTATTCATGTAGAGAATGGACAAGAGGGTTAGAGTATTCCCTCATAACAACTAAAGAAGGATCATCCTCACTGAAGAGAAGATGTATATCATAAATCATGTCTCCCCTATCTATAATATGGGACTCCTCAAAAAACCTTGCAATGTTTGTCAAGTATTCATCTCTTGATGCTATAATTGGAAGATGTAAGGTGTACCCAATTGTGGTGAATCACATGGACCTATCATTGTAGCAATGTATGCATGTGGAAGTTTTTGATGTTGTGACCTTATCCTTCTACTATCTGAAGGATCCCCCACAAGTGAACCTACTAAATCAAGTATTTTTCGAACCCAATGAGATCTAGTGGAAGAAGATGAAGAAGGAATATCCTCAACCTTAACTTGACGAAAGGAAATGTGTTATCCTATGTGTCGAGGTTGAGGTAGATGCACCATCTAAATCACCATCACTATCACTTTCCACAATGTCTAAAGTATGTAGAGGAATTGAGGCCAACCTATGTAAACTTTCCTCAAATTGAAAAATCCTCTCTATAAAATCCTCACATGTCTTAGGACCCATAAGTCTATATGCCTCAAAATTTTATACATATCCAATAAATGTGAAAGGCCTAGGTTGGGGTTCTAATGCATTTTATTTTTGTAAAGATATGTGCCCATGCTAGACAACCAAATACTCTGAAGTGTTTCACAATCAGTTTTATTCTACTTCATGCCTCAAAAGGAGTGATGTCATCTAAGGCATTATGAGGAGCTCTATTTATGATATGATTGACACAACTTATAGCTTCTACCAAAAGTGATGGATCAAGAGACTTCACTTGAATCATGTGGCTTTCCATTGCCTTTGTTGGCATAACTGATACAAAGATTGTTGAGTGTTGATTGGTTGATGCAGGAGCATTTTGGGGTAGTTAGAAATCCTGCATGTTGGAGTGTTTTGACCTTAGTGTTGGAGAACTCGATTGGAGAAGTGTTGCTTGGTTGTAGTGTTGACAGAGGGGCTCGATCGTTGAAGGGATTTGGTCACTAAAGGAGATCGGTAAAGCTTTTGGTGCTCAACATAACTTGTTCTCGATGATGCTTGTGGAGCTTGGTTGATGTGCTTTCTCGATGATGTCTGGCTTGCTTGGTAGTTTTACTGACAATCAGTAGTTTGACTTTCCTAACTGAGTTCTTGTGGATTTGATTGGCCAAATTGATGCATTTAATGTGTTTAGCATGTGATCGTGATGTGGATCAATTGTAGGGATGTGTGTGGACTTATTTGGGTCTTGGATCTTTATCCTATATGCATTTAATATTATGTATAAGCTGACTTGAGACATATTTGTTTGTCTTTAGTAGTTGACATGGTTTAGGATTTATTTATTTCTTCCATCTGACCTGTGGTTGATGTAGTATATAAGGAGGTCTAGGGTAGAGTTGTAGAAGTAGGAGAAAGGGGAGAGGGGTAGAGATTCAAGCTAGGAATCTGAAACTATAAATTTGTGAGAAGAGCTAGTGGTTGTGACCTAGGAACAAGGAGATTGCTTGGTGGTTTGTGAGCACAAGTTTAGATCTTGCTAGATGTTTCTACCAAATTGATGTGTTGTTTTAGATCTGGCTAGCTAGGGTTAGATTTTGAATTAGATCTTGACGGATCTTGCAGAACTATTAGGTTCTTTATAATTAGTTGTAATCAGGAAGGCCTTTTAGCTTGACACATTACATGTAATCATTTATTTTATGAATAAAGAGTTCAGATTGTTATCAGATCTTACTTTGTTATTGTGATTCCATTGTGTGGTTGTTTAGTTGGGGGCTTGGACATCTAATTTGGGGATTCTCTCAGCCTTGCACTGCGTCAGGTGGTATTAGAGCTAGAGTTCTTGAGCATGTGGATAGATCGTTGAAGGTGAGGAAGTTTACACTAGGACCTTGGGTTGTGTAAAGTTCCACAGAACTTAGTTGATCTGGTGGTGATTTTTTGCCTTGGGTTTATGAAGATCTTGGAAGATGCCTTTGAGAACATTGGACTCTAGGGCAATTGCAGATCTCTTTGATGTTGTAGAGCCAAGGATTACAAAGAAGGTTAAAGAAGATTTCAGATCCGAGATGGAATTGATGAAGAATGACATAAGAACTGAGATCATAAGGGCTATGGCTAGTGTACCTTAGAATGTGGGAACTAAGGATGGTTATGAGGAAGCTGCTGAAGACTTTGAAGTTGTTGTATCTAGTGGAGAGGACAGTTTAAGTGTTTAACTTAACTCATGTTTGATTATGAGACTCAATGATTAAAGCAATCTCGCAATCTCAAGGCATTAGCTCTAACCCTGATTTTGTTATGAGACTTGGAGATAACACACATCTCTTAATTGTTATATACCTTACTTAACTCAACCCTTGTCTTGAGAATAAGTGATAGCCATTGATCTTGGTCTTCATCTACGGTCATCTCTTAATTGCTAAATATTTCACATCTTGACCATGGCGTTGCAAGACTTGGAGATAACCTTAATTTATTTATCCTTTAACCTCATCGTTGAATCTCTAAATGTTAAGCAACTAATTGCTGACATCATGAGATTCAAAGATAATTGTGTCCACCTAATCGCTAGATGTTTTGACTTAACCTTCAACCATCTGGAGACTTGGAGAATGCCTTTACCGTCAATTCTTTTAAACCTCCTCGCCAGGTCACCAAATGTTAATAGACTTAACCATCAGATCTTGAGACTTGGGGAAAACCCTTTTCACCAAGTCGCTAAATGTTAAGTAACTAACTGTTAACAATGCGAGATCATGATATTACTTCTTATTGTTAAGTCTTTAAACCTTATCGCTTGATCTACATATCCATTAAGCCTTAACCACCACTTCATGAGATTTAGAGATAACACTCATTGTCGAGTCTCTTACCCTTTTCACCAAATCTATGAATGCTCCATGACTTAACTATTTTCTTATGAGATCTAGAGATAACCACTGCGCCAGATCATGAGACCGAAGGAACTAACTGCCAACCCATTGGAGACTTGGAGAAAGCCATGTTGTTGGATCATTGAATGTTAAGATATCACCACCAAACATTGTGAGACTTGGAGAAAGCACTTTGGCCAAGTCGCCAGATGAAAATAAAAAACTACCAGCCATCCCGAGAATAAGAGATAAGCTCAAAGACATTACATAGTTGCCCAATCTTCAGATCTTTTATACTTAACTTTAAACTTTATGAGACTTGGAGAATAAAGATCCAAACAATAACCATGTGTCGAAAATAAGACTTAAGTAACATGGAAAAGTATCACACAATTATATATTGGGTAGGGTTTTTATATTTAGACAAGGAAAATTTCTCAAACCCTTTGAAAATTTAAAAGACCTAATTCACATGCTAGGGAATTTTTAGGAAATCTTAATGACATGAAAAATTTGACTAACAATATCCTTGCTATGGAGATTCTAGATGAGCCCATAAATACTCAAGAACAACATGATACATAGGGGCATAAAGATATCCTGTTAGAAATAGGGAATACTGAGAGGGGGGGGGGGGTGAATCAGTATTCTACAAACTTTTACTTTCGTCTGATTATGGATATGACAGATTATCTTAATACATGCATAACCAAGTAAACTAAAGAACATGCACAATAGTAAAGCAAATGAACTCATAACACATTATTTGTTCTTGAGGAAACCCTGGCCAAGGGAAAACCCCGGTGGGGATGGTACTCACAAAGATTCACTAATCAAAAGTATCATGTTAAGGATGTTGACCCTTTTAGGATCCTATTACATGCATATAGTGTCTCAGTCATGATTAAGGGACTTTAGGCCTTGTTAGAAGCCTCAACCCTGCTAAGAGTTGGTAGTACAAAATATGATTACTAGATGAGCCCACTGCCCAAACAAGTAATGTACAATGATTACTAATTACAAAATAGGGCAAGGTACATAACCTTATGCTGCTTTCTTTTCTTTCACAACTTTGCATCGATATATTTTGCATATATGTTCACTATATCATCTATATCATTACAACTCTTACTTCTTCTTCGCATTCCAAATGCCTTACATTTATACAAGTTATTAGGATTAATAACTCTTACAGTCAGCTTTAAAAAATCTTAATACAAAATACATATTTACCCAAGGGTTAACATCTAGGATGTTGTCCCTTTAGATTATTAAGACATTATTTTGATAAACAAATTAATCCCTTAACTCTTTACCAATTTTGTCTTCATATTCTTTCCTGTCGGCTTAACACTGTCTCTGGTAAAACTGTCATAACTCCTTCCATACATGTCGTACTAACTTGCACTTTTAGGTGAGTCTTCAATAGTCATCATAGTATCTATGTTGAAGTGCGCAAGCACTAAACTTACTCCAATTGACATCACTAATAAAAAATATCTCCAAGTACACTGGGAAAATACTGCTTCACACTTAGACAATTTTGCTTTGCGCTCTATTATACTTGCTCTTTGTCATATGAGATCTTCATGTAGATCATATGTTTCCATAATGACAACATCTAAATATCTAAATCAGCCAAATTTCCAACAATCTCCCCCTTTGTCATTGGTGGCAACATATGAGAAAATTAGCTAAGTCTGAAAACTTCAAAAAACTCAAAATTGTGGCCATGACAAAAATATATCTTCGTTGTCCTTATAACTCCATAAATCTTATCTATATTCTATACTCCCCCTAAGAATATATCTCCTTATCATATATACATCAATTTTCTGCTATATATCTCTCCCCCTTTGACAAAAATGACAACAAAAAAGGGTGCCAAAACTGTGTTCAAAAAGTTGTATACCTTGATTCAAAATTGCAGAGCCGGTAGGCTTGCAACACAATCTACAAAATTAATTGTAATGCTCTTTATCTCCTTCTCCCATGCATTCTTAATGGAATCTACAACACGGAGTAGTGCACACAATCCATAAGATGCAATCTCACATGCTTGAAGGTTTGCAAAACTAAACTTCTGAAAATATGTCTTTAATGAAAGACATTCTTCCAACTCTCTTCAACAATGCTTAACTTTATTGAAATGTGCTCTCTTAGAAGAGAGAATCTTTTCGACTTCCTGTCCTTTTGATCATTCAGAATCCTTATTTCATCATTTACTTTGCTGATTCTTTTCTCAATGTCCAGTATCTTCACATTGGGGATGGCTAGAAGATTTATCTCTGACTGAATTTCTGCTTCTTTGGCCTTAATCTTCTCAATCACTTCAGAGACATGATTCGCAGATTTTGTACACTGAATGTACAAAGTTTTACCTCTGTCCAAGTTCCTTCTCAAGTCTTTTATACAGATATCTGGATTGTTAATATCATTTTGATATTCCAATTTATATCATGAAATATCTTGGCCTCATAGGTTGCCCGAGCCTTCACTTTAGCTATGTCAAAAAAGTTAGTGAACTCATTGTCAAATGTATTCATAACTTTCTTAGCTCTCTCTAGTGGATCTGCCTCAGCTATCTGGTTAGTCACAACACTTTGTAACTTCTTTGTTATTTCCAACAAGGATCCTTCAAGGCTTTTCACCTTCTTGTTCTTTCCAATTATTTTGTTCAGAGATGTGATCAATTCCATTTGATCATCATCATCAACGTCTTTCCCAAAGCTTTCAAATATTGATCCAATATGTGATTTCTTTGTTGTCTCAGGTGTAGGACTAATTTCTTCTTTGCTAGGGATTTCTTTATGTCCTTGAATTTTTGCACTTACTTGATTCTCTGTTTCCTTTTCTTCCTCTTTCCTTGTTTCCTATTGGAATTAGGAGAGATAGGAACTGAGAGGGGAGGGGTGAATCAGTGCCTTCAAAACTTCACTTGTAAACCTTTCAAATCTATAATTGTAAACAGTGATAATCGACCAAAATAACTTGAATCTAATTGCATGAATCAATCATCCATTTAACTTAAGTAAACAACATGAAATCAATATCACAATCACATGACACAAGTATTTTGGTAACGCAAAAACCCTTGTTGGAAGGTAAAAACTACGGTGGGGATGACACCCACAAATTATTCACTACTGCAGATAGAAAAGGTTTGCCTGTTAGGGCTACAAGTTTTGATCACTTCTAGTGATCTCACCCTGTTAGGAGTGACATGTTAGATTGGCTAGATCTACCTAGTTATAGGATTTTAACAACACTAATGAAGTGTGCACTCGGTTAAGGGATTTACATAAGACTGTCAAGTCTACTCTGTTAAGAGATTTTATCCAAAACTCTATTACAATTGTCAGAAAGCAACAGGAAATTATCTGCTATTTGACAACTCAATTGTCTGATACAGATCTATAAGCTCTGATAAAATATCACCTTACTTGTGATGAATCTCTGCTCTGAACTGCTCGGTAGCCTATGCTGATTCTGCTCAATCTAAATTCCCTGTACTTGGTTCTTCTCTGTTAATTGATAGACTTGAAGTTAGGCAATTGCTTCAAGTGCTCCGTGATTCATATATCAGCTCACACCAAAAATGATGCGAACACACAAACATATAGTGTTCTATTTTTGCCGCTTTAACAAAATTAGGTTACACAATATAGTCATAACCCTAAGATCTATGGTGTACAATAATAATCTAGATCAACTATTACAAAAGATATACATTGCATTTAATGAATATTATCACATTAAATGTTCCTCGATCTTGGTAAAACATTTTATAAACCGTTGTAACTATTTGCATAGAAGAATGTGCTATTTATGATTACTATGTCATTTCCTATGATCCTTGATAAACACTGTGTAAACTAATCGGTGTATACTATGATGCTTGGTGTTTATTGTCTGTTGGTGTCAGTGTCTGCTGGTGCTCGGCAAACTGTCTGCTACTCGGTATATAAGCTTTACCGACTAGTCTGTTCTGCTTTATGTTACCGATTAGCTCAATGTAAGTGACCAAAAAATATCTTTACACACCTTTGGTACTAATGACAACCTTAAAAGCTCAATAGAAATAACAATCTCCCCCTTTGGCATTAGTATCAAAACTTCGAATGTATATAGACAAAATTTTCTATATAACTTATATCTCTGCCATATACATATACACATAAAAAAAATTCAAAGTATTGAGTACTCCCCCTTGGTGCATGCTCCTGGTAATATATAGTATACATAGCATCCATGTACATATTTGGCATAACTAGTGATACATTGTTTTCCCCCTTTTTGATAGTAATGCCAAATACAAAATTTAAGTAGTATACTCACAACTTGTCAAAAATATGCGGATGGGTTTTCTTCACTGACTCCAAGAGGTTGTCCCATTCCTCTTTCAAGTTGGTGAGAGCGATGTGCTCAAGACCGACTTGTGCATGCATGTCAAAGATGTTATCTAACATCGAAATTTTTGGTGTTGCAACTAGTAGCTCAGATTTGACAATATGTGCTTCAAAAAATTTCAGGTATGGAATGAGTTTAGTTTGCAACTTAGTAACCTAATATGTTATGTGCTCTTCTTGTTTCTTCAAATCTTCTATCAACCGTCAGAGTTCCCGAAATCAGTGAATGTGCTTTAAGAAAGCATGAGGCTTGGTTATAGCTACATTTGTACTCAATTGTATTTCTACTTCCAATCCTTTGATCTTTTCACTGACTTCAACAGTGAAGATGTCTGTAGTACAAAGTTTCAATAAATATTGACAAATTTTCTGGGTGATGGATTTCATTTCAGTAATTACCTCAGATAATTTGACCTTCTATAATGCCACTTCTAGGCTTATTTTCTCTGCTAATTTGTGTTGTATTCTGGATTCTGCCATTTCTTCAATTCTTTTGTCTACATCAGTGTCTGGGGAATTGATCTTCTTGGCAAGTATAGCAACTTGATCTATGATAGGCATATCCTCATCAATATTTATCATAGGTACTACCTGTTGGAGGATATCCTGCACATCAGTTAATACTTCTTTTCATTTGTGTTCTTGCTTCAACTTCTCTTGCACTGCCTTTCTTGTACATAATTCCCCATATTTGCTCAAGTCTTCGGGGCTTAGGGTCCTTGGGTCATACTTAAGGATAATGATCACTTCATCTAGGGTGACCGACCCTTTTCCTTTCTTCTTCTTCTTCTTCTATGCTAGAGGTGATTTCTTCTCAATAATAGCAAGAGTTTTATCTCCAGTCTTCGGAGTATCCTTCCCAGTTAACACATGTTCTTCCTTCTTCTTCTCCTCGATAGTTGTAGTCTCAGTTGATATAGTGGGAGTCTTGGATGTGGTGTCAAGTGGGATCACCTTTGTTTCCTTTGGTTCTTTTGTTTCCTTTGCTTCTTCTATTTTCTTTGCTTTGGTGGAAGGTGCCTCTGTATGTGTAGGCTCATCTATTTCTATAGGTTTCTTAGTGCTTTGATCCCCTGTGGTGTCTTTGTTTTGCTCAGGATCTGAGCCATTAGGTTGTACTTGGGAAAGAATTTCAACCACTTCTGCAAGTACAGGAAGTTCACCCGATAGTGATGTAAATAGATGTTTAGTGTCTAGTGCTTCATTTTTATTTGGTGCAATATTTACATCTTGATCATCTTGATCATCAGGATCACCATTTGTGATGTCTTCAACCAGTACATCATCATCAGGTTTCTTCTCCAGTTGAATTTCAACTTGATCCGGTGCATCCTGTGAAATACTTATTTCTTCCTTGTCTTTAGTGATATCAATTGCCTCGATAACTGATATACCAGTATTCTTTGATTTCTTTGTAGTTCCCTCATCAATGCAAATACCCTTCTCTTTGGAATTGTGTCTCTTCCTAGACAAGTTCAAGAATGCTTGTTGCTCAGCTTTTTCTTTGGCCTTCAAAATTGATGCCCATATAGAATCTGTTGTGGTAATATCTGCTACATTTTCATCCATGATCATCAAGGCTTTATTCTTGATGAGAAAGTTTTCTTGGTATTTGGTCAAGTATTCACTCACTTCTCCAAAGCTTAAATGTGTGGCTACCTGAACTAGAGAGTGTTCTCTCTTTCTCTTCTTGGTGTCTAGTGCAATGGCCCATTTTTCAATAATTTTATCATCTAATTGCTTCGGTAATGCATAGTAAAATTCCATTGGAACTTTCTTGAATTTTATCATCATTTGGATGACAACCTCTTCAATCTTGGTTTGAACTTCTTTTGACATTTTGTCAAATCTGTCTAGTGAGGGATCAGTGAGGTCTCCATGTTCAATTATATCTTCAATGATTTCATCTATTATTTTTGCCTTGTTACTGACCACTTTGAATTGATTGACATCATCTTTTGTCTCAGTATCCTCTAGATCTTCCTTATTTCTTATGAATTTTCTCCTTTTCTTTGGTGCCTCAGCTACAACCTTGTTCTTTCTCTTAATGTATTTCTTTGTCAGTGTAGCTACTCTCTTCTTTGTTACTTTCTCTGCTTCTTCCTTATCAGTAAGTGGTGTTGCAGTTGACGATCGTGTCTTCATACCTTCATGTATAGGTGACTGCTTCTTTATAGGAATTTTAGGTGGAGGAACCAGTGTAGGATCTACTTCTTTGTCATACTCAGTCTCCTCACTATCATATGGTTTGTTAGCTAACTGTAATTGACCTTCACTTGCCTGTTCAATTGGTGTCCCTTCAGATGTCTCAGACCCATCTCCATATTTAGCAGTGAGATTTTTCTTCTTCTTTACCTTTATAGAAATTTTACCGATCTCAATATTTGTTGAAATTCTAGATTTGGCCTCTTCATATACTTCGAACCTAGTGGCAATGCGATCTTTCGGTAGTGCAAGCAGTGCATTAATAGATTTCAATGCGAAATCATGGTTTATTTCATATCTCATTAGTGCCAACCATTTTATCCTAGGTTCAACTACTGTTATCAAGGTATAATCAGTGTTGACTACAAAACATATGTCATTCTCAAATTTCTGAACTAACTCCCTCGGAATTCTACTTCTTTTATGCATTTTAGACTGAAACTCTTTGAAGTATGCATTAAACTCTACATTCAACTTATCTCCTAACTTATTCATCATTTCACTAATCTATTTTGTTATCGGTACATCAGGTATCCAATTTACTTTACCAGTGCCAGGTACATACTTTTGTAGATAGAAGAATATGCATGCAAGTAGAGATCCAAACTTACATGTGTTAGATTTCTTTTTCCTTATGGTCTTCATATTCTCCTGAAGTTGATGAAATAGTACCTCGGCAAGATCAACCTGGTGACCTTTTACTACAATTTTGTGCACCATGTCTACTGCGCTGTAGGGTACGCTGTTGAGTCTACTTGATTGAAATAACTTGTACCCGATCACATGTGCTACAAATTTGACTACTAGGTCCTTGATTGTCAAAATCTTCAATGCCTGACCATCCCATTGTGCTCCAATGTATTTCTCAACATTCGGTCATGATGAACTATGGAAATCCTTAGCCTTGTCAGTTGTAGGGAGCCCAGTAATCCTACTTGTCATTTTCTTGTTGACCTCAATTGATTTATCCAGCCAGAATTTGTCATCATGATACCTGCTCAAAATGATTCTAATCCAATCTGATTTAAATGATTTCAGAAAGTGCATAAAACATGATAACCCTGATTCCTCAATCTTCTTGTAATTTGATTTCATTTTTCCATCAAGGCCATAGAGTTGTTGATATGATGCAACAGTTTCAAAATCTCCAACTTCTCTGATTTTGTAATGAATATAAGACCTTACGTCTTCTGTCAACAAAACCCTCTCTAGTATGCTCGAAAAAGTGCCCATTGTATCTATTTGTGTTGCGACCTTGGGATGTGGCTTAAACTTTGGTTTGTCAAAATTTGCCCTAACGATTAGATTAACTTCCTCCTCAACACTTTGAGTTTTGCTCGCAGACGATGTAGATGCCATAAATTGATTCTAGGGTTTCGGCAAGCAGCAGGATAAGAAGTGTTTGATCACAAATGAACTTACTCGATATCATGAAGAGTGATGTCAGTTCGATCTAACGTAGCCTTGAATCCTTTTGAAAATCTTTTAGCTCGAACTCTACTCTTTGAATTCTCTACTCTTCAAAATCGCATTGTAAAAATGAACTCTATTCCTGTGTATTTATAGAATTTTTGATGTTCCCACTCAAACTTTCATGCAACAAATGCTTGATCTAATTTTCAATATGAAACAACGGTCATCTCGGTGACATCTAAAATTTTTCATCCGCTCGGTTGACATAGAATTTCTTTATCGGTTGATACATGTGCTCAGTTAACCTTAGATAGTGATTACCAATGGGTAACCAACTCTCGGTCTCTCTTTTACCGACTGTATAACATTGTTAACTCATGACAACTAAACCATAGTGCATCTTTATTCATGTTGATTTGGTATAAGAACATTATACATAAGGAACTGTATGTAAGATGTGATCTTTTGAAATGTCAGTCCCATATATACCTATTTCACCTTAAGTGGAGGTACCGATGTCACCCAATCTAGTGGATGAGGTTTCACCGACAACATTACTTGACTCAACATTCTCATTAGATGCCTTCTTCCACATAGTGTTCCTTAACTTCGTGATATCTGCAATAGTATATCCACTTTCAAATATATGGTTTTCATCTGGTGCTCGGTCTCTGCAGTTCTTGCTTAAATGACCGACCTTATGACAGTGCATACATGCCATCCCAGTGCTTGTCCAGCTTCTTGATTGTCCAATCCAACTCTTTCTATAACAGTTTGCTGTAATGTGTCCATATTTACTACATACAACACAATTAGTCCATGTATTATAATCCCAAACATAATAATTACCTTGTCTCTTTGGTTGATATGTCTTGCATTGTGGTTTCTCCTTAGGTGTCCAGACTTGTTACAAGTATAGCATATTTTCTCCATAGTGGTATTGTTAACAAGATCATTTTGCTTAGCTCTACAGTCATAAGTAGGATGTCCAAACTTACCATAGTAGTAACAATGTCCATTAAACTTAGGAGTGACAGAAGGTTTACCTTGTGCTCTGCTTCTACACACATTAGATGTATGTCCCAGTTTGCCACAATGATAACATGCCAACACTTTAGGTTTTTGATTTTGACTGATGTTGATTTGTTCAGCTTGTTGTGATTATTCTCCTTCACCGGTGTAGCCTATACTGGCTTTACTTCCAAATCTTCTCTGATTAGTCAAAAAGTCATCAATCTTCTTAGAGCTGTCCTCAGCAAGTTTCTTCATTTCATTTTGCTATTGTTGATTTTTCACTTCATTTCTCAGCTTCTCATTCTCTTCTCTGAGTCTTGCAACATATTCTAGTTTTCTTGACAATTCTACATTCACTCGGTTTACCTCTTGATTCACAGTCATCACTTGATTAGTTACTTGGAAATGTCGGTCAGTGAGTCTTTGTATCTCACTCTCTTTAGTTTTAAGTTGTTCACTCATCTATCTTCGGTCATCGATCACCAGATTTCTTTCTTGCTCGGCTTGTTTTTCTTTGTTCATTGTTTCTACCATTCTCACCATCTGAGATTCTTGATCGATTTGTAGTGCTTTCACTTGATCAGTTAAACATTGATTCTTTTTAGATAGATTAGTGATTATGCTTTCAGATCCATCAGAGATGCTTCCAGAACTAGATCTAATATGTTCGAATATATCATCAATAGGTTCTTCATGGTAACCACTCTCATTCTATAGTATAGCTAGATTCTTCCTTTCAACTAGTAATTTCTTCAGTCCTTCCTTGGCTTGCTTATACTATTCCACAAACATTTGCATTTGTATCTTCTAATTCTCAATAGTCTTGTCAAGCTTTTATCTCTCCATGACTTAGATCTTTACCCTTCAGTGGTTAAACTGTTCAATAAGAGAACTTAGCTCTAATACCAATTGTTGGAATTAGGAGAGATAGGAACTAAGAGGGGAGGGGTGAATCAGTGCCTTCAAAACTTCACTTGTAAACCTTTCAAATCTATAACTGTAAACAATGATAACTGACCAAAATAACTTGAATCTAATTGCATGAATCAATCATCCATTTAACTTAAGTAAACAACATGAAATCAATATCACAATCACATGACACAAGTATTTTGGTAACGTAGAAACCCTTGTTAGAAGGTAAAACCTGTGGTGGGGATGACACCCACAAATTCTTCACTACTGCAAATAGAAAAGGTTTGCCTGTTAGGGCTACAAGTTTTGATCACTTCTGGTGATCTCACCCTATTAGGAGTGACATGTTAGATAGGCTAGATCTACCTAGTTATATGATTTTAACAACACTAATGAAGTGTGCACTCGGTTAAGAGATTTACATAAGACTGTCAAGTCTACTCTGTTAAGAGATTTTATCCAAAACTCTACTACAATTGTTAGAAAGGAATAGGCAATTATCTTCTATTTGACAACTCAATTATCTGATACAGATCTATAAGCTCTGATAAAATATCACCTTACTTGTGATGAATCTCTTCTCTGAACTGCTCGGTAGCCTCTGCTGATTCTGCTCAATCTGAATTCCCCTATACTCAGTTTTGCTCTGTTAATTGATAGACTTGAAGTTAGGCAATTGCTTCAAGTGCTCCATGATTCATATATCAGCTCACACCAAAAATGATGCGAACACACAAATATATAGTGTTCTATTTTTGTCGCTTTAAGAAAATTAGGTTACACAATATAGTCATAACCCTAAGATCTATGGTGTACAATAATAACCTAGATCAACTATTACAAAAGATATACATTGCATTTAATGAATATTATCACATTAAATGTTCCTCGATCTTGGTAAAATGTTTTATAAACCGTTGTAACCGTTTGCATAGAAGAATGTGTCATTTCTGATTTCTATGTCATTTCCTATGATCCTTGATAAACACTGTGTAAACTGATTGGTGTATAATGCAATGCTCGATGTTTACTGTCTGTCGATGTTGGTGTCTACTGGTGCTTGGTAAACTATCTGCTGCTCGGTATATAAGCTTTACCGACTAGTCTGTTCTACTTTATGTTACCAATTAGCTCAATGTAAGTGACTAACCGATATCTTTACACACCTTTGGTACTAATGACAACCTTAAAAGCTCAATAGAGATAACATTTCCTTCTTCACTAAATCTGTCCTGCTCTTCAAAAGCCGAATTGTCAACAATGTTTTCAAGATTTTTAAAAGGATTATCATCACTATCCAAAGTGATCTTAGTTCCTTCCACATGCATTGAATCATCTTCAATGTTGATTGATGGTGGAGAGGGACTCTTCTATTGCTCAACTTCCTTAACTTGTTCTGCTGTACTAGAGTGTTTTCCAACACTAGATGTCCTTTACTATTGCTTGCTCTATTTCTCTGTTAATCTCTTCATAGTTTCCTCCTATTATCTGAATGGTTATTTTCTTTTTTCTCAGATGGGTATTAAGTTCTTTTATAATTTCCTTAAAATTTTCTTCATCTCTGTCATCACATAGCTTTCTCACAAGATTTTCTCTGATTTTAGTGTCTTCTTCTATTGCTCTCTTTTTCTTGTTGACTAACTTCTCAAATAAGTCATCAGGTATCTTACCTTGAATTGTGTCAAACTTCTTATCTGATAAGATCATGTGTCTCACAACTACATAGTTAGTATCTCTAAACATTCTACTATTATTATTATTCTCATTAAATTTAGGCTTCCTACATTCAATAGCTCTATGTCCAAAACCATGACAATTATAATAATATCCATTAAGAGGTTTACATTTCTTACCTATACAATCTTTCTTCATATGGCCAAAAGTATTACATGCAAAACATCCACCTTTAAATTCTCTTTGCATACCTTTAGGTGATTCTTCTTGCTTAGGTGGTTCTTCTTCTTTAGGTGTATCTTCAGATCTATCAACTTCATCAGATTTTTTTTCTTCTATGTTCTCAGAAACTTTCAGATTTGGTTCCTTGCTTTCTTCACTCACTTTAGATGAGTTAAATCCAAGACCAATTTTATCATAGAATGGTTTTTGATAAGACATTTGTTCATCAATCTTCTCACTAGTGGAATATAATCTCTCAAGTTGTTGCTTAGACTAAGTCAGTGCACCTTTCACAATAGTATTGTACTTTTCAAGTTCAACATACTGCTCTTTGGTATTCTCAAGTTCAGATGTTACTTTGTAAAGTTTAGATTTTAGATCTTCATTCTCAGATTTCAGGCTTTCATTCTTGCTATTTCTATCTTTCAAACTTAACTTCAAATTTGCTATCTTTAATACATGTTTAAGGATCTCATTTTCTTTTTCTAGATTATCATCACAATCTTCAATTTGAATTGTAGATTCCTTTTCTGATTTCAGATCTTCCAGCTTATTTTTCAGTTTCTCAATGAGGTTTTTTGCATCATCATATTTTCCTTTCAGAGTATCTCTTTCTTTAGTAAGTATATCAATATGTTCAAGAGCTTATTCAAGATTCTTCTATAGTTGATCCATATCCATAGAGATCTTACTCAAGCTGCTAGGCTTTCCTTTAATGATTCCTTTTTGAGTAACTAAGCTCTGATACCAATTGTTAGAAATAGGAAATACTTAGAGGGGGGGGGTGAATCAGTATTCTACAAACTTTTACTTTTACCCAATTATGGATATAATAGATTATCTTAATACATGCATAAAATAGTAAACTAAAGAACATGCACAACAATAAAGCAAATAAACTCATAACACATTATTTGTTCTCAAGGAAACCCTAGCCAAGGGAAAACCCTGGTGGGGATGGTACCCACAAAGATTCACTAATAAAAAGTATCCTATTAAGGATGTTGACCCTGTTAGGAGCCTATTACATGCATATAGTGTCTCAGTCCTGATTAAGGGACTTTAGGCCTTGTTAGAAGCCTCAACCCTGCTAAGAGTTGGTAGAACAAAATATGATTACTAGATGAGCCCACTGCCCAAACAAGTAATGTAGAATGATTACTGATTACAAAATAGGGCAAGGTATATAACCTTATGCTGCTTGCTTTTCTTTCACAACTTCGCATCAATATCTTTCACATATATGTTCTCTATATTATCTATATCATTACAATTCTTACTTCTTCTTCGCATTCCAAATGCCTTACATTTATACAAGTTATTAGGATTAATAACTCTTATAGGTGGCTTTACAAAAGATTATTATAAAATAAATGTTTACCCAAGGGTTAACATCTAGGATGTTGTCCCTTTATATTATTAAGACATTATTTTGATAAACAAAATAATCCCTTAACTCTTTACCAATTCTGTCTTCATATTCTGTCATGTCGGTTTAACACTGTCTCTGGTAAAACTATCATAACTCCTTCTGTACATGTCGTACTAACTTGAGCTCTTGTGTGAGTCTTCAATAGTCATCATAGTATCTATGTTCAAGTGTACAAGCACTTAACTTACTCCAATTGATATCACCAATCAAAACTATTTCCAGGTACACTGGGAAAATACTACTTCACACTTAGACAATTTTTCTTTGCGCTCTATTATACTTGCTCTTTGTCATATGAGATCTTCATGTAGATCATATGTTTCCATAATGACAACATATAAATATCTAACTCATCCAAATTGCCAACATATCCTTGAAGAGAAAAAAGAAGATGAACCAGTAAACCTGGTTATCAGTCAAGCTATGACCGATGGTGAACAAGAAAATTTTCCTACAAATGATCAGTAGGAAGATCAAGAAGAAGAAAAGGAGGATACTGATAATTCTATTCAAATAAAACAAGAGGAAGTAACTATAGGAAAAGAACAAGAAAAGAAAGCACCTTCCTCACTATCCAAGATGATTATCGATGATGGTGATCATTTACCGATCAAGGGACAAGTTGACATGAGCATTATGAGCCTAGAGGACATGGTAAATTTTTCTATGGTGATCAAGTCCAAAGCCAAGAAGGAAAAGATGAAGAAAGAGGGAAAAATCATAGTGAAAGACATATTTGTAGATCTAATGCCAGATGTGGAGTATGATGACAAGGAAACTCCAATTGAGCAACTAGGACAATTAATTACGGGTACTAGTAAGGAGATCAAAAATTTGGAGGATGCAACAATTGAAAGAGAAGAGAAGGTCTATGAGAAGAAGAGATCAGAAAAGATAGCACAATCCATTGCTGAAGACAAAAAAACTCTTACATTGGCTGTGAACCAGGTGAAGGGTGCATTTCTTGAAGGATGTAAGACTCCAAAGTGTATTTTCATTTTTTCACATTTCTTTAAGGATATTGAAAGAAACAAGAGTGAAGCTCAATAGGAGCTGAGATTGTTGACATTAAATTTTGATCCTATTCATGGGAATGTCACATCTTTTGGAGCTGAAGTAGGAAGATAAACCAGAAACTAAATAAATGCAGGGATGAACAACATAAGAGGATTAGAAACTTGATGGAATTTTAGAGTCTTTTGATTCCTAAAATGGACATTCTTTAGTAGAGTCTAAAGGAAGACGAGAAAGCATTACGACATCTCCTACTAAACATAGTTTAAGGATTAGAGGACTTCACATTTTTTCTTCATGGACAAATACTTATATAATGGAGAATTTGCACAAGTCATGGGTTAGTGATTGGAAACCATTGAATACTACTTTCAGTTCTATATTCAATAGAATGTAATAGGTTAAGCTACTCTTGATTAATAAAAAAATTCTTTTTGCATATCTTGTAACACCTTTGTTATTGTTGTCGAAGGGGGGGAATAGTGTAAGGGTAGTAATAGTAGTTTGAAAATTTTATTTATAATCATGTACATCAAATTATCACATTACTTGTGGAGTCATTAGCATTGGGCAAGTTATGTGTTATGTACAATTTTCAGTTTTTGACACTTAATCAAATTTTTACTATGTTGTCATCAATGAAAAAGGGGGAGATTGTTGGCATTTTGATTGAGGCAATATGTCTTTTGATCACATGAGTGGGTAAAAGCACAAAGTTGTGTCACATTTCAAGACAACTTATTAGCATAGCTAAATTTGAGTATTTCTAACTAAAATTATTTTTTGTCAAAAATATGGTCTAGCTAGATTCATTCTAGCTAAGTTAGATATTGCTTCAACTTTTCCAATTGGAAATATCTATTAAATGCATGTTTTTATACCAATTACTAAAGAAATAAAATTATTTCAGAAAAGTGATGTTTCAATAACTCCTACTCTTTTTAATGATATTTCTTCACAAATATAAAAATACTCTTTTTTAGAGCACAGAGTCAAGATTATCATCATATAATTTTTATAGTATTTTAATTAGATCTAATATATTATAGTTTTAAAATACTACAAGTAGGTATTTTAACATTCGAGACCAAGCTGCTTCAAAAATAGAAAAAAAATAGTAAATCTTATAAAAAAAAATTAAAATTTTATATTAAACAATAGAGGAGAGAGTTCTCTTCAAGAACGTGTGTTTTTTTTTTTCTAAATGGTGTAGATTTGATAGGGGAAATTTGGTGGGAGATGAAAACTGTCGATTTTAGGTATGTTCAACTTTGAGTAGTTATAATGGAGAAAATATACATTGAAAACTAATTTTTCTTCTTTTCTGCACTAGCTATACATTTCATCTATAACATATTTTGAAATCAAAGGAAAAAAAGATTATTTGCATATTCTTTTTTGGTGGGACAAGACCCTTGTTTTTCAGCAAGTAAAAAATAGACTTCAAAAATTACAAAACTATTTGAATTATTGCTAAATTTTTTTAAAAAAATTATAGGCATAAATGTCATCCACTTTTACACATTTCATTAGTTTACATCATCTTCAAAATTCTAAACATAAATGCCATTTTTATGTCGTTAAAGTTAAAAAGTTTCTTTTTTGTTGACCTTTTCCTTTATAGAAGTGTGACACAACTTTGTACTTTTACCCGAGTATATTGTGGTGTTGTCATTGCTGGCAACATGTTCTATTGATGACAAGATATCAAATTTACCGATGGTGGAGAAGGATCAAATTGGAGGAGCAACTAAGTGTTCAGTCAATCAGTAAGAAGACAATATGCAAGACAAAGGCATCCGGTTCTGGATTTGGAGATCGAGTTAAGGTGTGTGATCATACAAACATGATCTATAGAGGTATATTGAGCTATATCTATGATCACATCAGTTGGTTTCAAGAATTGAGTAAGATATTAAGGATTGAAGTGGGACTACAGTAATAATAGTGAACTAGTGGATATAGTTGGTTAGATCGGTGTTGTGGTCAAATGTATGTGTTGGGTTGACATGTTGACTAGTTTAGATGTTCTGATCTGACATAAAGGATGTTTAATTTTTATTTTGGCACACTCACTCATATGTTAAGTTAGATTTGACAAATGACTTGTAAAATATTTAGGATTCTAACACTAACCTAGAACAAGTATATAAATGGTTATAAAAATCATTAATATGGTTGTTGCAGTGGTGTGTGGTGATTGACACAAGTTGTTGAAGATATTATAGAGGTAGTAGAGTTCTCTAAGCAGCGCAATTGATCAGGAATTCATTGGATCTATTATGCATTGAGTGCAAATATCAAGTCATTCTTTACTTGTTGATTCTAACAAATTGGAAAGCTACATCCATTAACAAGGTCATGCCTAATAGGGTGAGAAAGATCCCAACAGGTATGGAGATCAAAATCCTCTAACAAGGTGAACTCTCAGAAGGAGTTTTAAATCTCTTGACAGGGCAGGGTTTAGTAGGATTGTTGTAGCTCTTAACCGGACTATTGATACTCTTAACCAAGTATAACCTCACACAAGTTTTGTAATTTCTCCTAACAGAGAAGATTTCATGGTGCACTAGTGATTTTTTTGGGCATCATCTCCACGTGTAGTTTTGTCTCGCTAACAAGGGTTTCCACAAGAAAAAACTTGTGTCATGTGTTCATTATGTATAAATTATTTATATGTTATGCTTCATTGTTACATTAGTATTTTTAAGTTGGTTATTGTGGAAGACAATTGTTAAAAGTTTTAGAGGAAGGAAGAAGAAGACAAAGAGAAGGATAAACATGAAGGTGGGTGGTCCCTTCTAGTCCTAACCCTTGGCCCTGCTGATGTATAGGGGAAAAAAGTTAATTAGGAGCCCGCCCCCCCCTGGCTAGCACCACTTTGGTTGCTTGAGTCTTTTGTGGGGATTTGCCCTTTAGATTTTTTTTATGAATAGTTGTATTGTTCTCTATTTCTGGCCTTGAGCCATTTGACTCTCACAGGGTGATCCTATATCCCCTAACCTTTTCTTTGTGAATATGTACTTTAATATTTTAAATTAATAGAGAAGGCCTATTCATCGAAAAACTAGCTCTTTCCTTATTTCAATTCCAACTTATCCCTAGATGCTTGGTATTGAAGCTCAAAATTGATAGTGAAAAATCTAAGAGGATGAACAAAGTAGCATAAAAAGGAAGGCATACTCTATTGTAGCTTTAATTATCAATCCAAAATTAGATCTAAAATAAGTCCAAAAAGTTAACATTGAAGAAGTCTAAAATTGGTAGGGTGAATAAAATATAGGTGTTATACACTAAATTTGTGCCTCTGATCTCAAGCTCTCTTGGTCTTGATAATCCAATATAACATGGGACTCATCTCAAGGTTGTGGGACATTTTGCTAACCGAGATGACACCTCCAAATTCTAGGCTGGTTACTCTTGGATAATCACCCTGATTTGCTCTTAACATGAAAAAATGTAAATTCTTTGAGGGAAAGAGATAGAAGGAGTGCATGAAAGGAAATGACTGAAAGCAAATCTATCCTACTAGGTGATGCACCGAAACTAGGTTTCGAATCTCAGTATAGAGGAATGAAACCAGTGACAGACTTGGGTCTAGGAGATCACAGCTTACTGAATAGGCTTGCATGAGTATTTCATTAGAGGGCCTAAAAATTAGACACAAATTATGACTTGCAAGCAGACATTCTCTTCAGCTGAAGGGACATAGGAATGAGACAGAATGACAGGGGTGAAGGATACCCACAACCTCACTTAGATCAAATCAAACATAGTAGTGCACAAATAAGCTGAAAGTAAAGGGGATCAGGAAAAGCTAAGTATCACTGAAAGCATTCATAAACTTCAATCCAATAAGAGATAATGAAACAGGGAAAACACAAGGACATGAAAGACTGTCACAAAATGCCTCTACAATGCTTGTATTATCAATGGGAATTTACAAGACGTGAAAAACCAAAGAGCAAAAATGCTGCAGATAGTTCTCCAAGGAAAGACTTTCTCTTTCTACAAAAATGTGAATTCTCCGCTACAGAAGCTCCAAAAATAAATTATATACATCTCTGCATAATAATCATCCCTAAAATCGGTCACTTCTGATCATAAATGTGCTCTTCAAAATATCTCAACAGATCAGATATCTTTCCTGCGTGTCCATCCCTGAATTGATTAACCTGTCGACAAAAAACTTCATCTATCTACCTCTTTGCAAGCTGGACTCTGTCATGAATGTTCAAATCTGATCCCATACTGAAAAGGACTCAAAATGGTGCCCAAAAGATCTCTGCACACAATTCCAGCTATAAGCCTTTTGAAACATTAATTCTCAGCTACCCGCATAAAACTCCCTTAGAAGAAAGCCAAAAAAAATAGGCCGCATTGCCTTTGAAATGAACCTGGTCGCATGATCGCATGAGCCGAAAGGCCTTTATGCGATCATGCGATAATTTTGAAAATTATTGCTCTTCGCATAAAATGACACCTCGGGCTCACTAAATCTGCCACCTGCCAAGCTTCACTGATCGCCAGCCATCATACTTGCCAAACTCGCCACGTGGCCCAATAGGAGCCGACCGCATGGCTGGACCCACGACCATACTGCCTTAAAAAGTCAGTGGTCGCATGATCACATGAGCTGAAAGGCCTTTATGCGATCATGCGACAACCCTTAGAAAATCTGCCTCCGCTTTGACAAATGCTCAAACTTACGATCGCGATGCAAAACTAACTCAACATCTACCTCAGGTTCTAATTTTCTTTCAGTCACGGAATTGTTTAATACTTTAGCTGACCTCAGTTAAGTTTGGCGAATGTGAGATACCCTTTAGTCGCTGAGTCGCTAGATATATCCTAACCCTAGGCCCATCTGCCACGCAAGACACCTCGGGTCTATTCATTACACTGCAAACTTAACCCTGGTCTCACCTTGGGTTTCAAACTCCCCTTGTCGCCAAGTCGCGTTATCCTTTTCTTAACCTCGGGCTCACTTGGTGACCATGCGAAACCCTTCAACCGTGCAACCGTGCTCCGCTTACCAACCTCTGGCCCACTTTGCCACATGTCATCCCTCTATTCATCCCTGCCACTACACCAGCAAACACCTCGGCAACCCTTACTATCGAACCCACCGCAACCTCCAGATTCTCATCTAACGGTTGTCACATGATCGCATGGGATCAGAAGATCCCATGAGATCATACGACCACCGTCAGATCTCCTTGCACTTGCTCCAATGTAGAAACCTCAGGCCCCACTTATTGTTTGTCGCATGATGCTGACTGCTGGAACCGCGAACTACCGCAACCGAAATCGCTGACGGTTTGTCACATGGTCGCATGGGCTCGGAAGAGCCCATGCGATCATGCGACCAACCGCATGAGGCTAGCCTCAGACTGCCACCGCTAGAAATCAGACCGCCTATTTGATTACCATTTGTCACATGATCGCATGCGGCCAGGAAGGCCCATGCGATCATGCGACCAACTGCGTGATGCTAACTGCTGGAACCATTGGCCGCTGGGGTTGACTGCTTGTCTTGAATGCTGATCCTTTGCATCAATGGTTGTCATATGATCTCATGGGATCAGAAGATCCCATGTGATCATGCAACAGCCGTCAGATCTTTCGCACTGGCACGACCTTAGGCACCGGGACCCGCTTGATCGGAGTTGCGCGCTTAGGGTGGAAAACATAGATGGTGTTGAAAACACACAGGGTTTTCGAGTAAAGGTCAAAAACACACCAAATTTTTTAGAGCTGAGAGGTCGAAAATACACCGAACTTTCAGACCAAAAGGCAGAAACATCCTGAGCCTACAGAGAGGAAGTTGAAAACACACTGGGTTTTCGACACTTAAGCATTTCATTGGAAAATAGGATTGTGGCCAAAAATGAACGAGAGGGAAATTTGGGCAACATTTTGGCGACCTCTAGACATTTAGACCAGTTGCCTTGACATATCCATTGGGCATGGGGTCATCTCTTTATTTGAACACAAAGACTTTGACAAAGAGAAAACTAAACCAACAAGACAAACCCGTGCATGTGCACTTCTTGGGAAATAGGAACTAACCTAGAAAGCAGGGAAAGAAAGCAAGAAACATATTTAAAAGAATTTACAAAAAGGACCTACAAAGAGGGATTAACCTCAAAGCAAGGCTTCAAGTGGAAACCATTCACTGAGATTGGTAGGGCATCTCCTTCAAGGGTTGAAAGCTGAAAAGCATTAGATCCTCTACAATCCGTTATAACAAATGGTCCACCCCAAAAGGAATCAAACTTTGTGTGCTTGCCAAGTTTTGACCTGAACTCATCCCATTTGAGAACTACATATCCGACTTTGAAGTTTCTGACCCTGGCTCTTTTATCAAAGCTTCTCTTTGTTTGACTCTAATGGAATGCCATATCTTGCATTGATTTATCTCTGATCTCTTCTAGCTCCATCAACTGGGCATATCTGATTTGCATAGGATCACTTTCTTCAAATAAGGCATACTGAGTGGCCAAGTCCAAAGCTGGTAATTCAGTTGAAATAGATAACTTAGCCTCTCTACCATACACCAACATGTATGGGGAATTACCAATGATTTTCTTTGGAGTAATTCTATCTAACCACAAGGCAGATCTCAATTTGGTATGCTAACCCCTTTGACTGTCTTGCAGGGTCTTTTTGATTATTCTAATCAGATTCTTATTTGTTGATTCTGCCAAACCATTCCCCTAAGGATAGTAATTGGAACTTGTATTCAGATAGATGCCTGTAAATGCTAATGCATTGTCTGAAACTATAGAATCTGGGATGCCAAATCTATGAATAATGTCATCATAAAAACTTAAAACAACACTCTCATTAGCTTCTTTTAAAGCAACTGCTTCTATCCACCTAGTGAAGTAATCGGTTGCAGTGATTATCCACTTGTGTCCTGCACTAGATGGAGGGTTAATCATGCCAATGAAATCTATACCCCACTTCATGAAGGGCTGCTCTGTTTTGACTAGCTATAGGGGCAGAGTTGCAAATCTTTCTTTCCTTGCAAAAATAGCACATTTGATGCATCGTCTAACATAATCATGACTATCTTTGAAGATAGATGGCCAATAGTATCCAGCCCTCATGATCTTAAAAGCTGTAGTCCTAGGAGAGAAATGGCCACCAGAAGCCCCGTCATGAAACTCAAATAAGACATCTACAACCCTTTCTGAATCTATGCATCTTAGAAGGACACCATTGTGATCCTTTCTAAAGAGAATTTCATCTATCAGCACAAAAGGAACAAATTGTAACCTGTAATACCTCCTTTTTGCTGAATCTAGGCCCGCGGGACATTGTCCTGTCTTCAAATAATTGATCATATTAGGCAACCAGCTAGTTGCCTTGGCTTGCTCTCCTGTAGAATGCACCACCACAGATGCATCTATGTATTCCAATTTCTTTGAACTTCTATCTTCTGCCAGATACTCACAAAGACCTCTTCCTTTAACCAGTTTGGTAATCTGAATATCTATGTCATATTCCATCACCTTAGTGATCCAACTAGCTCTTTTTTCATTTAGGTCCTTAGAAAGCATAAATTCTTTGACACTTGGATGAGTAACCATCAAATGCACCTTGTTATGGGTCAACAAATGTCTAAATTTTTTGAGGCTCTTTACCACAGCAAGAACATGCTTTTCTACAAAAGAGTATCTTTGTTCATACTCTTCTAAACCTTTGCTGAAGAAAGCAATAGGCTGCTCCAATCCTTCAGCATTTTCTTGAGTCAACATTGCAGATATGGCATCATGACCCCCATAAGCATAAAGGATAAAATCCTTACTGAAATTTGGGTTTAGGAGAGTAGGAGCTTCTGTTAAGGCTTCTTTAATAGCTTGGAAGTTAACTTTTCCTTCTTTGGTCCAACTGAAGGCTAAACCCTTCCTCAACATGGCTGTCAAAGGCTTGAGTAACTCTGCAATGTTAGGCAAGAATCTCCTAACAAAGTTAATCTTTCCTATGAAAGATTGGAGACCTTTCTTGTGATGTGGAAATGGTAGTTCTAAGATGGCTGCAATTCTCTCAGGGTCCACTGTAATTCCATCTTTGGATACTACATATCCCAATAGTTTTCCTTCATGAACCGCAAACACACATTTCTTGGGATTAAGGGATATCCCAAACTCTTTGCATCTTTCAAAAATCTGCCTCAAATGCCTAATGTGATCTACTGCATGCTTTGAGTAGACAGTTATGTCATCTAGGTAGACCAGCACAAACTTGTACATGAGGCCCTTAAAGGCCATATCCATTGCCTTCTGAAATGTAGCACCTACATTTGACAAACCAAAGGGGATCTTTTGATATGCCATGGTCCCCCACTTGGTTCTAAATGTAGTCTTATATTGATCCTCTTCTTTCACTAAGATTTGATTGTATCCTGAATAGCCATCCAACAATGAGAATCTCTCGGATCCAGACACACATTGTAGAATTTGTTCCATAGAGGGTAGTGGATGGCGGTCTTTTAATGAGGCTCTGTTTAGATCCCTGAAATCAACACAACCTCAGCTCCCCATTCTTTTTCCTGACAGGAACAAGGTTGGAAACCCAACTAGTATGTTTGATGGGATAGATGATGCCACTTTCTATTAGTTTGAGTACTTCCTTATGCATAAGTGGTTCAAGCTTGGGATTAACAGGCCTTTGCTTTTGCCTTACTGGTTTAGCATTAAGCTCCAATTCAATAGTGTGCTGAGTGAGGGTAGGATCAAAACCCTTGAGGTCTTCATATCCCCATGCAAAAACATCATTGAATTATCTGAATAATTTAGTGTAAGCTTGCTTTTCTGAATTAGTGTTTACTTTTCCAAAGTGTAGGCTCTTACCTGGTTCCAACTCTAATTCAGCACAATGTTCCTGTTGGACTACCAGACTAGCTTTATTTTTCTTGACTTCATCACCCTTGTTGAAGATAGTCTCTAAGGTGACAAGACCTTTAGGCATCTTGTTGGATCTAAGTTGTATCACTTGATCACTATAGTTCTGTGATAACCTCTTTTGATTGTGCCTTGAAAAGACATCTTCAACCAAGAACTGCAAAATTTGTTCATCATTGTCAAACACTTGCCAATTAATATTATTATCAGGAATTGAAGGTCTAACAATAATCTTGATGTGTTGCTGATCTGTTTCTTTTGAAATGCTATTGGGGATGTCAAACTGAGATCCAATGGCAACTAACCTATCGGCATTTTGATTTAATTTTCTAGGGATAGCAACGATATTGAAAGCATGGAAATCTTCAATTGCATCCCAAACTCTATGTTTGTGTGCTTTCATGACATCATTTTTGGTTGCACTCATCCCTCTTACTTGGCTGACAACAAGTTCACTGTCACCATATACTTTTAATGCTTTAAGCCCTCTTTTTTAGCCCATTCTAGTCCATTAACCAGACTTTCATACTTTGCAGTGTTGCTGGTGCAGGAAAAACTGAATCTAAAGGCAGTATAATACCTTTCTCCCTTTGGGGACACCAGCATAGCACCTCCACTAGAACCATGTCTACTTCTAGCTCCATCAAAAAATAGTTCCCAGACCTGACTATCCTGATTATCCGAATTAGTGTATTCTTTGAGAAGGCTTGGTTCTATGGCTCCACTTTCTTGAATCAGATAATTCCCCAAACCAAAATCTCAAACAAGACTCTCTTGGATCTCTGAGGTTCTTTCATCTAGGAGAATATCAGGGATATTTTCTATTTTGGTGCTTGCTTCACTAATGGTTGGGAAATCATTGTCATTAAATATAGGGCAATTAGTATTGATAGAATTGGACACATATGGCTCTATATGATGTACTGCTAAGGCTTCTGATTTAATGGTGACTTTGGTACCATACCTTGTATGAAAGAGCATGTGAGACCAGTCAGAAGAAAGATAACCTCCTATCTTGGCTGTGAACTCTCTTGAGAGACATATGGAAAACAATGCAGGAAGATCTATGATATATATGTCAAGGAGAATGGAAAAATTAGGACTAGCATGGAGAATTAGACTAGTATCTTTGGCCACACCTATAGTACTGACTGAGGATCCATCAAGTTGTGTAACCTTCTTTTGGAAGGGTTCATATTTGAGTCCTAATTGATCAGCCACTTTCTTGGGCATTACAGTGCTAGTAGCTCCACTATCTACCATACAATTATGCACTAAAGACTTCCCAATAATTAAAGATACGTAAAAGGGAGGTGGCTTTAAATTCCTACCTTGCATGGCATTGGCCTTGGAGTTTTTAATTGGAGTCTCCTTTTCTTGATCAGTGTTGACCAACATTGGTTTTGCAGTTTCTTTTGCAGGTTGAGGATTTGCTGCCTCTCTCATGGCCTTCTCCAAAATTTGAGGTTGTTCTGGAATAGACAAAGAGTCCCACATAGACATGGTGACATTCACCTTCTTCATGTTGTCTACAATATTATAAGGTGCCACAGTGTGTACTCTTTGTTGTGCTTTTATTATGATGGGTTCTACTTCCTTTGGAACTTGGCCTTCTTTGCTTGTGACGACAGGGGGCTCCTTGGATGTGAAAGGGGTAACTTGTTGCAGTGGCTCTGTAGATGTAGTGGCCTTAGTACCAGAATCTGCTTCCTCCATGTCTTGGGCTCTTCTATTTGCTCTTGTGTAGGAAACAAAAGCAGCTTCATCATTGACTCCATTGAAATCAAGTTGCTCCCAATTGAAAAGAGCAGTTTCATTCTCTTGTGTTTCTTGTTGAGGAGCTGTCCTAGTAGGAGCTTCTATTTGAGCTTGTGAAGCATTTTGAACCATTAGTGTTTGGTTCATCCATCCATTAGAACACATAGCCTGATTGTGGGGCTGATTGCAAGGGACACACCATTCATTATCCATGGCCATATTGTTTTGACTAGGAACCATATCCCTGACTAGATTTATGGAATTAAGAGGTGCAGGGTTATATGGTTGGAATGGTCTTTGATTAAAATTTTGTCTTTGCCCTTAATAGCCTCCTTGGTATGGTGGTCTATTTTGTTGATAAGGCTGTCCTTGATTTTGGTATTGCTGATTAGGACCTTGGCCTTGTGATTGGAAGGGTGGCCTGATGCCTTGGTTTTGTTTCTTCAAGTTTGTGACCTCTTTGGTTAGAGTCTGCAGCAAGTTTTCCATTTCTTGTATATTAGTTTGCTGACTACTCATCACCTCTTGTGACCCTTGGGAGAAATTTGTTGCAGCATGTTCCTGACCACTGGTACTAGCTTGAGGTGTTGATATTGTGGGAATAGGGGTAAATGGGGGTACTTGTGCAGGCGCAATGGGCTGAAGACTAGGGAAGATAGGCATGGGAGGCCTTCTCTCTATCATGCCTGCTTGGATCAAACAATTTAAGCCCTGACAGTAGTGTCAAAGGCTTGGGGTAAAGTGGTACCACCCATAGACTGGATCATGACAAAAATTTGTTTATTTAGACTTTGCAAGTAGTACAGGAAGGCATGGTCAGCTGATGGCCTTACAGAGACTGGGATTCTATTCCATGTTTTAAGGAATCTACTATTATAGTCTGTCATTTGCTCTTGAGGGTCTCTCTTTATAGTTGTTAATTGCTTAACTAAAGACAAATTATCTGATTTATCCTCAAAATGCTTGCTTAATGCATCCCCTAATTCATCCCATGAAGTAATAGAACCAACAGTTAAAGTTCTAAACCACTCTAGAGCCTTACCTTTTAGAGATGTTGCTAATAATTTGGTGGCCACATCCTCTTGAGTAATGTTGTGTATGATGCAAATGGTGGTCACATCTCTTATGTGCTCAAAGGTTGTTGTCTGTCCCTCCCCTGTGAAATCAGGTATGCTCTTTAATGCCACCAAGGGCACATCATGATGCACTACAAAATCTAAGGGGCTCCCCTGATTGAAAGGTGCAAAGGCAAAATTTCTAGCCATTGTAGGAGGTGTAACCTGAAGATCAACAACTATATGAGCTATATTTGCTAGATTTGGATCTTCTTCTTCTAGATCTCTGGTCAGAGATCTGCCTCTTCTTCTGAAATGGAAAAGGAAAGGTCTCCTCTCTGAAGTATCAGGAGGTGTGGATTGGACTCTTCTTGCAGGAGATTCTCTCTGAGTTGACCTGCCTTTGTAGCTTCTTTTCAAGGGCAACTCTAAAAATTCAGCAGGCTTTGAGCTTCTAGTCTCTATCTTTCTCATAAACCTTAAACAAGGTTGGCCTGAATCTTTGAAACCAGTGGAGTCAACAGATATACTTGATAGAACAACCTCTAAAGGTCTGTATTATGTAATCTGTATATCAGAGATGACACAATCTTCATCAAATAAACTTTTACTGTCCCACCGGGCGTGCTAGAAATGTTATACACTGAATTTGCACCTCTGATCTCAAGCTCTCTTGGTCTTGATAATCCAGTATAACATGGGACTCATCTCAAGGTTGTGGGACCTTTTGCTAACCGAGATGAGACCTCCAGATTCTAGGCTGGTTCCTCTTGGATAATCACCCTGATTTGCTCTTAACATGAAAAAATGTAAATCCTTTGAGGGAAAGGGATAGAAGGAGTGCATGAAAGGAAATGATTGAAAGAAAATCTATCCTACTAGGTGATGCACCGAAACTAGGATTCATATCTCAATATAAAGGAATGAAACCAGTGACAGACTTGGGTCTAGGAGATCACAGCTTACTGAATAGGCTTGCATGAGTATTTCATTAGAGGGCCTAAAAATTAGACATAAATTATGACCTGCAAGTAGACATTCTCTTCAGCTGAAGGGACACAGGAATGAGACAGAATGACAGGGGTGAAGGATACCCACAACCTCACTCAGATCAAATTAAACACAATAGTGCACAAATAAGCTGAAAGTAAAGGGGATCAGGAAAAGCTAAGTATCACTGAAAGCATTCATAAACTTGAATCCAATAAGAGATAATGCAAACAGGGAAAACACAAGGACATGAAAGACTGTCACAAAATGCCTCTGTAATGCTTGTATTATCAATGGGAATTTACAAGACGTGAAAAACCAGAGAGCAAAAATGCTGCAGATAGTTCTCCAAGGAAAGATTTTCTCTTTCTACAAAAATGTGAATTCTCTGCTACAGAAGCTCCAAAAACAAATTGTATACATCTCTACACGCAGGCAGGAATCAAAATATCTCTGAATTAGGGCTACATAGATCTGCATTATAATAATCATCCCTAAAATCGGTCACTTTTGATCATAAATGTGCTCTTCAACATATCTCAACAGATCAGATATCTTTCCTGTGTGTCCATCCCTGAATTGATTAACCCGTCGACAAAAAACTTCATCTATCTACCTCTTTGCAAGCTGGACTCTGTCATGAATGTTCAAATCCGATCCCATACTGGAAAGGACTCAAAACGGCGCCCAAAAGATCTCTGCAAATAATTCCAACTATAAGCCTTTGGAAACATTAATTCTTAGCTACCCGCACAAAACTCCCTCAGAAGAAAGCCAAAAAAAAAAGGCCGCACTGCCTTTGAAATGAACCTAGTCGCATGATCACATGAGCCGAAAGGCCTTTATGCGATCATGCGACAAGCTTTAAAAATTTGCCTTCCCCTTCGAAAATGTTAATGGTCGCATGATCGCATGAGCCGAAAGGCCTTTATGCGATCATGTGACAATTTTGAAAATTGTTGCTCTTCGCATAAAATGACACCTCGAGCTCACTAAATCTGCCACCTGCCAAGCTTCACCGACCGCCAGCAATCATACTTGCCAAACTCGCCATGTGGCCCAAGAGGAGCCAACCACACGGCTAGACCCACGACCATGTACTGCCTTGAAAAGTTAGCGGTCGCATGATCGCATGAGCCGAAAGGCCTTTATGCGATCATGCGACAACCCTTAGAAAATCTGCCTCCGCTTTGACAAATGCTCAGGCTTACGATCACGCTGCAAAACTAACTTGACATCTACCTCAGGTTCTAATTTTCTTTCAGTCGCGGAATCGTTTAATACTTTAGCTTACCCCAGTTAAGTCTGGTGAACGTGAGATACCCTTTAGTCGCTGAGTCGCTAGATATATCCTAACCCTGGGCCCATCTGCCACGCAAGACACCTCGGGTCTATTCATTACACTGCAAACTTAACCCTGGTCTCACCTCGGGTTTCAAACTCCCCTTGTCGCCAAGTTGCGTTATCCTTTTCTTAACCTCGGGCTCACTTGGCAACCATGCGAAACCCTTCAACTGCGCAACCGCGCTTCGCTTACCAACCTCTGGCCCACTCTGCCACATGTCATCCCTTTATTCATCCTGACCAGTACACCAGCAAACACCTCGACAACCCCTACTATCGAACCCATCGCAACCTCCAGATTCTCATCTAACGGTTGTCGCATGATCGCATGATCGCATGGGATCAGAAGATCCCATGAGATCATACGACCACTGTCGGATCTCCTCGCACTTGCGCCAATGTAGAAACCTCGGGCCCCAATTACTGTTTGTCGCATGATGCTGACTGCTGGAACCGCGAACGACCGCAATCGGAACCGCTGACGGTTTTGTCGCATGGTCGCATGGGCTCGGGAGAGCCCATGCAATCATGCGACCAATCGCATGAGGCTAGCCTTAGATCGCCACTGCTAGAAACCGGACTGCCTATTTGCTTACCATTTTTCGCATGATCGCATGCGGCTAGGAAGGCCCATGCGATCATCTGACCAACTGCGTGATGCTAACTACTGGAATCGTTGGCCGTTGGGGTTGACTGCTTGTCTTGACTGCCGATCTTTTGCATCAACGGTTGTCGTATGATCTCATGGGATCGGAAGATCCCATGCGATCATGCGACAGTCGTCAGATCTTCCGCACTGGCATGGCCTTAGGCACCGGGACCTGCCTGATCGGAGTTGCGCACTTAGGGTGGAAAACACAGACGGTGTCGAAAACACACAGGGTTTTCGAGTAAAGGTTAAAAACACACCAAATTTTTTAGAGCTGAGAGGTCAAAAACACACCGAACTTTCGGACCAAAAGGCAGAAACATCCCGAGCCTGCAGAGAGGAAGTCGAAAACACACTGGGTTTTCGACACTTGAGCATTTCATTGGAAAACAGGATTGTGGCCGAAAATGAACGAGAGGGAAATTTGGGCAACAATAGGATTAGGAGAAGAAACCTTAAACCCCAAAGATAAGATAAATCAATGAAGAACATGGGCAAATGTATAGTTTGGATCTAAAAATAAAATATAATAAAAGATAATTTTGGATCTTTAAAAAATCTTAATTCTTTAAAAATGACTAGATTAAATAGAAACTATGTTATGTAGTTTGGATAAGTTTACCAAAATACAATGGAAAAATCCAAATCCCCAAGGTTACTATAAGTCACTCTACAAAATAAATATATAAAATCAAAATTAATCTAGACTAAATCATATAAGAAGCATAATAAATTAAATCCTAAGAATTTAGCTAATATATAATTATATTTCAAAAAGAAAGTAAATTGAATGATATATCACTTAGCTTTATAACAATGAATGGATTTAAAAAGATGAAGACTCTAAAATCAACATGCCTCGAGATCTAAATGCTCTACAATAGTAACCAATGCATATTTGAATCAAAATAATCTTCTTTTCAAGACTTTAAATTGAGTTTACTAGTTTTATTTGAAATTTTTTCTGTGAATTAAATCATCTTGTAGAAACTATACATTTGTTGTAATTCATTAGAAATGTGTATTTTGACATTTAAAAATAATAATTCTTTTTTTAAAAATACTTGTAAATTTGAATTAGTTGAGCTTGCATTATTATTAATTAATTAATTTTTAAAAAATTCTAATAAATTATTATTATTATGATGATAAGAAAAACTAATATGTAATAATTGTTGAAATGTCATTTTCAATTATCATTTACTAACTCATCTCTTAATTAAGACATTTTGTTCATAAATAATTCAACAAATTACAAAATTTTAAATTGTTAAACTTAAATTTGAAATTAAAATTATAAACAACCATGGAAAAAAATTAATCCTCACTATCTTTTATTATTAAAAATTTATTTTAAAAAAATATTTTAATTTTAAATGAATGAATAATATTCAATTTTTTTAAAAAAATCCATAACAATTTCAATTTCATCATATCAAATGCAATCCAAACTCAAATAAATGAAATCAACACCATACATTGTCACAAATGAAAAATGCAACAATTTTGAAGAAAGCTCCATGTCACAAATGATACAATGCATGAACAATTCTACGTAATACGATCACACTTTTCCACTCTTCGCCATCCTTCACCTCTACCCGAAATGACTTCTTTACTGTTCCATGCATCATCAAAGCATCTGCAATTTTCCAAATTTGTAAAAGGTGTCTCCAATCGCGTGCTACCATTGTAATCATCCATTCTCCTTCAGACAACTTGGGCCAGACCTCGGCATGGACATGTGTATAGGTACATGGAAGTAATCGATTTATATCTTCTATTGAAGTAGAGCTATCGACCACAACCACAAGGCATACGATAACTGCAGTCAATTCTGGCCACCTGAAAGAACATATGTGACACCACTCAAGATAAATTTGATCGGTAGCAATTTCAATGACTTCATCGAGGCCGATAGTAGCATCTGCAAACAGATATTTATTTAAACTCGACTCCGCTCCCTCCACTGCCCTTCCAATCATATACATTACTGCTAATGGCAAACTCTGAAATTAAAGACAAATCTCTCAGTACACCACAGTACAAAACAAAGATAAAAGTGAGCAACGAAATAAATGAACAGCGGGTTCAAAAAGATATATATGATTGGCGGTTGAAGAGGAGCATTAAAGTTGTTACCTTCAAGTTATGAATGAAATTCCATATCACTGCATTGCTGCAATAACTAAGACTCATCCATCCTGATACATGCCAATCTTCAATACCTGGTATGTTCTGCAACATCTCACAAGAGTCAATTTCAATATGCTTCAAGCAGCTCAGTCTGGCAAGACTTGGCAACTCCTCAAGTACAGGGCACTGTTGAATAATCAGCTCTGTTAGCTCTGTAAGATCACCAGCTACTTCTATTCTTTGCAAATCTCTACAACTTTGTACAGATAGACTGATGATCGGTTTTGGTAGCACAATGTTCTGTAGCTTTTCACAAGAGCCAATCTCAATATGCTCCGAGCAGCTTACTCTGTCAAAAATTGGCAACACCTCAAGTGCAGGGCACTGTTTAATAATCAGCTTTGTAATCTCTGTAAGATTACCGGTTCTTGCTATTGTTTGCAAATCTCTGCAGCTTTGTATAGACAGACTGATAAGTGTTGCTGGGAGTGTAATGCTCTGTAGCTTCTCACAATGCTTGCTCTCAATATTATCCATACAGCTTACTTTGGAAAGACTTGGCAACGCCTCAAGTACAGGACATTGTTTAATAATCAGCTTTCTAATCTTTGTAAGATCATCGGTTCTTGCTATTGTTTGCAAATCTCTGCAGCTTTGTACAGACAGACTGATAAGTGTTGCTGGGAGTGTAATGCTCTGTAGCTTCTCACAATGCTTAATCGCAATATTATCCATGCAGCTCAGTTTGGAAAGAGTTGGCAATCCCTCAAGCTTTGGACAGTCTAATATAAACAGTTCTCTTAGCTCCATGAGCTCACCGGTTCCTTCTACTCGCTGCAAATCTCTACAACTTTGTACAGACAGTCTGATGAGTGTTGTTGGCAACATAATGTTCTGTATCTTCTCACAATACCTAATTTTAATTTCCTCCAAGCCGCTAATTGTGGCAAGATTTGACAACTCCTTAGGCTTAAGAGAATGACTTATATCTAGCCAACTATTCTCAAAGTTAGCTGACACACTTTTCAAATTTTGACAACCATCCAATTGAAGACATTTGAACTCCCCACATCCATCAATAATAATCCTCTCCAGGTAACCTAAACCACTCAAAACTGGCAACCCCTCAAGCTTCGGACAACCCCGAATCCTTAATTCTACAAGCTCTTCACAATCAAAATTTAGTGTTGTCAAATTTTGACAACTCTCCAACTCAAAATAATGCACGTTTATATTTTCAAATTTTATCCTCCAGAGACAGTTCATACCACTGAGAGTCAGATTTTCAAAGACTAGCTGGCTACAATGACAAATTTCTATTTCTTCAAGGCTGTCAAGTTTAGGTAAGCCTGAGACACTTTTTAAATGATTACAGTTTTTAATAATAATGACTTGCAGACCAGATGTTGCAACCACTGTTTTGAGTTTCTTACAATTTATAATCTCAAGATGTTTTAATGTCTCTACCCTTGTTAAATTTACTTCCATTAGGTTCTCCATGCCACGAAGTATGATTGACTTAAGGCTGGGGTAATGAATTCCACTAATTAATATCTTGGATACATGTGTTTCACCGTTAACATCTATCTCCATGAGCTCTTCAAGGCCGCTCACCGGGACAGAAACGCTACAGGAGTTTCCCCCATTTTCTAAACTATCTTTTGATATTCCAAATAAAACTGGAAACTCTGACAAAGAGGTTTGAGATATTTGCAGCTTTTTCAACTGAGAGGGTGCCTGAAATTCAAGATAAATAAATTTGTGTAAAGCTTTCAATGACGAAAAAATAAATTCTAGACAGTCATAACATAACGCATTCTACTAAAGCCATAACGGATACTCAATGTTTGAGAAAGAAGACCAAAACTATGTTATCAGAAACGAGAAATGAAAAATGAAACGGCAAGGCAACGTGACGAGAAACATGATATCTAAAGGTTGCGCATAAAAAACCGATATATATATATAAAATAATTTATATTAATAATAATATATAATAAAAATAAAAATTAAAAAATATAATTAATAATAATCTATAAATTAAGTTAACTACTTAAAAAAATTCAATTAAATTACTATTAAGTTAACTACTACTTAAAGAAAAAGTCTATAATAATCATAATAATCTATAAATTAAATTAATATCATTATTAACTAAAGATCTATAAAAATATATAACTTAACCTTAACTAGGACAGGTATTTATATGCAGTCCTCTAAATTGGGAAAAAGCTGGATAAATCTGATGTACTAAATTTAATTCTCAGCAATCACCGTGAAGACAACAACCGTGAAAAGGGAAACGAAATTTAAATAAGATGAACGAAATTTAAATCTAAGCAATCACTCTGAAACGGCCGTTCGCAACGGAAAACCCGTTTCGGCCGTCGAAACGCGAAACGGAGGTCATCCGTTGCGTTTCTGGCAACAGAGGACCAAAATACCTGTATGCAATTGCTCCACAATGATTTGAGTCGTCCCTTTGTGATTTTCAAAAACTGCAAATTTTGAAGAGGAATCCAGGAAGGAATGCTTGGAAGTTTTCCAAATTTTATCTCTTTCAGCTGGGAGGGAGCATGAAATTCAAGATAAATTTGCATTGAAGTATATTCCATTAGTGAAGATTTACTTTTCGATGGAGAACATCAAAATACCTGATCATCGCTCTGCTGCAAACTTCGGAAATACTGCAAGTTTTGATTATGAATCCATGAAGAATCAACACCGTCGAGCTCGAGCCATAGTAGGGAACCTGACTTCTGAAAACGATTATTTGATTGCCCTAAAAAGAATGTAACTTTAAAACCCATGGATTCGTCGAAAATGGAATGGGAACACCTGACATCAGTTTCGGCGAGTATTGATTTGAAACCCATTGATTCCTGCAGCGGCTCAAATTTCTATTTATGTGATAACAAAATATATGATTTGAAATGTTATAATACTAGAGAGAAAACGGTAGGGGCAACGAGCATACCAAAGATTTCAGATCTTGAGGACGCCAAAGGCGATGAGGAGGGCTATGCTCAAGAGCCATTTCTCTTCCCAAGTCCCTCAGATGGTCATGCATTCTCAGTTGAGGTCTCTGATATATCACATGGTCATACGTTCTCCGTTGAGGTCTCTGATATTCATAACCATGAACCTCTTTCTCTATAAGACACTTATCTCTAAGTGTTTGAATTGCATTGAGAGCATTCCACCCTGATCCCTCCAATATTTTCTCGGCTAAATCCGTTGGCTTGCCCACAAAAAAACAAGCAACATCCATGAAAACTTGTTTTTCTTCATCATCCAAGGAGTCAAAACTTATCCTCAGGCTTTGCTTTACGTCCCGATGCAGCATCTTACTAACTTTAGTCAATTCTGAGTGCCAATAATCCTTAGTTCTACCACGAACGTGCCGACCCAGAACCTGAAAAGAGAGAGGTAACCCTCCACACACAGACATGAATGCATCGACCATCGCCTCGTATCCTCTATGTGGAATAGATTGGTCGAAGGCATGCCAACAGAATAGTTCCCTCCCATCATCTCTCTTCATTCCTTTCAAACAATAACGATCTGTAATTCCTGCATTTATAAGCACCCCCTCGTCACGGGTTGTGACAATAACCAGACAATTATTAGATTTTCTTAATATATGCATGATCAAAAGAGCACTCAACTGCTTTACATGATCGATGTCATCTACCACAATTAGTGAGTTCAAATGGGGGCTCCTATCAAGATGATCTTTGAGATAGCTCATCCCTTCCTCTATACTTCTAAACCTCGGATCTTTAATGTCGAATAGCTCTTTTAGAAGCTTACATTGCAAACAAGGTAATTGATTTGTCACATCTGCTTCTCGCACATCAAACAGAAAACTTGATTTATTGTAATGCGATTTATATCTGTTAAACAACTCTTTGGCGAGAGTTGTCTTCCCGGCCCCACCCATGCCGAAAATGCCAACCGCCTTTGCCTCATCCTTCCCCTTCTTCAAGCTCAGCCCACACTTGTTCTCAATATCTTTTACAAGTCCATCAAGGGAATGCCTTTCAAAATCTTGAACAAGCTTGTCAAGCCCGACAGGGTAATCAGCAACATATAAACATGTTTTCCCCTGTACTTCTTTTTGCACAGCTTCTGCTAATTTTTGACAGTGCCAGTCACTGAAGCTATATAAAATAAGAGGAGAATGCCATCAGAAAAATCTTGAAACCAGAATTGAAGGATGGGAAAAAAGGGTAAGGTACAGTAATATTACCTGTTAATTTCTTCGCCTGCTATATATGAAATAGACTGAAGGGCTTCCTTCCACGTATTAAGCTTCTCCAGGTATCTGCCCTTCTCCTGATATTTAAGGAATGCATCAGCGTATTCTCCCTTTTCTATGTGTCGGAGGTCACTAGCCTTTACTTCATAAAAGACGGGGATAATTTTGGCCTGACTTTGTAACATGAGAACCAGTTCAGCCAAACACCAAGGGGACTCTGCGTATCTTTTGGAAAAGATGGCTATGTGTACTTTAGCAGACGAGATGGCTTTCTCAATAGTTGAAGGAAATGAGTCTCCAAGCTCCTTCTCTTCTGAATCGAGAAATGCCCTTATATGTAGATCTCTAAGGGAATTGTACAGCTCAGCAGCCAGAGTGAGTTTGACGTCGGGGCCTCTGTGGTTGATGAACACATCAAACACCCTGGAAGATTCAGAAACCATCCTTCTTTCGCCGTCAGGTACAATTCCAGAGAAAGCATTTAATTCCTGATTTTGCTGCTGTGATGATGAAGAAGACGCCATTGGTTCCGCTTCAAACCCTCAAAACCCGTTTCAAGAGTTAGACAGGGAAAGAGCGGGGCGAGTGGGATCTGATTGCAGTATGGGTAATAAAAGAGGAAGGGTCGAGCGAATGAAATAGAGCATCTTGTGCGATCAGTGCTTTCCGCTCGTTTTAAAGAGGAAACAGAAGAGAAACTGCTTGAAAACTAGACAAACCCCCAACCCGTACAAAGCAGGAGCTTCAATTCTTCCCTCGAAGCATCCCAAGCTGAAAAAGCAAAACGAAATTGCTTAGAAATTACGCCTCTGCGCTTTCGTGGAAACATCCAAGAGAAAGAAAGGACGGCAAATATGCCGACAAACCCGTACATGGACGGCAAGGAGTTTGGAATTCGTTTCGCTCAAGCATCCAAGGGAAAAGGCAAGGAAAATTCTTCGAATGGAGATTGGAGTCTGTCAAGGAGATTGGATTCTGTCGGCCACTTCTAAAGAGCTTCATCATGCCTGATGCTGTGTTTAAGGACACTGGCTATGGTGCAACATATTTGTATCTAGCCTCTGGTCCATCTGCATGCTCTATCTGACTGTACACTATCCTCTTTAACAACTGACATTTAATGACGCTGTCCTACGGGAGAGGACCCGGTAGTTGAACACGTGCCAATAGTTGTGATAGTAGTTCTTAACTTAATACCCATAGTTGTTGATTTAATATCCAATATTTTTGACAACATTGTACCAATGGTTGTGACTTTGAAGTTGTTTTTGCTAATCATGACTACCCATAATTGAATGAAATGTACCCTTTGTTCTAAAAAGCAGCCAATAGTGTGATGCCACATCAGCTGCACAACTATTGGGGTACCTAATTCACTATGATTGGTCTCACTTTTTTTTTGGGCTGTTTTGGACACCTTGGCAAAAAGCATGCTGAAGTGGCATCATATTTGATGATGTGGCTCTGAAACTTTAGTTATAAGCAGGAGACTTGCCAAGTAAGCTACTGTAAAAAAATGGGAGTGATTTAAAATTTCCACGTAGGTTTTTGAGAAGCCCGAAGTTAGGGTGCACAACTACTGGGTCCTCTCCCCTATTTACTTTAACTGTTAACTTAAAAAATATATGCATCCTCTATAAAATAATTTTGTTAAGTAAAAATTACGGGTTAACATTTTTTTATTTCAAGTGGAATGTAGATATATATTTTGTTTAATTTTAAATAATTTATTAGTAAGTTTTTATTTTTCAATTAAGTTTGTTATAAAATATTAAAAATTTTATAAAATCATTTTTAAAGAAATTAAAATTTAAGATTATTTTTTAAAATAAATTAAACTTTGAATTTATGTATTCAATTGGTAAAATTTTGAATTTGTTTATATGTATCAAATTTTAATTTATTTTTAAAAATAATATAAAACTTTAAAGTATGATTAGAATAGCGATTGAGGAAGTTATCAATGCCACATCAGTATGACTTAGATTTGGATTCCAGTCGAAATGGTGTAAGAGTTAGAACAGCAATAAAAATGCGCAAACAAGAATGCAAAAATAGAGTGCAGCGATTTATCATGGTTTGGCCAATAATGCCTACGTCCACACTGAGCAGGAGAATATGTTATTAATTCAGAACTACATACAAGTTACAGCGAATACAATTAATAAAGAGCTCCAAAGGAGACTCTTGATAAATCAGCAGAAGAAACCGAAGAAACATAGTCTCTTGGAGGGAACCATGAAGGCTGTTGAGCTTCATATCCCCAACAATCTCCCACTTGAAGATCAACCACTATTGTAACAAGCTATTCCCCTACTCTAATCCTTGCTATCACATGCTGGAAATGCCGAGAGAAGCTCGGCAAAACTCAAACTTCTCTTGTGTTACAACCTTCGTGAGGGCATCAACTGGATTTACTTTTGTGTCAATCTTGACGACTTGAAGTTTTTCTTCTTCAACCATATGTCGAATGTAATGATAACGCAAGTCAATGTGCTTCGAGCGTTGCTGAGATGTATGATGCTTGCTCATGAATATAGCACTATTGTTGTCACAAAAAAGATTAAAATCTGATTGTTGCAAGCCCAATTCCTTATACAAAATCTGCAACCATACCATCTCTTTTGCCCCCTCGGAGAGAGCCATGTATTCGGCTTCAATAGATGATTGGGCGACAGAATGTTGCAATCTAGAACCCCAACTGATGGTTGCCCCAGCAAATGTGAAAGCATAACCTGAGGTGGATCTCCGCTTGTCTAAATCTCCACCAAGATCCGAATCTATGAATCCTTGCAATGCTGGCTTAGCTGTCCCAAAACATAAAGAGAAAGCAAAAGTGCCTTTAAGATACCGGAGAATCCATTTAACCGCCTCCCAATGAGGCTTGCCAGGATTACTCATAAACCGGCTAACTACTCCCACTGCATGAGCAATATCCGAGCGAGTAGAAACCATAGCATACATAATGCTGCCAACCGCTGAAGTATAAGGGATTCCCTTCATGAATTATGTATCCTCGTGTGTTGTGGGACACATTTCAGCAGTCAAACGAAAATGAGATGCTAGAGGGACACAAACTACTTTGGCTTCCAGCATGCCAAATCTATCCACTACCTTCTCAATGTATTGCTTTTGAGATAACTAAAGTTTCCTCTTGGATCTATCCTGTGAAATGGTCATCCCAAGTATCCTCTTGGCTGCCCCCAAATCTTTCATTGCAAATCTACTTGCCAAATGCTTCTTCAGTTCATGAACAATCTTCATACTAGTTCTGGCAACTAGCATATCATCCACATATAGTAAAAGAATTACAAATTCACCTGTGGGCAACTATTTATAATAAACACATGGATCAGCCTCTGAATGTATGAACTTGTGCTCAATCATAAACTAATCGAATTTCTTGTACCATTGCCTTGGGGCCTGCTTCAGTCCATACAAGCTTCTCTTCAATCTGCAATAAAGATGCTCCTTCCCTTTTTTCACAAAGCCTTCTGGTTGCATCATATAAAGTTCTTCATCTACATCACCATGTAGGAACGCAGTCTTGACATCCAATTGCTCTAGCTCAAGATCCCATGCAGCAACCAAGCCTAAAATGGCTCTGATAGTAGTCATCTTGACTACCGGGGAGAAAATCTCATTGAAGTCGATGCCCTATTGCTGTCCATACCCTTTGACCACTAATTTGGCCTGATAACGAACCTTGCCGCCATCTTCTTGCTTAATTTTGTAAACCCATTTATTCTTGAGTGCTTGTCTATTTGGTGGGAAGGCCACCAAATCCCAAGTTTGATTTGTTGCCAACGAATCCATTTCTTCCCTCATGGCCTCTTGCCATTTCTGTGAATACGAAGCTCTGCAAGCAGCTTTGTAATTTACAGGCTCCAATTGATCGGACACTAGTAAGGATGGTTCTGCCTCCTCTGCAATCAATAACTCATAATCAGAGAACTTCGCTGGAGGTTTTCTCTATCGAGATGATCTTCTGAGTCCCTGATCAATTTCAAAATTTTGAGGATTACTATTTTCCTCATACCTATGGAGTGCAGTCGAATTTGAGTTATCATTGCCATTTTCCCCCAATTCTGCAGTGATCTCTAAATTGCTAACTGTAGGGGAGTTGAAATGATTATGACCAAGTGGGACCTACTCGTGTCTTTTAAACAGAGGGTATGCAGGGTCATTTTGTCTCTGCATGTGGTTGCTTGAGACAGAAGCATCTCCTCTCACCATGTGCGACATGTTTATCAACGTGGGCTGTGGGCTGTTGAATGCCTCCGCAGTTGCTGCTGGTTGGACGACGGTTGAAGGAGGCAGAGCAGCTACTGCTGCATTGTCCTCGCGTGGAGGAGAGACCCCCTCTGTTCCTGTTGCTAGAGGTGCGCGAGAGGATGGAGAAAAGTCCCTCGCAGTCTTTGCTGCTCTGTCCACGCATGGAAGGGGAGACATAACCCCCGCAGCTTCTACTGCTCCATACATGTGAGTAGAGGAATGAACCACAACAACATCTGTTGCTTGACTAGCGCAAGAAGAATTGGAGGTGCTTGGAAACACCACATTTGGTGTGTTGTCGTCATGCTCATTTGGAACAGAGAATTGATGCTCCCTTCCACCAGTGCCATTCCTGATATCTCTGTCACTTGAATTTGATGTTACAGAGATTGGTGAAAATAAATGTTCATTTGAAATGAACAATTGCTTACCACCATTTTGTGTCTGCGATACATTGTTTTTAAAAACAATTGTGGGCACATATTCTTCTTTTGATATTGATTGTGACAGTTGTCCTGGAAATGTCTGCTCATGGAAGACAACATCTCTGCTTCGAATGATTTTCTTCTCCTCTGGATCCCAAATATGAAACCCATATTGTTCTTCACCATAGCCCATGAAGATACCCCATTGTGATTTAAAATCCAACTTGGTTCTCTTTTATTTTGGCACATGAACAAAAACTTCACACCCAAACACCTGGATGTGAGAATATGAAATTCTCTTTCCTGACCACTCCTCCGAAATGCCAAACTCCAATCGTGATGAAGGACTCCGATTAATGAGATACACCGTTGTGTTACACGCCTCAACCCAAAATTCCTTACTCAGGCCGGCATTAGAGAGCATACATCGAGCTCTCTCAAGAATAGTTATGTTCAGCCTTTTCGATGCTCCATTTTCTTGTGGAGTAAATGGAACAACCTTGATTCGATGGATACCATTATCCACACAAAAAGAATCAAATTTCGAGGAGCAGAACTCTCCTCCATTATCACTTTTTAGACACTTAATCCTGTGTCCACTTTGATTTTCAACAAGGGGTTTAAAAACTTTAAATTTAGAGAAAATTTCTGATTTCCTAGAGAGCATATAAATCCAAATTTTTCTTGTATAGTCATCTAGAAAAGTAACGAAATAATTAGCCCCGCCAAAGGAGGTTACCTCAGTGGGTCCAAAGACATCCGTGTGAACAAGCTCCAAGGGTGTGCCCTTCTTCTCACGACCGGTCTTCAAAAAGCTGACCTGCCTCTGTTTGCCATAGAGACAATGTTTGCAAAATTCTATATCAATAGATTTCAGCCCCAACAGTTGATCTCTTTTCAACATTACATCGAGTCCTTTCCGACTCATGTGCTCGAGCCTTTGATGCCAAAGCTTTGAGTTTTTGTCCACCATTGTCATAGCAGCTCCCACTTCACCGTTACTTTCTAGAATATATAAACTCCCAACTTTATCTCCTTTTGCAACTATCAAAGATCCCTTTGTTATCTTCCATGTATTGGGATTGAAGAATGTATGGCAGCCTTGAGTATGAAGTTGACAAACAAAAATCAGATTTCTCTTCAATTTTGGAACATGTCGAACATCCTTTAAAAGCCATTGCCCTCCTCCATGTGATGGTGATAAAATATCACCTTTTCCAATAATGTCACAAGCATTATTGTCACCCAAATAAACTCTCCTGAAATTATCGTCTTGGTAATTTGTGAACAACTCCGTGCGTGAAGAAGCATGAAAGGATGCCCCGGAATCAAGTACCCCGATTCTGAAATAGTATCACTTGCAGAAAGAACTAAAATCCCTGGTTCATCCTTCTCATAAGCGGTATTAGCTTGACTATCCCACATCTTATCTTGTGCCCTTTTGTAAGCACGACAATTTTTCTTTGAGTGGCTTGGTTTTCCACAAAACCAGCAATCCCCTTTGCTTTCTTTCGAATCTATCCCTTTTGCAGACTTCGATCTTCCTCTATTGTTGGAGTTTCTACCTCTTTGATGGCTCCTACCTTTGTTGTTGATGCTTACTGTCATTAAGGCTTCACCGGATGAGGGAACATCACTCTTTCTTCTCATATCTTCACCGAGAAGAGTAGCTGCAACTTCATCATAAACTAACTTTTTCTTGCCGGGAAGCGATGTGCTTATGGTTGTTACAACTCCATCCCAACTAGCTGGAAGAGAACATAACAATAAGATAGCTTTGTTTTCATCACTTGGTGGCATGCCTACCGAATTCGCTTGACTGAGTAGAGTATTAAACTCATTGAGATGACTTGCCATATTACCACCATCCTTCATTTTGAGACTATAGAGTTTCTTCATGATGAAAACCTTGTTTGCAGTAGACGTCATTGCATAAGTAGTTTTTAGCTTGTCCCAAACTGCTTTTGTTGTTGTTTCTGTTGCAACATTAAATAACACATTTTTAGACAGCAAAAGAAAAATTGTCACCCTTGCCTTCCTGTCCATTGTTTCCCAATCCTCATCAGACATCGTGTCTGGTTGCTTCCATTTCCCCTCTAAAGCAAGCGCCAGATCTTGCTTAATTAATAGCGACTCCATTTGCACCTTCCACAGGCTGAAATTTTTGCCTGTAAATTTCTGCACTTTGAGCTCCTCCATGATCCCAAAATTTCAACCCTGAATTTTGAACAGCAATACCTTGCTCTGATACCAATTGTAAGAGTTAGAATAGCAATAAAAATGTGCAAACAAGAATGCAAAAATAGAGTACACCGATTTATCATGGTTCGGTCAATAATGCCTATGTCCACACTGAGTAGGAGAATATGTTATTAATTCAAAACTACATACAAGTTACAACGAATACAATTAATAAAGAGCTCCAAAGGAGACTCTTGATAAATCAACAGAAGAAATCGAAGAAATAGAGTCTCTTGGAGGGAACGATGAAGGCTATTGAGCTTCATATCCCCAACAAATGGGACACATAGATGGAGTCAGTGTGGACATTTAAACCACGAGGAGACCATTTGCTAAAAGCTAAGCAGAAAGTCAGGAATAATACCTTTTGGCAAGCTCCTTCGAAAGGGTGGGAAAAACTAGACTTTGACGAAGCTAGCAGAGGCAACCCAGGCAGGAGTGGCTCGGGGGTCGTCATACGAAACTACAAAGGCGAACCATTGCAAGGCTTAACAAGAAACATGGGAGTTACCACTAATAATGTGGCAGAGATCGCGACTTTGGAGGCAAGGATAGTATGGTGTGCGAAAGTTGGCATCAAGAAGCTAATTATAGAGGGAGACTCACAAATCATTTTAAACGACATTATGAGAAATACCTTTAATAACTGGAAACTGGCATGTTGGTTACCAAGGATAGAGGAGGCTCTGGAAAAGTTTGAAGATTTCTGATTCCAACATGTTTTCCGGGAAGGAAATAAGGCGGCAGATCACATGGCTAACTTGGGAATCTATTCAGAGATTGACTTAGACTTTGGCCAGGACGACCAAATCCCGATGGGTCTGCAAAATATTATTTTGACAGACAGTGGTGCTCTCCCAAAGGTAGGGATTGGATAAGGATGGAGGCTTTGATGGCTAGAGTCAGGAAGATGGACATCGTGACAGTGAGGAACATAGCTGCGTCAGTTGCAGGAAGGGGAAATTTATCATTTTAAACTCTGCAGAGTCAGTGGGTTTGATAGAAAGGCTAAGTCCAGTCCTATCAGAGAAGAGAGTCAGAACAGGTGGATGAAATATCTAGGGAGGGGGAATCCACCTAACCATATAAATAAAAATAAAACAATAAAATAGACCTGAAGGACTTAGAGAGATGAAAATCTCCTTCAAATTAAGTCTAGAGATCATCCAGTTTAGTAACAAAAAGGAAAAATTCCAAAGAATTAGTCGCAAAAAATAAATTTATCCTCTTAAGAAGAAAAAAAATCATTATTAGCATGAAAGATACTCATAGAAGCATAGTTATTGTTAGCCACTAATAGCTTCCACCATCTTATTTTGACAACCTTCTTTGCTGAAATAAAAAATTCTACCAAGTGTTCCAGAGATAATGTTTAGATTGATTATTCCAATCCCCTTAGCAACTTTTCCCCAATTGTGGGAAACCACCACATGCTTACCCACCTCCAACACCCATGCAAGTTGACCTATAATTTGAAGAAGAGTAGAAAAGACTAGTTTATACACTACCCCATCTTGGAGATGTGAATCACCAATATATGTTGCACAAGATACATAATAACTTGTTTCAAATCCTTACCATCCATATTAGATAATCTAGAATATTGCTCTTCCAATGACTCCTCTAAATGACAACATTCAATACCAAATGTTTAATCCATAAAAAATGTCTAAAAGAAAGAAATAAGTGCGAAGTAGATCTTGGTACCAAGAAAATCACAACATGCACCTTGTGAGAAGGTAGAAACTCACATGTAATTATGAAAATAATATATATGTATTAGAATATAATTATGTGCACATATATATGATGTGTGTTTGTGTGTGTGGCTACAACATTTTAACGTAACCCTTACTACTATGGAGATAATCATTTGACAAAAAAATAAAACCCTCCATGCCATGTATATAATCACGTGAACATATGCAAAATTATGTATAGAGATGATTATATACATACATACATATCCTTGTCCACATATATATAATCATACCCTTCATGACATACAGAGAATTATTTCTGTACAGATATGCATGAGATATATAATGACACACACATATATGTACAAATTAATGAAACCCTCGTTAACATTGAAACAATAATTTCACACTCAAATAAAACCATCAATGACATTTAGATAATTATAGAGATGTGGAAGTACACAAGACAAAATTGCACCATTTTAATGTAACTCTTTACATGCATAAGGATAATCATTTAACAACAAATTGAAACCCTCCACAACTTATACCAAACAATAAACATGTTAATAAAACTCATGGTGTCATTGATAGAATCATTTGACAATTGAATGAAACCCTTGACGACATGGATGTAATCATTGAGATAACAAAAGGCCCGAGGCCATACAAAAATAATGCAATCATTGAAGAAAAATCCTAAATGCCATTTGAAAAAATAATAACAAAATAAATAAAAATACATGTACGAAGAAGTAGATTTCATCACTTTAATGTAACCCTTTATGGATAAGGATAATCAGTTAACAACAAAATGAAGCCCTCTGTAACATATACCAAATTCTAAACATTTTAATGAAACCCACAACACCATTGAGAAAATCATTTCATAGTCAAATGAAACCCTCAACGACATTGAGACAATCATTGAGATAATTTCATCACTATACATATAATACACGAAGTATGCTTGATGGGTGCACATTACCTAGTGGTTGTAGAGTGGAGGTCAAATAGTTGTAGAGTGAAGGCTTCATGGGGGAACGAGGGCGCCAAAGAAAAAATGCACAAAGGTGTTGAAAGCTTTCATTTTTAGGGTTCCAAAATGCTTGGACATGTATGTGGCTAATGGTGGGCCTAAAAAAACAGATGGGGGATTTAGTGGCACCCCTTTCCTAACACAAAAGTGAAACAAGTGAATGGGCCCATACACTTCAACACTTGCAATTAGGTACTTTTTAATTTAAAAATTAGGGTTTTAAAAAAAATTATTGGATCTGTAATGAGTGGCTATTAGCATCATGAAGGTTTTGTATCAATTGACATTTTTTTAACCACTTTTAGACCCTTTCATGCATAATGTCTTGTGTAGAGTGCATCATTGTTACCTAGAAATTGAAACCTTAATTTTAACAGATAAATAACATACAATAACATCTAAAAAACATCAAAAAATTTAACAGATAAATAGCATACAATAACATCTAAAAAACATCAAAATCCAGCATAATTTGTTATCTCAGTCCACTAGTAATATATTTAAATAAGAGTTAAGGTTGAAATGTCTTAGGTTGGAAGCAACTGCCAATTCTGCAACAATCAAAGCATTAGCCATATAATTAGATAACTTACCAAGGGAACACTTGTATATTTAATTTTTCTCTGAAAAAGTGTCCCCTTGGTAAGTTTTTTTTTGAAAAAGTGTCCCCCTGTAAGTTATCTAATTATATAGCTGCATAGCCGCTGCCTTAGCCATTAGCAACTGTCAGTTCTGCAAAAGAAAGTGCGAAGCAACTGTCAGTTCTGCAACAATCAACAAATTTTTTGTTTGTTCAACATGGTAAACGTCCATTTCAGAGAAACGAAGAAAGCGCAGAGATTGCGTGGAGAAGCAAATTACCTAGAAATGCCAGAACCGCGTTTATAATCTCTATCTATCAATGACATGACCACACAATTATTACACGACACGACATGACAACGATGATTTGATTCCTATCTCTAATCTTTTGACTGAGATGAATGTTACATCAAATTCATTGACAGAAAAGCGCGTGGGAAGAGAATTAGTGCAGGACATACATCGTGAAGCGCGTCAAAATGACTATACAAATCATTTTACTTGGACCTCACATAGATCAAGAGGGATAAAGCGGGGAAGCGTGCACGCTACTCCTGCTTTCGCGGTATCTGGACTCCATTCCTCATTCCATTTTCATTTTCATTTTCATTTCGCTGTATGTGGGATCCATGCATAGTAACGCGGTATGTGGATTCCATGCATAGTAAGAGTCCACTAATCCTCTTATACGGGACGGAGAAAAATGACAATTTCCCTGTCTTTTATTAGTTCCTGCCATAGGCAGGATACTATAGCATCCATAGATGTCAATTTGCTATACCAATCAGTTTTTTGAATTTTTGCAATTTCCTGTACATTTAAAATGTTCCTATTTTTATTAACATATATTGAAATTTCAAAAAATGATTTTCCCCATTTTTTAATTGGTTCTTACTATGAACAGTCATGGTAGCAGATGTTTATGAATTTGCCAACAATTCTAAATTGAAATATTTTACTACGACCTTTATCGTTCACCCCTCTGATCATATCAGCATTGTACTCTTTTAAAGTTGTGGACGAAATACCAAATACAGTGTGTACAGGTGGAAGTTTTAATTAGCAGATCTGCGAAATCTGAAAAAAATAATGGGCCTATGCAGCTTTTGACAATATTGGCAGCACAAATTTTGCATTCAAATTAGCTGTTAACAGGTACTTGTAAGGGTATTGATTGTGAGGATGCAGATCTTTGGAGAAATCAAAGGAAAATTCTACCAGCAACCATCTAGCCAGGCAAGTGAGAAGATAAATATGCATTTAACAAAGCTGCCAAGAAGGACTTTCTCGGGCCTCTTCCAACTCTCAAATTTAATGCAATTTGCTAGAACAATCTAATCGTATTAAATGATGTTCAGTTGAATTAAAAATTAAGACAACCTGTACACTCTCATTGTTTAGAGTCTCTTTCATAGTTTAGTAGCTTTTTGAAGACCATGGTAGCAATCAGATAAGCGCTGCTTCTGTTTTCATTCTTTCCGCTCATTCTGTTTTCATTCTCTCCAAGTTGGAACAATCATTCACAAATTTGATAAAGCCTGAAAGATTAATTTTTCCTATCGGGCAAATGTTTGATTTATGCTAGTTTTTTCACAATAAATAATATTATGGGAAAACATTGTTTCGGGAGCTTCTCTAATTAATTTGTCGTGGACAATAATATTTGGTGAAGTAATACTTGTGCATTTTCTTTGGGCACGAGTTACATTCTCCACCAGAACAACACAGTAAACAAATGTTTATCGTGCGAATTTGGATGCGGTGAAAATACTAATATTTGAAGGAATACAGACCAACTTGGTGACAAGTATCTTTGGAAATTAATGTGTGGTCGATTTTTCATGGTTTGCAGCGGTAGTGGATTCAAACCATTTTTGCCATTCTAAGCCGTTAGGAAATTCCGAGTATGTTCGAGCTGTGTGATTGAAGAGTTTCTTTGCAGAATGTCTGGAAGTGTGGTGGCTTATTTCACTATGCATGGAAGCTGGATGGTATTTATGAGTTGTGCATAAATTAAATAGAGTCGTTTCCCTTGTATGGCTCAGGCGTGAGACATTCAGCAAGTCGCATGACGAAGTCTAGGGCTGTTGAATTAGCAGATGGGTTGGGAGCTCCATTTGGAACTAAGGTGTGCTGTGTTTCTTGAAGATTCTGGAAAGAGAAGTCTTGGCGTGGAATTCTCTATTGGTGCTTGGGTGAGAATCAGGGCTTACAAACATCTTGAATAAGTGTGATTGCCGAAGATGGTATGGTGTATGATTTTTTTCATAAATAAGAGGCCGAAATCGAGAAAGTTTTGATTCATATTAAAATATAAGGAGAATATACAAGATCTAAAATCTATCAAATGCCCTTAAAACAGATAGAACCATCCCAAAATGAAGAACTAGGGCATCTGAAAGCAACCTCAAACCAGGTTGTTTGACATGAAGATTAGAAGGAAAAGCAAAAAACCCTAAGCTAAAACTTAAAGTCTGCAGGGTGGGGGAAAACAAAGGCAGCCATAGTAATGCTGCTACAACTTGCAACCAAAATAGGGTTTAAATTAATACATATCTGGCAAAAACGGTATGGTCTATGTTAACTACAGCACTATCAGATTTTAGTCCTTTGAACATACATAGTGCATACCTGTGCATTCATGGCCAGTTGCTGGGCAACAAACAAATGTTTCAGTATATTGGGTACTTTTTAGAGGTTAGGAAAGAATTAAATTCCTCATGTATTTTATGAAATATACATTATATGCAAGTTATTATTAGAATCTGGTTTAATCACAGAATTCAGAATTGTTTATGTTCTTGCTCCATTACTCTTGAATGAATATACATGAATGCCAAACATTTCAATCTGCCCACAAAATAGGATTTCATTTTCTACAAGGAATTGGAATTAAACATGATAGAGAAGTTTTCATGGCTGTGCAAATAAAATATACTTCATTATTTAAGGTCAGAATTTGGATACTTGTTCTTTGGTATCTGCTGTAGAAAAGAATCAGGTCTGCTGTGATACAAATCTCTGTTATGAACAGCAAGTTGGAGTATGCCATAGTTTGGGGAGTATTGTTCTTTGCTTGCAATTCATATTCTCGTTTAAGCATCAAATTGAAGACCGAGCTTCTGAAACAGGAGTTGACTCACAAATCAGAATCTCCCCAAAGCTTGCAGTAAACTACATATAATAGGAGGAATGCAAACTGTTTGACAAAATTCCTATAGAGGAAAAGTTAGAAGTTGACTCAAAATCCAATGGCCTATAGTCAAAATTTGGTAAGGGGTGGTATTCTATATCTTGTGTGTAAGGATTTGGGAGTTACATAGTTATCGGAAAGAGACAAGCAATACTGGATACCGGAATTCTTTTGGCTGTCAAAGATTCTAGACTGCTATTGAAACAAGGGGTGTTCTTATAGTGTATTGTTGTATCATCAATTTCTTCTAAGCACTAGATTAAATAGAAGGAAATATTCCAAATAACTTTTCATATTAGTTTGCAAACAATTTGATGGAATACCTCAAAAAAGGGGGAAAATTCTTGGGAGCTTTCAAGCAGGGGTCTGTATAGTTCCAAAGGCAAATTTCCTGCCAACCTTTAGGGTGATCCACGTTGTTTTCAAGCATGGCTAGAGAAGATAGGAAACAATTGGCAAGATCACTCTATGAAGCAGTTAGCAAGATCACTAATCAATTTCAATCGAGGGATGATGTCTTGAACACACTTAAAAGGGTGGAAGACTGTTTGATCCTTGTTGATCAGTCACCTTGTGAAGTGATATAGATAGCTCTAACTCCTACAATGGCCTCCTTAAATCAACAAAATTTGGTATGTTTGTTAAGGGTGACCTAATAATTAGCTTGATCTTATATGCTTAGCTTTCAATATTATGTTTACAATTTTGTTTCTTGTTGCTCACTTAATTTGCCATTTGTTCTTAGTGTTCTTTCATTATCTACTTTTACTATGGCAAAAGTAATATACATTCATGTATCATTAACATTACAGTTTCAATATTTTATTCTAGTTCATTACCCTTTTGTCAATAGTAATTATGATCTATGTGACTTTAAATTAATAAATCAAACATAACAATTAATATCATCTTATTTGTAAAAACTTTTAATGTATTACATTTAAATTTTTGGAAACAATATACAATAACAAAATGCATAATAGCTATTTTACTATTGCATATGCAAATAAAATACAACACTTTTTACTCAAAATTTTTAAAAATGAAAAATTTAGCTAAGTATAGGCCTCGTGCAATAACAATATGTAACACTTCGACTACAAACTTCTATGTTGAAAGTAAAGCTCTCTTTTCAAAGATCTCTTTGACAAAGAGATAAGTTTTAGAAGAAAAGAGGAAGGAATAAGCTCTCTCAAAGACCACCTATCGAGGGCTCCAAGTTTAAGCTCTCTAATTATTGTAGACGATATCGATCATGTAGATCAGTTAAATGCTCTACTGGACTAGGATTTCTTAAATAAATCTGGCAATTGTCTAGTAATTGTCAATGCGCCCTCAGAGCTGAAAGAGTCGCAAATTTGTCAATGTTCGGCGCTTGAAGAGCTGAGGCGAGAACTTCTGAGCTTCCTGAAAAATATTTACATCCGAAAGTGTGAATATTTGAGAAGTGTGTCGGGAATATCTAATCTTGCAAGCCTTTTCTAACTGTAGCAAGCTAGTCCTTGAGAACTTGACTCTCAATGATATGAAGTTGCTGAAGAGTATAACATTTGATAGAGGGGTAGATTTGAAATATTTTAGGTTGGATGGTTGTCCAATGTTGAAAAAAATACTGTATGCTTATAACAAGCTAATAGAATATTTAAGCATTCATGACTGTCTGGAGCTTAATGCCATGCCATATTTTATAAGTTCAAGTTGCGAAGAGAGTATTATAATTGATGGATGTGGGAATTTAGAATATCTTCAATTGAGCGGCTGTATGTAGATTCATTTATAAAGTTTGGATTGTATTTTATAAGAATGGAACAATATATTTGAGAGGAACTTAGTCATTTTTAATGTAGAATTAGTATACAGAAATTATTTACTTGTAGGAGTAAATATTATTGTTATTTTTAAATTAAAATAATTTTTTTGTTGAAGAATTTTTTTTTTCCTATAGTAAAAGATACGTAAGTTTAATATTTTCATTACAATATTAGATCATTTTCAAGTTGAAGTTTCACAATGTTCTAAGAAATGAAAAGTTTTCTAATCTTTTCAATTATTTATGAAAAGACTTATAAGATATGGGTTAAAAAATTATTAAAATAGGGTTAAGAAATGATAATTTAGAATGATGTTTTTAATAAAAAAAATATTAGTTTTTATTAATTTTAGTAATTATTTGTATTTTAAAAAATTATTTTAATTAATAATAATGATATTCATAGCAAATTAATTTTTAAAAATTAATGTTAATATTTTTCAATGTCAAACAACACTCAACGAGTTATGTGTACAAAGGTATAGAGATTTGTAACAATAGTAACAATAGCCTGTGATTTTACAAAGCTTATATGACTGATTATTAAAGATTCTTTTGAACTTGAGTTGCCAAGTCTTACCAAAGCTAGTTGGTTGGAGAAATCAAGATTGGATCCTTTGACATGCTGCATAAAATAGCGAATATTGATGAGTTCATATAACAAAATATATCAGACTTAGTTATTGCAACAATGAATTAATATAGAATTACATTCATAAGTTGAAGTAAATGATTTTAGTGATTCTTTTTAGTAGGCAATCATAAATTTTATTTTTAACATTGGTGTTCTTAAATCTTATTATTGACCTTTGTTCTCCTATGATAGACAATATTTTCATTATTTTTTAAAGGTTTTAATCTATATGTAGTGTTGTAAATTTTACACCTTTATTTAAGGTATCCAATTTCACACTCTCCTAGCATAACTTTTAATATTTATCATTCCTTTATTCATTGTAGGACCTTTAATTATATAAATTAATATTATGATTCCTCTTTCACTTTAATTGATCAACACTTTATTATTTGGGTCCTTAATTCTAGGCGTGTCCTTTATTTTAATTCATTTTAGCTCCCCCTTCATTTAAATTTTGAGGACACATTTTCCACATATACACATCACATCTCTTTGAATAAATAATTTTGGGGCATGTAGACCCTATTATCTCTTCTTCCTAAAAAAATTTAACACTTTAATCAAGACTACATCAGTCGAGACGACCTAGACCTGTACTTTTATTCCCAAAATTTTAGGATGATAATATGATGGTCCTTTCCATAACTACCCTCAATAAAAAATATAATAACCCTAGGTCAGCCAAAAGACAACTTTACTTTGATACCCCTATATGATGCCTCATTCTCAATTCATTTCTACACCCCTCATCAACAACTCATTATTACAACTCTACAATATGATATTTGATCCAAAGAGAAGTAGACTACATTCAACGCATCTTCAATCATTTTTTCAATTATAAATTCAAGATGATATATCATGTTATCACATTAAAACAAAGAGGAGTTAACCTAAGAAAACTGCATCATAAATTGAAGGTGTACTCATTTCCAATCAAGCATTTGAATTCAAATTTATATTTCATTTCATTATTATTGTAGGCTTGAGTCTCAAAATGGGGTATGACTAAGGAAATCCCTTATATAGCCCCAAACACAATTTTTCTCCTTTTTGAATCAAAAGGAAAAAAAAGTGATCAAAAGACCTAAATAGACCTTCTCTCTCAAGTTTGACACCAAAATCCTTATCAAAGGCACTTGGGATGCCCTTGTCCTAGTTAGGGGTTGATGTAGAGAATAGTGGTCCAACCAATTTGTCATATGTACTAAGGAATGATTCTTCAACCTAACAGTGAGATACAACTTCTCACATCAAGCTTATTCCTTCAAGTCACTGTTTTGATTCAATTTCCTTGGATCAACATCTAAACCCCTCAACTGATCATCTAACCCTCAAATTCACTCAATGACTCTCTCAAGACCTTTAATAGTCAAATCCTATCATAAACTACTCCTTCCAACTACTATGTTCCACATGTTAATATTTATCAACCTCTAATCACCTCTAAGTGTTAATCGCTTGACATTTCTAATTGTCTTCTTGAGTTCCTTATTCCTTTTCTCTATTACCATATACTTGACTACATGAACATCTTCTTCCAATAAATTATGACAACATACCAATCTTCTAAACACACTTTGTACCCTTCTTTTTCTTCACTAATCCCATACAACTTCATTTTCCAAGGCTATCAAGTCTACAAACATATCTTTTACCCACATTACTGGACCCTAAACACTAAGATTCTTATCACTAAGATTCTTATCAATAAGATTCTCCTCCTCATTGGTCCATCATCCTATGATAGAAACTCTTACCTTCCATATTCAAGACTTTTCCCATACAATTCCCAACATTCATTTATCCAACTATTTGATTCTACCAATTAGGATCCACTCCTAAGAACCCATTGTCATACTTAATACATGCACCTATATCTCTGCAATAAATAATCAATTAATTAGTCTTCCAAGATCCACAACCCCTACCAAACTCTTGAATTATCTTAAATTCTCTAAAACACTCCTCTTATCTTCCTAATACTCATCACAACATTCCACATTACACTTGTGTGGAAAAAATCCCTCTCTCTATTCTTTCATTATTCTAAGATAGTGTACAGTCACTTGTCTCTACTCAATCCACATGGAACATCTTGCATGGTTCCCTGTAGCCACAATAGATTGTTGTACACTCCCTTCCCCATCCTTATTTTAAATACGGGGCTTGGATCATTCATAATATTAGAATACATTACACCCATTCCACTTCTCATCATTGGGTTTACCCATCCTTTATAGAATTATATCAACCTATGAACTCAAACACTACCCTTCTAATTACCCCATAAACATATTTTTTCGGTTGAACTCCTAATTCATATGTTGTCAACATGAATAAAAAATGTGTTAATGTGACAATTTATAATGTTTTGTCATTCTATCATTGTGTATTGTCTCATTATATTCAAATAGTCTCTCATAGACCTTATAAACTCAAAATATAAACTAAATCCCTACTTCTACCCTTAATCCTCATTTTATCCCTTACTAGGCCAAATTTTCCAACCTTGGAAATATTTGAATATATTGATACATTTTCATCCTCATTACATTCAAATGGATGTAATGACCATGATTATGTATCATAAAATTGCCCTTTAGGCCTTATTTGATCTTCATAATTCATGAGTCCTCAATTGACTCATATTGCTCCTCTAAATGTCCTAGTGCTCCTACACCATAGTCCCCACCTTTGAAAATATTCCAAGTCCCTTGGAAGTACCTACAACAAAAAGACATTAGACAACAATTTCATCTTGACCCCAAGCTTGAAAATATCATCTTGTTACCAACTTATCCTTGCTTGGATCTTCCCTTCATGGATGGTCATTCCAAGGCAATGTGAACCCGTGTTGTTGTTAACTGTTCATCATCATGTCAGACAGCTTCATCTTCAATATTGTTACTTCACATACCAGAAAACTCATCCAATGTACCACCCAAAGGTACTCTCCCATCTTGTCATCAATGTGCAATAGCTCCATGCTTGGAGCATACACCATACCTTCATCCTCATGGCCCACAAACTCAACCAAATCATCCTTAGTCTCCTCCTCTGAGACCAAACAAGAATTCTTAATTTGAACCACTTCCTCCTATTATTCTTCTTAGTATTCCAAACTATCATCTACCTTTAAGGCTGCTTCATCAACCTCTACACATCTTTCTTCTACAGTAGTACTTTGCACAATGTTCCTCTTTTCTAGTATACTTTTCACGAGCCTAACCATCATATTTCTCCCATTCAAGTGCCAAATCTTGGCTTCATCTACTGGTCAAAGAACTCCAACTAGGTCCTCCACTTTTCTTCCCACTTATCAGTGTCCCTCTTATCCTTCTCTAAGATTTCTTCATTTTTCTTCAACTTCTCTTCATTCTCCTCTAATGACCTCTTTATACTTCTTATCTCATCTTGTATCTTTTGCCCCTCTCTTTACTCCTCTTGTTTCCTTCCTTTTTATTCCTCTCTTTTATTTATTCCATTATTCAAGAGTCCTTTCAACTCTTTGAACGCCTCTAGAATTTCTATATCTGACTTTGTCATAGCCATCTAGTGCCTATCCTAGGCTCCCACTCTCAACTATCTAAACACATATCCTAGATCTTCTCGCTTTGCTACCACTATGATGCATAGCAAAATGGTTCAATGCAGTTTTTATATGCTCTAGGGAATGATTCTTCAACCTAGTAGTTAGATACAACTTCTCACCTCAAGATTATTCCCTCAAGTCACTTTTCTGATTCAACTTTATTGGATAAACATCTTGTTAGAAAGTAAAGTCCACCAAGATAACTGAGAGGGGGGCCCGGGGGGGGGGGGGGGGGGGGGGGGGGGGGGGGGTGAATCAGTCATCTGATAATTAAAATTTTTATCAACTTCAACAACATTTAACCATGTAAGCAATATAATTACCAACCATAGAAAGATATTCATACACAATAACACATTGACACAAGATATGTTGACTAGGGAACCTCTTGATCAAAGAGTAAAGCCCGGTGGGAATGATGCCCACAAAAGATGCACTAATATGAATATTCATTGTGAAAGGATGGACTCTATTAAGAGTCTTATGAAATACATTCAGTACATATGAATCCCTATTAGGAGATTTTGAATCTCTGTTAAAAGATTATAACCCTGTTAAGAGTTATGGAAGACAGATGGACCCACTACCCAAACAACTTCAATGGCAAGATCACTAAACACACTATCCAACTGATCTCTAGATTATTCAATAGAATAATAAAAAATATGTTACCTCCTCTTGTTAAAATAATAACAAAATAAAGAGAGACAAGAAATTGTTTAATGTAATGAGCAAGGAATAAGAAGATTTACCATGAATTAACACAAAACTAGGAGCATTCACCAAAGACAAAAGAAACAAAGGAGACAATATTTTTAAGGGGGAAAAGCATAAAAAAACCCCATGATATAATAAATGTGGCAAAAATGCCTAAGAATGAGAGAGAGAGAGAGAGAGAGAGAGAGCTTAGCTCATACAATAGTGTTCAAGAAGAAGAATAATCTCTTGTGTAGAGAGAAGGAGAGCCATCTCTTTTAATAGAGATGTGAGAAAGGAGTTACTTGTAACTTCCATTTCTATGTATGCCACATTTCACTAGTGTGTGAGACAAGTGTAGGATTCCTCATAAGGAGGAATATCTATTTTCCTTAATAAATGAATTACAAATATGACATGTCCTCCCACTTGGACTAGAGGAAAAATACAATAGGATACCTTGGTTTATCCTTACATATTTACCAAGGAAAGATTAAATTCTAACACCCCCCTTTAATCTTTACTTGGGGGTTTACAATCAAAGGGTTTTAAACCCAAATTTGTACAATAAATCTAGAATTTCTCTCTAGAGAGAGGCTTTTTCAAGATATCTGCAACTTGATCTTCTCATTTGTAGAAGATGAGGGACACTTTTCTATCTTGAATGTGTTATCTGATGAAGTGATGATGGAGAGAAATGTGCTTAGATCTTGCATGGAAAACTGGACTCTTTGCTAAGGCAATTGCACTTTGATTATCATAGTTTAAAGGTGTGGGTTCTTGTTGAGGTAGACCCAAATCTTCAAGTATTCTTCTAAGGCATAGAGTTTCTTTAGAGGTAGTAGTACATCCTTTATATTCAGCCTTAGTAGAACATAATGAAATTGATTGTTTCTTTTTACTTTTCCAAGAAATTGCACCTGAACCAAGGAAAAAATAGTAACCACTAGTGGATCTCCCATCATTGGGGTCACCTCCTAGATCTGAATCAGAATAACCTTTAAGAGTAAAATCAGCATTGGCATCATAAAATAAAGCATAATTTAGATTACCTTTAAGGTACCTTAGGATTCTTTTAGCAACTTTTAAGTGAGATTGTTGAGGTTTAGACATGTATCTAGAAACTAAGCCTACACTATAAGATAAATCAGGTCTAGTGAGGGTTAGATAAATTAAACTACCTACAAGTTCTCTATAAGAAGTAGCATCTATGAAAGGAGATTGCATCTCTATCATTAACTTAGTTCCTGATTCACAAGGAATAGAGACATCATTAGCATTAGTCATATCAAATCTTTGTAAGAGATCTTGAGCATACTTAGATTGAGAAACAAATATACCATTAGAAGTTTTCCAAATTTTCATGCCTAAGAAGTAGTGCAAGATGCCTAAATCTGTCATTTGAAAGTTTTGATTGAGTTGAAATTTAATTTCAGAAAGTAAATGAGTAGAGCTGGAGGTAAGGATTAAATCATCAACATATAAGATAATAATAACAATGTCATTTTCAGTATGCTTGATATACAAGTTTGGATCATTTTTACTTCTATCAAAACCTTGAGAAATGAAGAAAGAATTGATTTTAGAATACCATTCTCTAGGAGATTGTTTTAAACCATAAATAGACTTCTTGAGTTTACATACTAAATGTTCATTACCTTGTTGAATAAAACCAGGAGGTTGAGACATATAGATTTTTTCATGCAAATCGCCATTTAAAAAGGCACTTTTAACATCCATTTGGTGAATAGGCCAATTCATTTTTACAACTAAAGCAAGAACAACTTTAATGGTAGGAATTTTTGCAACAGGAGCAAAGGTTTCATTATAGTCTATTCCTTCAACTTGAGAAAAGCCATGTACAACTAGTCTAGCCTTAAATTTACTAATCTCATTATTGGAATTTAACTTAGTTTTATATAACCATTTACAAGAAACCAGATTTTTACCATGAGGTAAAGGAACAAGATCCCAAGTGTTATTAGAAATCAAAGAGTCATATTCTTCTTGCATAGTAGTTTTCCAATGAGGTTGATTTTTAGCTTGATCAAAGGTTTGAGGATCATTAGATTTAGAGAGAGAAGTCATAAGAGCATAATTGTAGTAGTTTATCCTTCTAGGTTTAAGTCCACCCATTCTAGAAATGTAATAATCACCTTCATTAAGTAAATCTTTAAACCATTTAGGATTTCTCCTAGAATTAACAGAAATATTACTAGGAGTAAATAGATTATTACCATCATCATCATCATCATCACTACTACTACTAGAAGGAACAAAATCATTAGAAGGAGTATCATTACTATCTTTATGTTCATCATTATCCTTTTGAAGAGTATTAGTATTATCCTTAGTGTTAGGAGCAGAAACAGAAGGAACAAAAACATTATGAGAAAAAATGTGAGGAATAGGGTTGAGAGACGGAGGTTGGTCCTCCACAAGAACTATGTTGCTGTGACTAAAATCAGAATCTAAAATTTGAGAATAGTCATGGACACCATTTTCAGCAATGCAAACATCTCAAGCTATATGAACTTTATTAGTAAGAGGATCATAAACTCTATAACCTTTAGTGTTCTCAGAATAGCCAACAAATATATGAGGTGAGGATTTAGGATCTAAATTTTTCCTTTTCTATTTAGGTGTGTGAACATAAGCAGTGGAGCCAAAAATCTGTAAATGAGACAAGTTGGGTTTTCTTCTTGACCAAGTTTCTTCTGGAGTTTTATTTGGTAGGGCCTTAGTAGGAGTTCTATTAAGAATATAGGTGGCACATGCCATGGCTTCATCCCAAAATTTATAATCCATATTTCTAGCATGTTAAAAACATCTAGCCATTTCTACTATTGTTCTATGCTTTTGTTCTGCCACACCATTTTGTTCTGGTGTATAAGGAATGGTAAGCTCATGTTTAATACCAAAAGATCTTAAGTAAGAATAGAAAGCATGATTAACATATTCAGTACCATTATCAGTCCTAAGAATCTGAATTTTACAACCACTTTGTCTTTCTACAAAAACATGAAATTCAACAAAAATATCAAGGACTTGATCTTTACTATGTAAGAAATAAATCCAAGTTCTAGGAGAATAATCATCAACAAAAGTCAAAGCATATTTAGAGCCTGAAATAGAAGTATTTTCCATAGGACCTAAAAGATCACTATGAATGAGAACTAACTTATTATTAGCTCTCCAAGATGATTTATGGGGAAAAGATTCTCTATGCATTTTACCACTCATACATCCATTGTAATCAAACTTAGGAGTAAACTTAGGTATCCCATCTACCATATTTTCTTTTTGCATTAAAGAGATATAATCAGAATTTAAATGTCCTAGCCTCTCATGCCAAATGTGAAAATCAACAGTAGTGAGTAATGAATATCTAGGAGAGGTAAATTGATAACATTTAAAGAGATTATCATCATCTAATTTAGCATTAGCAACTATCTGATTAGTATTGGGATCAATGATATGGCAAATATTTTATGGAACTCAACCTTATATAATCTTGACATAATTGTGGAACAGAAATAAGGTTAGCTTTCAAATCAAGAACATAAAGCACATCATGTAATTTACCATTTGGAACAGAAACATTACCAGTTCCTTCAACTTGACAACAATAATTATCAGCTAAAGAAATAGGAATATTCATAGAATCAGGTCGTAAAGAATCAAAGACTTCCTTATGAGATGTAACATGTTGAGATGCACCACTATCAATAATTCATTCAAGTGGTTTAGAAGCATTAAAATAGATAGTAAAAGCAGAACGAGATTGATTTCCATTAGGTTTTCCATTTGAGTAGTTTTGAGAATTATGTTGATCATCCTTTTGTTTCTTAAAACAGTTATGTATTAAGTGACCATCTTTACCACAATAGGTGCAATGTGGCCTATTTGAATGATTACTATTATGATAGTTATTGGAAGGCCTAGAATTGTAATGATCATTAAATTTTTGGCCTGAGTTATTATTTGAATTATTAGTATTGTTAGATCTTTGATAATTTTGGTTATTTTGATTAGTGTTAGAAGATCTATTGTTATTGTGACTTTGAGAGACATATGCATGTTCGTGAGTTTTAAGTATGCCAAATTGAATTAATTTTTCTTCTTCTTGACTCAACATATTTTGAAAGATGACATAAGTTAATTGAGATACTAAAGAAGGAATAGATAACTGAGAGTAAATATTTGTAATAAACTATTGGAACTATCTAGGCAAACATTTACGAATAATTATGTGGATTATCCTTAAATCGGAGAGATGAACTTGTAAAACAATTAGTAAAACTTTAATTAAATCAAACTTGAGCAAGAAATCATCAATAGAGTTGAAGTCGGTATACCTGAGGTCTTCAAGTTGGTCTTGAAGCTGGATTTTTTGAGTCTCATCTACACTGTCATAAGTATTTTTCAGGATGTCCCAAGCTTGATGGGCTTCTGTACAAGTAGAAATTAAGACATACAATTCGGGACTTAAGGAGATCCCGATTAAACCAAGTGCTTCCTCATTTTTAGTCTGCTAAGTAGTTTGGTCAGCTTGAGGAGTAGAGGCTGCTAGTTTTGAATTGACATCAGTAGCAATATCTAAAATATGTCTGAATCTAAAGATGAAGGTCATGTGTGTTTTCCATGCATGATAATTTGTACTAGTTAACTTTATTTATGGCATCAGGGTGGTCATGGATAAATACAAAGATTTAAAGAAAAGAACACCTAAACTAGAGATAAATAAATGAAAAACCTTAACAAAACCTAGAAAAGAAACTCAGATCAAGTGCATGCAAAAGAAACTATATACACTCACATGCAACAACAAAAAGATATGAAAGCTTATGCCAAGAAGGCATGCAAGGAAAAAAAAAACTACCAGAGGTAAAACTGAAACCAAGAACACTAAGAAAAAATAGATCTTGGTTAAGCTATTATTGATTAATAGATAATGACAAGAATCTCTTGCATGTAAAGAGAAAGTTATACACTTAAGCATGCAAAGAGGAGACAAAGAGAGAAATAAACTAAATAACCCGTTAACAAAGAAAAGCAACACAAACTTGCAAAACAAACGTTAATCAGACCAAAGAATGGAACTAAATCTATTAAAGCCCATTTACAATCTCTAGAAACACTCTACAAATAGATGCATACAAACTCTAGAAAAAATATTACATGCAAGAAAAAGAACTAAATCTATTACATGCAATAAGAAAAATGTAAATACTAAATAAGATTCAAACCTGCAAAGAAACATTAGGAAACTGCTATACTAAAAATGTTAATAATAAAAAGATTCAAACCTGCAAAGAAACGTTAGCTAAATTGAATTGAATCTAACTAAAACCCTTAATTAAATGAAAACCTATCACAACAAGCCACCATCAAAGAAAAAAACTTGCAAAAGAAATACAATATTAATCGTTCAATAGAACAAAATATAGCCTTATACAAAAATTTCCTCCACGCACTTGAACTTCAAACGTGGCCAGCCCACATCCGCCGCCCAAAAAATATGAACTCTATAGACGTAGACGCACAAATAGGATTTCAACAGAGCTAGGGATTTAACAATGTTAGGGCTTCCACAAAGTCAGGGTTTAGCAAAAGGATTCTCAGATAGTTGAGATTTTAACGAAGTTAGGGTTTCGAGAGAGTTAAGGTTTGAAATCTCCACTTCCCTGCCATTGGAGAAGAAGAAAGAGCTGAGAACTATGCAATGCAAAATGCCTTCTCCCACACCTAGCGCTAGAAAATACAGAACCTGCGGTAGAAGCAGATGCAAAATGTGCAGGGTATGCACTTTTGACCAGGCCTTTTTCCCTCCATGCTCACTAAACCAGGAAGCGTAAGGGTTTGAACAGAAGCTGCAGATGCCACGATAGACCTAAGATAGGTCTCTCTATCGATCAAACCCTAGAAGTTGATGCTTCTTCCAATGCCGATTCTACCACTGATAACAATGAAGCAGCTATGGAAAACTCGCAAGAAGAGAACAACCATAACAACAATGAGAAAAAATGCTAAATAATGTGTAGAGCATAACCAGTACAAATTGTCCTTCAAAAAACTTGGCGTTGCATTTGAACAATGTGAAATTATTAAACTAGAACAAGATAATAGCAACTATAAGGATTTTTTGGGAGAAAACAAATGCATGCATGCAATAATAAAGAAAACAAATGCAATGATTAGGAAAAATGCATGCAACCGAAATTAGAAACAAACCAAATTATATTTTCAATGAGAATTCACTGTCAAGCAATGCGAGAATTGATTATGGTCACAATAGAGACTGTTACAGGTCATTTACTCAAAAACCAACGTTATAAACAAGTTTGATAGATGTTGATAGATGCCTTTATAGATATTGATAGATACCTTTATGTTCATAAATGAATTTTTTTAACATATGGGTTTTAGTTTCATTGTCTATATTAGTACCCAAAAAATAAAAACCTATAATAATAAACTATTAGTAAAGAGAAATGAAATATAATAAATAACTTTTACTCAAAATAATCTCGAAGATAAGGGAATTAAATGGAGAATCTTAACTAAGGAAATGAGATTCAATTCTCTCTAAACAATGTCTCCAAATTTGGAGTGCACTGAGATATGGTAGCTTCTTTTCCTACACACTCAAAACATGATTAAACCAACTTTCTCTAATACCATGTTAAAATAATAACAAAATAAAGAGAGACATGAAATTATTTAATGCAATGAGCAAGGAGTAAGAAGATTTACCATGAATTAACATAAAACTAGGAGCATTCACCAAAGAGAAAAGTAACAAAAGAGACAATATTTTGAAGGGGGAAAAGCATAAAAAACCCCTTTGATATAATGAATGTGGCAAAAATACCTAAGATAGATAGATAGATAGAGAGAGAGAGAGAGAGAGAGAGAGAGAGAGAGAGAGAGAGAGCTTAGCTCATACAATAGTGTTCAAGAAGAAGAATAATCTCTTGTGTAGAGAGAAGGAGAGCCATCTCTTTTAATAGAGATGTGAGAAAGGAGTTACTTGTAACTCCCATTTCTATGTATGCCACATTTCACTAGTGTGTGAGACAAGTGTAGGATTCCTCATAAGGAGGAATATCTATTTTCCTTAATAAAGGAATTACAAATATGAAATGTCCTCCCACTTGGACTAGAGGAAAAATAAAATAGGATACCTTAGTTTATCCTTACATATTTACCAAGGAAAGATTAAATTCTAACACCTCTCTTACTGTGCCAAATCACACTCTCTTCTAAACCAAATCTCAATTTCAGATCTTTGTACATCGCATGTCTTCTTTCACAATTTCGCTAGCTCTTTTCTTCATTTCATGCATACATCATCACATCCAACCATATTAAAAAAAGGAAAAACATTCCTTCCTTTATACCACACTCAAGTAATTAAAAATGAGTCGGCATCCAATTACAAAATAAAAGTTTCCACATGCTACATCAAAATTACACAAAATTGTCAGCTTTTAATTACAATAATTCTTCACTCATGTGACCTCAAAGTTTGCGCTATCATCCACGTCACTATTAATGTATCTCTAACTTCCCTTTAACTATTCAAAACCAAATTCCATCCCAATTAGGAGATATCATCTGATTTCCACAAACCGCTACTCAGGAACACTGCCTAAATACTGCTTCCACCAAAATGCTCATTACTTCCATGAATAAATGAATTACTGTCTGCGCTCTTAACCATAAACATATAACATATCAAGTAGTATATCCTCAACATCGCATAGATCCAACTGCAATATCCCACGTGCGCTAATCAAAACACTATCTGCTCCTTTACAAGTCTCTAGTAGATTACTGGGTTGACATCAATGAAAATCATAGTCATGAATGAAACAACAACTGCTATAGAATGACTGCCAAAAATTCAACATTCATTCCTAACAATCTCCCCCATTGGCATTGATGGCAACATAGATGAAAAAACATCCAATGTTCCAAAAATCCAATACTACAATACTGCTGCTCTGAGAAAAAAAATATTTTCAAGTCCTCTTCATCATTCAAATCTTGCTTCGTTATCCTGTTCAAATTGTACAAATGGTTTTTTCATGTAGACTTATCCCCCATTGACATCAATGACATAAATTTCATCATTATGTCAACAACAACTCCAATGTCAAAAGACACTGTTCAAAAAATACATTCACTAGAGTCCTTATGACTCAACGCAGATACACATACTCCCCCATAGAGGAAGTGCCAACATCTAGTCCAGAAGAAAGATAAGGCTCATATACCACTGGATGGATGTAACATTCTGCATCACTACTCAAAAGTAGGCTGGGGCATAACCCCAAGCATACCTCTCAGATACTCAAATGTATCCTTAGGCAAAGGCTTTGTAAATATGTCTTCTATCTGCTCTTTTGTGCTTATGTATTCAAGTCTGACTTCTTTATTAGCAACTTTCTCTCTTACTACATGATACTTAATCTCTATATGCTTTGTCTTAGAATGTAATACATGGTTCTTAGACATACTAACTATGCTGGTGTTGTCACAATAAATGACAACAGGTTCAACAAACTTTATTCCAATATCTTTCAGCATTTTCTTCATCCAAATTATCTGGTTACAATTGTTTGCTGCTGCTACATATTCTGCTTCTACTATCCTCTGTGAGATACAATTCTGCTTCTTTCTTAGCCAAGAAACCAATCTTCCTCCAAGGAAAAATGCTCCACTACTGGTGCTCTTCTTATCATCAACACTGCCTCCCCAATCAACATATGTATGTACACATAGGGTAAATCATCAGATTTTTCATACCACAATCCATAGTCCATTGTGCCTCTTAAATATCTCAGTATCATCTTTACTACTGCATAATGTGATTCTCTAGGTTCAGCTTGAAATATCACTACAATTCCAACTGAATGTGCTATATCAGGTCTTGTATGAGTCAAGTACTACAATCCTCCAATCATAGATATGTATTTTTTCTATTCAACTGCCAGTGGTTCATCTATGCTAGATAATTTATGTCCAGTTACCATAGGTGTTCCAACTGGTTTACAGTTCTCCATTCCAAATCTCTTCAACAAGTCATTCAGGTACTTTGTCTGACTTACAAAGATACCATCATTATTTTGTGTTATCTGTAATCCCAAAAAGTATTTCATTTCACCAATCATACTCATTTCAAATTCAATCTTCATTTCATCAGCAAATTTGTCACTAGCTTCATCTTCTCCTCCAAAAATAATGTCATCAACAAGAATAACTATAATCAACAAACCATTTTCAATTTCTTTTGTGTACAGATTTCTATCAGCTATTCCTTTTGTAAATCCCAATTTTAACAAATACTTATCCAATCTTGCATACCAAATTCTAGGTGCTTCCCTTAGTCCATATAAGGCTTTCTTTAGTTTACATACCATGTCTCCTTCTTGAGTCAAAGGAAAACCTTCAGGCTGCTCAATGTAGACTTCTTCCAATTCTCCATTTAGAAATACTGACTTTACATCCATCTGATATACAGGTATGTGCAAGAAGATGAGGGGCCAAAAAGTGGCAATGTGAAAAATATTCACTTTTCACTCGTCCAAAAGCGCATGAAAGCGCTTGTTGACTTTTTAGTAGGCCTGGGTGTCAGTACACCTAGGCAAGCCTACCACCAAAGCACATTCCTAATCGGGTACCCGATAACTGTGGCATATATCCCGCACCCGCGAGCCCTATTCTTCATTTCCTAGCGCAATTTTATCATTTTCTAGCCACGGTTTTATGATACCTGATATATTTTCGGATACCTGATATTCGAAATGTCAAATTCGACTTCAAGCATATTTGGTAAGTAGTTAATTGTATATTTTTATTAATTTATTTCATTTTCATTGTAAATGTAGTGTTTTTTTTTAAATAGGGTTTTGTATTTATATTTGTAATAATATTTGAAACTTACATTTGTTTTTTATTTAATCAGGCATGGCTGACAACAATGAAGAAAATAACCCTCCAAATAACAATCCTGAAAACAATCCCCCATATCTAAACCCTAAATCTTTACAAGATTTGATAGAAGAAAATTTGAACACAATATGAGGTTTCCAAAACACGTATCAAAATATACCTACATTAGCTCCCATGCTTACCACACTAAATACAATTGTTGGAAATATTGACACACTCATGCAGCAACATAATGCTGCTCTTCATTGGCGTGATGATATGCACGACCAATTTGATGACGGGCTTGACCATGATGGGATTGCAGCCCTTAATATAACTAAGGAAGATATAGCTGCCCTTTTTGTCGATCCTAAAACCGGAATACCAGTTGACCCCAAAAAGCCCAAATTATCAATAAAATGGTGCACAAATGAAGCAATGCGCACAAACTTTTGGGATCACTGGTGGATGGTTTTTGATAAACCACCACATAGCAATTTGGAGGTCCCATTTTATTTCCTTAAAAAATTGTATGCTGAGTTTGTGCTTGGTCAACATGTTGATTATTGGAGTATGAGGCCCAACATGGGCGTAGGCAGAGGAGCTCCTTAGACTAGGCCATCTTCCTAGCATCGAAAGGCCACTACCTTTGTCCCCCCCACTGATGTTGCACCCCCTCCTTCAATGTAGCATCCAGATATCATTAGAGAGGCTGCTGAACAGACTATTAGGGCAATTCATTTACTGAGTGATCAGTTGATCACACAGACTAGGTTAGTGTTGCCTCCTGTGGATGTTGCTGGCGCATCGACATCTCGTCGGAGTTCACATGTATGCGAGCCCCATACATGCATTATGTGCAGGCATATGTGCCTCGGACCGCTTACTAATTCTGATATATATCAGTTTCATGATATTGATGAGGGAGATATAGGAGAGGCTACTACAAAGGCTGCAACACCTCATGGAGCATCTACATCTCATGAGAGTGCTCAGGAGGTGCACATAGAGCCATTGACTCCTGTTGATATGGTAAGAGTAAACATTATAAATAAATTTGTCACATGACTTATTTAATTTAAAAATAATTTATTTATTTAGATTAGTTTTAATGATTGCATGCACTTATGTATATATATTTTTTCCATTTATGTTCAGTCGATGACACAGGAGGAGGTGAGACAGGTGGATGAGTCCACACTTTCGGCCACTTCATTTGGCCTTGATGACTATACGGTATATTATAAATTATGAACCCATTAGTTTTTTTTTATATCATTTGTTGTACATGCTTAAATCTCTATCAATTAGAGCAATAAAATTCATACATTTACTAATATATATTGTCATCTTATTGTGTTCTTGAAGGCTACAGCCAACGTCAGTGGGGGGCGTGAGGGGGTTCCTTCATCAGGTGTCGACAAAGGAAAGGTAGTTAATTGTTTAAGATTAATTATGCATGCATATGTATGCCACTTGTGTGTAGTAATAAATATTTTACTTGCACTTTATTGTATAGGGTGTGGCTATTGATGATGTCCCAACACTGGTTCGGCGGCGTAGGGTTACAGGCGTCTCGATTCAGAGTGATAGCCGGATTGTACGTAGACTTTTACATATTGTTATTTGTATTTTGTAACTTAGGTTGCTATGATGAAGTACATTGATATATAATTGACAATCTTTTTACTCTCATAGGTTACTTCGACTGTGAGGGAGGTCCCACGAGAATCTTTCATTTCTTTGTTGACCCAGCCCACTATTCCAGAGGAGGGATCACCAGATGTAAGTTTTAATTTTAGTTCAATCAATTTGTAATTTTATTATGCTATCATCCTATTTTGTAGATTTATTACTCTATGATGCACCAGTCTACTAATCTCATTATTGCAAATATATATTTATAGGTTAGAGTTGGTATTGTTGGCATGGTCCCTTCACTACCTAGGACTTATTTTAGGACACCTGATCGTGGTAGGCGATCGAGAGACCAGGTACAAATTTTTTTGTATTCAGTTATAATTTTAATTAAATTAGTGTTTGAAAATTATGAATTATATACATATATATATACGTATATATATATATATATACATATATATATATAAATATATATATATATATATATATATATATATATATATATATATATATATGTATATATATATATCTATGTATATATATATATATATACATATATATATATACATACATATATATATATATAGATATATATATATATATATATATACATACTTACATACATAGATATGTATGTATGTATGTATGTATGTATGTATGTATGTATGTATGTATGTATGTATGTATGTATATATATATATATATATATATATATATATATGTGTGTGTACAAATCATATAAAGTAAGCAATGTAACTTTGGTTTGAACTCATTTTTTATGCAGGATCAATCAGAGCCCAACACTTCTTCAAAGAGGCTACATTTTGATGATCCCCCTACATCATAGGATGCAGTTTTAGTTTTGTGGTCATTTAGAGATGACACTTGGCACATTTTGAGATGGCATATATGCTACATTGTACACCTTAAAACATTGATTTTGTAGACATTTTGAAATGGCATGTGCCATATTTGTATATGGACATACTTTTGATACATTTGATACATATATAGAACATATTCATTTATATGTTATATTTGCGTCATCTTTTGTATATACATATTTATTATTCATGTTTGTAGAATTGAATGGTGAAGTTATATCTTGACTATGATTATCATTATGATTTAAATTATATCTTGTTGAAGTTACATTTGTTTTTCTTTACTTTGGAATACCCTGTTCATGGAGCTTATTATGTTTGAGGTTTAACTTCTTGTTGGTGAACATATTTGTCTTCAAAAGAAACGCTTACAAAATGACCTTTAAAGCCCAAACAAAAAGACTCAACCAACACCAACAGTTGGATCACTTCGTTATTGAGAAGCGTAAGCGCCCTTTGAATTATCCGAGTACAACTCCCCGTGCAGGATTTACAATGAATCAACTAAACTATAGATGATAATGCTTTTAACCTAAAAGCAATAAAGGCTTACAAAGATCTATTCATAAACACAAGATAGACGCGAAGGGACTAATTTACTGAAGAGTGCCATCTGGATCTTATTGCAACACAAGTGTTAATGCGTTTGTGTTTTGATTAGACGCTTGGTGCTATAACTAGAGCGTGTCATTTTTGGCTCTCCACAAACATACCGCTTCATGCAAGTGACACCAATAAATATTTTGTCGAAGCCATCATACATATGTATTTTGGGATTCAATTGCGAGCACGTCCTCCTCAATTTTCCCACCCTGTGAACCTGAAGCCAACATCTCTGAATCATGACTGATGTCAACACAAAGAACTGCATTATCATGCGTCATGAAGGCATCATCAGCTTGGTATTGAAAATTTCTCTTGAGTTTCCCACTGATATAGTCCCAGTCCTCTATGAATCCAATAACCGAAAAGATCGCTGCCCAATTGTACTTAGTGCACCTTGGGGTCACTTGGGTCGAGCGTGGTCGCGAGCGTTTCCGTGACTCTGTGGGTAGAATGGGGTTGTCACTGGTGTTTATCCAGCCAACCGGAGCTGATGGAGTAGATGGTTCGATGCCAGGTCAGACGGTTTGAAAGATACGATGCTGAGCCACTTTCAACTGACCCTCACTACAAGTTTTGGCATTGACTGAGATTGCCTTGCCAAATGCAAACGAAGTCGAATCGTCCAAAATTGAGAGAGGTTATTGTACTAATGTGGTCGGCTAAATCTTTGTATTAAATGTGCCTTTTACATGCCTCATAAACCCTAGCTATTGAAAAATGGACGCTTTGAAGAATAGTTCACTGGAGGCAGAGAGAGACTCCCTAGGGGTCCTAACGTGTGATAAGGGGTCATGGGGACTCCCTAGGGGTCACGATGTGTCAAAAGGGGTCACGATGATTCCCTAGGGGTCCTAGTACACTTTATCACGTGTTAGGACACCTAGGGAGTCCCCATGACCCCTTTTGACACATTGGAATGCTCAAGTGTGTCATAAGGGGTCCTTTTGACTCACTAGGGTTCCTAACATGTGATAAAGCGTACTAGGACCCCTAGGGAGTCATCGTGACCCCTTAAGACACACTTGAGTATTCTAATGTGTCAAAAAGGTCACGATGACTCCCTAGGGGTCCTAGTACGCCTTATCACACGTTAGGACCTCTAGGGAGTCCCTGTGACCCCTTTTGACACATTGAAATGCTCAAGTGTGTCTTAAAGGATCCTACGACCCCTTATGACACACTAGAGCATTCCAATGTGTCAAAAGAGGTCACGATGATTCCCTAAGGGTCCTAGTATGCTTTATCATGCGTTAGGACCCCTTAAGGCACACTTGAGCACTCCAATGTGTCAAAAGGGGTCACCGGGACTCCCTAGGTGTCCTAACACGTGATAAAGCGTACTAGGACCCCTAAGGAGTCCCCGTGACCCCTTTTGACACATTGGAATGCTCAAGTGTGTCTTAAGGGGTCGTAGGACCCCTTAAGGCACACTTGAGCATTCCAATGTGTGAAAAGGGGTCACGGGGACTCCCTAGCTGTCCTAGGACCCCTAGGGAATCATTGTGACCCCTTTTGACACATTGGAATGCTCTAGTGTGTCATAAGGGGTCCTACGACCCCTTAAGACACACTAGAGCATTCCAATGTGTCAAAAAGGGTCACGAGAACTCCCTAGGTAACCTAACGCATGATAAAGTGTACTAGGACCCCTAGGGAATCATTGTGACCCCTTTTGACACATTAGAATGCTCTATTGTGTCATAAGGGGTCGTAGGACCCCTTAAGAAACACTTGAGCATTCCAATGTGTCAAAAGGGGTCACGATGACTCCCTAGGGGTCCTAGTATGCCTTATCATGCGTTAGGAACCCTAGGGAGTCAAAAGGACCCCTTAAGACACACTTGAGCATTTCAATGTGTCAAAAGGGGTCAGGGGGACCCCCTAGGGGTCCTAGTACGCGTTAGGACCCCTAGGGAGTCCCCCTGACCCCTTTTGACCTCTAGGGAGTCCTAATGCATTCCAAAGGGTCACGGTTCCATAGAAGTTACATTTTGAACCCTAATGACCCCTTAACATGCCTACTGACCCCATTTCGACATGTGGTCTCCCAAGAGCTCCCCATGGACCCCTTTTGCGTTCTACTAGAAAAAAGTCATCCAAATTTAGTACATAGATCTTCTGACATGTCTTAATGAATTTGAAAGGGTCACTGTTCCATAGAAGTTGCATTTAGAACCCTAATGAGCCCTTAATAGGCCTACACACCATGATTCGACATGTGGTCTCTCGAGACCACCCCATGGACCCCTTTTGAGTTCTACTAGAAAAAAGTCATCCAAATTTGGTACGTAGATCCTCTGACATGTCTTAATGCATTCCAAAGGGTCACCATTCCATCAAAGTTGCATTTGGAACCCTAATGACCCCTTAACAGGCCTACCGACCCTGATTCGACATGTGGTCTCCTCAGAGAACCCCATGGACTCTTTTTGAGTTCTACTAGGAAAAAGTCATACAAATTTGGTACATAGGTCCTCTAACATGTCCTAATGTGTTCCAAAGGGTCACCATTCCATCCAAGTTGCATTTGTAACCCTAATGACCCCTTAACAGGCCTACCGACCTCGATTCGACATGTGGTCTCCCAAGACCACCCCACGGACCCCTTTTAAGATCTACTTGGCAAAAGACGTCCATATTTGGTACATAGGGTCATCATTCCATAAAAGTTTCATTTCTAACCCTAATGACCCTTTGACAGACCTACTGACCCCAATACGACATGAGGTATCCCGAGAGCACCCCATGGACCCCTTTCGCGTTCTACTAGGAAAAACTCATCCAAATTTGGTATGTAGGTGCTCTGATATGTTCTAATGTGTTAGAAAGGGTCACCGTTCCATTGAAGTTGCATTTAAAACCCTAATGACCCCTCAACAGGCCTACGGACCCCGTTTCTACATGTGGTCTCCCGAGAGTAGCCCATGGACCCCTTTCGAGTTCTACTAAGCAAAAGTCATCCAAATTTGGTATGTAGGTCCTCTAACATGATCTAATGAATTCCAAAGGGTCACCATTCCATCGAAGTTACATTTTGAACCCTATTGACCCCTTAACAGGCCTACCGACCCTGAGTCCCCATGACCCCTTTTCACACATTGGAATGCTCAAGTGTGTCTTAAGGGGTCCTAAGACCCCTTAAGGAACACTTGAGCATTCCAATGTGTCAAAAGGGGTCACGGGGAGTCCCTAGGGGTCCTAACGCATGATAAAGTGTACTAGGACCCCTAGGGAGTCCCCATGACCCCTTCTCACACATTGGAACGCTCAAGTGTGTCTTAAGGGGTCCTACGACCCCTTAAGGAACACTTGAGCGTTCCAATGTGTCAAAAGGGGTCACGGGGACTCCCTAGGTGTCCTAACATGTGATAAAGCATACTAGGACCCCTAGGGAATCATCGTGACCCCTTTTGACACATTGGAATGCTATAGTGTGTCATAAGGAGTCGTAGGACCCCTTAAGACATACTTGAGCATTCCAATGTGTCAAAAGGGGTCAGGGGGACTCCCTAGGGGTCCTAACACATGATAAAGCATACTAGGACCCCTAGGGAGTCATTGTGACCCCTTTTGACACATTGGAACACTCAAGTGTGTCTTAAGGGGTCCTACGACCTCTTAAGGCACACTTGAGCTTTCCAATGTGCCAAAAGGGGTCACGGGGACTCCCTAGGTGTCCTAACGCGTGATAAAGTGTACTAGGACCCCTAAGGACTCCCCGTGACCCTTTTCACACATTGGAACACTCAAGTGTGTCTTAAGGGGTCATACGACCCCTTAAGGCACACTTGAGCATTCTAATGTGTCAAAAGGGGTCACAGGGACTCCCTAGGTGTCCTAACTTGTGAGAAAGCGTACTAGGACCCCTAAGGAGTGCCCGTGACCCCTTCTCACACATTGGAATGCTCAAGTGTGCCTTAAGGGGACCTACTACCCCTTAAGGCACCCTTGAGCATTCCAATGTGTCAAAAGGGGTCAAGCGGACTCCTTAGGGATCCTAACCCATACTAGGACACCCAGGGAGTCCCCGTGACCCCTTTTGATACATTGGAACGCTCAAGTGTGCCTTAAGGGGTCATAGGACCCCTAAAGACACACTTGAGTGTTCCAATGTGTCAAAAGGGGTCACGGGGACTCCCTAGGTGTCCTAATACGTATGCTTTATGATGCGTTAGGACACCTAGGGAGTCCCCGTGACCCCTTTTGACACATTGGAATGCTCAGGTGTGCCCTAAGGGGTCCTATGATCCCTTAAGGCACACTTGAGCATTCCAATGTGTCAAAAGGGGTCAGGGGGACTCCCTAAGTGTCCTAACATGTACTAGGACACCTAGGGAATCCCCGTGACCCCTTTTGACACATTGGAATGCTCTAGTGTGTCTTAAGGGGTCCTTCGACCCCTTAAGACACACTTGAGCATTGCAATGTGTCAAAAGGGGTCACGAGGACTCCTTAGGGGTCCTAGTATGCTTTATCATGCGTTTGGACACCTAGGGAGTCCCCGTGACCCCTTTTGACACATTGGAGTTCTCAAGTGTGTCTTAAGGGGTCCTATGACCCCTTAAGGCACACTTGAGTGTTCCAATGTGTCAAAATGAGTCAGGGGGACTCCCTAAGGGTCCTAACACGTACTAGGACACCAAGGGAGTCCCCGTGACCCCTTTTGACACATTGGAATGCTCTAGTGTGTCTTAAGGGGTCCTACGACCCTTTAAGAAACACTAGAGCGTTGCAATGTGTCAAAAGTGGTTACGATGACTCCCTAGGGGTCCTAGTATGCCTTATCACGCGTTAGGAACCCTAGGGAGTCAAAAGGACCCCTTAAGACACACTTGAGCATTCCAATGTGTCAAAAGGGGTCACGGGGACTCCCTAGGGGTCCTAGTACGCGTTAGGACCCCTAGGGAGTCCCCCTGACCCCTTTTGACACATTGGAATGCTCAAGTGTGCCTTAAGGGGTCCTAGGGGTCCCCCTAACCGCTTTTGACACATTGGAACACTCAAGTGTGCCTTAAGGGGTCGTAGGACCCCTTAAGGCACACTTGAGCATTCCAATGTGTCAAAAGGGGTCAGGGGGACTCCCTAGGTGTCCTAACGCGTGATAAAGCATACTAGGACCCCTAAGGAGTCCCTGTGACCCCTTTTGAGCACATTGGAATGCTCAAGTGTTCCTTAAGGGGTCATAGGACCCCTTAAGACACACTTGAGTGTTCCAATGTGTGAAAAGGGGTCAGAGGGACTCCTTAGGGGTCCAAGTACGCTTTATCATGTGTTAGGATACCTAGGGAGTCCCCATGACCCCTTTTGACACATTGGAATGCTCAAGTGTGTTTTAAGGGGTTGAAGGACCCCTTAAGACACACTTGAGCATTGCAATGTGTCAAAAGGGGTCACGGGGACTCCTTAGGGGTCCTAGTACACTTTATCAAATGTTAGGACCCCTAGGGAGTCCCCGTGACCCCTTTTGACACATTGGAATGCTCAAGTGTGCCTTAAGGTATCGTAGGACGCCTTAAGGCACACTTGAGCATTTCAATGTTTCAAAAGGGGTCACGGGGACTCCCTAGGTGTCCTAATGTGTGATAAAGCGTACTAGGACCGCCAAGGAGTCGTACAAACCCTTAAGGAACACTTGAGCATTCCAATGTGTCAAAAGGGGTCACGGGGAGTCCCTAGGGGTCCTAACGCGTGATAAAGCATACTAGGACCCCTAGGGAGTCATCGTGACCACTTTTGACACATTGCAATGCTCAAGTGTGTCTTAAGGGGTCCTTCGACCACTTAAGACAGACTTGAGCATTGCAATGTATCAAAAGGGGTCACAGGGACTCCTTAGGGGTCCTAGTATGCTTTAACACACGTTAGGACACCTAGGGAGTCCTTGTGACCCCTTTTGACACATTGGAACGCTCAAGTGTGCCTTAAGGGGTCCTACGATCCCTTAAGGAAAACTTGAGCATTCCAATGTGTCAAAAGGGGTCACAGGGACTCCCTAGGTGTCCTAATGCGTGATAAAGTATACTAGGACCCCTAGGGAATCATCTTGACCCCTTTTGACACATTGGAATGCTCTAGTGTGTCATAAGGGGTCATAGGACCCCTTAAGACACGCTTCAGCATTCCAATGTGTCAAAAGGGGTCACGGGGACTCCCTAGGGGTCCTAACGTATGATAAAGCGTACTAGGACCCCTAGGGAGTCATTATGACCCCTTTTGATACATTGCAACGCTCAAGTGTGTCTTAAGAGGTCCTTCAACCCCTTAACACACACTTGAGCATTGCAATGTGTCAAAAGGGGTCACGGGGACTCCTTAGGGGTCCTAGTTCGCTTTATCACATGTTAGGACCCGTAGGGAGTCCCCGTGACCCCTTTGGACACATTGGAATGCTCAAGTGTGCCTGAAGGGGTCCTACGACCCCTTAAGGCACACTTGAGAATTCCAATGTGTCAAAAGGGGTCACAGAGATTCCCTAGGTGTCCTAACGCGTGATAAAGTGTACTAGGACCCATAAGGAGTCCCTGTGACCCCTTTTCACACATTGGAACACACAAGTGTGTCTTAAGGGGCCTACGACCCCTTAAGGCACACTTGAGCGTTCCAATGTGTCAAAAGGGGTCACGAGGACTCCCTAGGTGTCCTAACGCGTGATAAAGTGTACTAGGACCCCTAAGGAGTCCCCGTGACCCCTTTTCACACATTAGAACACTCAAGTGTGTCTTAAGGGGTCCTACGACCCCTTAAGGCACACTTGAGCGTTCCAATGTGTCTAAAGGGGTCACAAGGACTCCCTAGGTGTCCTAACGCCTGATAATGCGTACTAGGACCCCTAAGGAGTCCCCGTGACCCCTTTTCACACATTGGAATGCTCAAGTGTGTCTTGAGGGGTCCTATGACCCCTTAAGGCACCCTTGAGCGTTCCAATATGTCATAAGGGGTCAGGGGGACTCCTTAGGGGTCCTAACGCGTACTAGGACACCTAGGGAGTCCCCGTGACCCCTTTTGATACATTGGAATGCTCAAGTGTGCCTTAAGGGGTCGTAGGACCCCTTAAGGCACACTTGAGCGTTCCAATGTGTCAAAAGCGGTCACGGGGACTCCCTAGGTGTCCTAACGCGTACACTTTATCACGTGTTAGGACACTTAGGGAGTCCCTGTGACCCCTTTTGACACATTGGAACTCTCAGGTGTGCCCTAAGGGGTCCTATGACCCCTTGCAGCACACTTGAGCATTCCAATGTGTCAAAAGGGGTCAGGGGGACTCCCTAAGGGTCCTAACATGTACTAGGACACCTAGGGAGTCCCCATTACCCCTTTTGACACATTGGAATGCTCTAGTGTGTCTTAAGGGGTCTTTAAGGCAAACTTGAGCATTCCAATGTGTCAAAAGGGGTCACGGGGACTCCCTAGGTGTCCAAACGCGTGATAAAGCATACTAGGACCCCTAAGGAGTCCCCGTGACCCCTTTTCACACATTGGAATGCTCAAGTGTGTCTTAAGGGGTCCTACGACCCCTTAAGGCACACTTGAGCGTTCTAATTTGTCAAAAGGGGTCATGGGGAATCCCTAGGTGTCCTAACACATGATAAAGCATACTAGGACCCCTAAGGAGTCCCCGTGACCCCTTTTCACACATTGGAATGCTCAAGTGTGTCTTAAGGGGTCCTACGACCCCTTAAGGCACCCTTGAGCATTCCAATGTGTCAAAAGCAGTCAGGGGGACTCCTTAGGGGTCCTAACACGTACTAGGACATGCAGGGAGTCCCTGTGACCCCTTTTGACACATTGGAATGGTCAAGTGTGCCTTAAGGGGTTGTAGGACCCTTTAAGGCACACTTGAGCATTCCAATGTGTCAAAAGGGGTCATGGGGACTCCTTAGGGGTCCTATTACACTTTATCACGTGTTAGGACACCTAGGGAGTCCCCGTGACACCTTTTGACATATTGGAACACTTAGGTGTGCCTTAAGGGGTCATATGACCCCTTAAGACATGTTTGAGCATTCCAATGTGTCAAAAGGGGTTCGGGGGACTCCCTAAGGGTCCTAACACGTACTAGGACACCTAGGGAGTCCCCGTGACCCTTTTTGACACATTGGAATGCTCTAGTGTGTCTTAAGGGGTCCTACGACCCCTTAAGACACACTAGAGCATTGCAATATGTCAAAAGGGGTCATGATGACTCCCTAGGGGTCCTAGTATGCCTTATCACGTGTTAGGAACCCTAGGGAGTCAAAAGGACCCCTTAAGACACACTTGAGCGTTCTAATGTGTCAAAAAGGGTCACAGGGACTCCCTAGGGGTCCTAGTATGCGTTAGGACCCCTAGGGAGTCCCCCTGACCCCTTTTGACACATTGGAATGCTCAAGTGTGCCTTAAGGGGTCGTAGGACCCCTTAAGGCACACTTGAGTGTTCCAATGTGTCAAAAGGGGTCAGGGGGACTCCCTAGGTGTCCTAACGCGTGATAAAGCATACTATGACCCCTAAGGAGTCCCCGTGACCACTTTTGATACATTGGAAAGCTCAAGTGTGTCTTCAGGGGTCCTACAACCCCTTAAGGCACACTTGAGCATTCTGATGTGTCAAAATGGGTCAGGGGGACTCCCTAAGTGTCCTAACGTGTACTAGGACACCTAGGGAGTCCCCATGACCTCTTTTGACACATTGGTACGCTCAAGTGTGTCTTAAGGGGTCCTAAAAACCCTTAAGACACACTAGAGCATTCCAATGTGTCAAAAGGGGTCACAGGAACTCCGTAGGTGTCCTATCATGTGATAAAACATACTAGGACCCCTAGGGAATCATTGTGACCCCTTTTGACATATTGGAATTCTCTAGTGTGTCATAAGGGGTCGTAGGACCCCTTAAGACATACTTGAGCATTCCAATGTGTCAAAAGGGGTCATGGGGATTCCCTAGGGGTCCTAACGCGTGATAAAGCATACTAGGACCCCTAGGGATTCATTGTGACCCCTTTTGACACATTGGAACACTCAAGTGTGTCTTAAGGGGTTGTAGGACCCCTTAAGACACACTTGAGTGTTCCAATGTGTCAAAATGGGTCACGATAACTCCCTAAGGGTCCTAGTACGCCTTATCACACATTAGGAACCCTAGGGAGTCAAAAGGACCCCTTAAGACACACTTGAGCGTTTCAATGTGTCAAAAGAGGTCATGGGGACTCCCTAGGGGTCCTAGTACATGTTAGGACCCCTAGGGAGTCCCCCTAACCCCTTCTGACCCCTAGGGAGTCCTAATTCATTCCAAAGGGTGATGGTTCCATAGAAGTTTCATTTTGAACCCTAATGACCCCTTAACATGCCTACTGACCCCATTTCGACATGTGGTCTCCCGAGAGCTCCCCATGGACCCCTTTTGCATTTTCCTAAGAAAAAGTTATCCAAATTTTGTACATAGGTCCTCTGACATGTCTTAATTAATTTGAAAGGGTCACCGTTCCATAGAAGTTTCATTTAGAACCCTAATGACCCCTTAACAGGCCTACACACCATGATTCAACATGTGGTCTCCCAAGACCACCCCATGGACCCCTTTTGAGTTCTACTAGAAAAATGTTATCCAAATTTGGTACATAGGTCCTCTGACATGTCCTAACGCATTCCAAAGGGTTGTTGTTCCATCAAAGTCACATTTGGAACCCTAATGACCCCTTAACAGGCTTACCGACCCTGATTCGACACGCGGTCTCCTCAGAGAATCCCATGGACCCTTTTTGAGTTCTACTAGGAAAAAGTCATACACATTTGGTACATAGGTCCTCTAACATGTCCTAATGTGTTCCAAAGGGTCACCATTCCATCCAAGTTGCATTTGTAACCCTAATGACCCCTTAACAAGCCTACCAACCCTATTTCAACATGTGGTCTGCTAAGAGCACCCCATGGACCCCTTTTGAGTTCTAGTAGGAAAAAGTCATCCAGATTGGGTATGTATGTCCTATGACATGTCCTAATGCATTACAAAGGGTCACCATTCCATCAAAGTTTTATTTGGAACCCTAATGACCCCTTAAAAGGCCTGCCGACCCCATTTCGACACATGGTCTCCTGAGAGCACACCATGGACCCCTTTCATGTTTTACTAGGAAAAAGTCATCCAAATTTGGTACATAGGTCCTATGACATATCCTAATGCATTTCAAAGGGTCACCGTTCCATCAAAGTTTCATTTGGAACCCTAATGACCTCTTAACAAGCCTACCGACCCCGATTCAACATGTGGTCTCCCAAGAGCACCCCATGGACCCCTTTCGAGTTCTACTAGGCAAAAGTTATCCAAATTTGGTACGTAGGTCATTTGATATGTCCTAATGCATTCCAAAGGATCACTGTTCATCAAAAGTTTCATTTGGAATCTCGATGACCCCTTAAGTCACCTATCGACCCTAAATCGCACAATGGTCTCCCAAGAGCACCCCATGGACCCTTTTCAAGTTTGACTAATCAAAATTCATCTAAATTGTGGAGTTAGGTCCTTTGACATGTCCTAATGCGTTCCAAATGGTCACCGTGCATCAAAGGTAGTCTCATGAGCCCTGATGACCCCTTAAGACGCCTAGCGACACTGATTGGACATGTGGTCTCCTAAGAGCACCCCATGGACCCTTTTCGAGTTTGACTAGGAAAAAGTCATTAAAATTTGGTACATTGATCCTTGGACATGCCCTATTGCCTTCCAAATGGTCACTGTACATCCAAAGTTGCCTCACAAACCCTAATTACCCCTTAAGACGTCTAGCGACCCCGATTCGACCTATTGTGTCATGAGAGGATCTGTTATAACTTGAATTAAATATTAAAATAATATATAAAATATTTGAAAAAATATAATATTTAATAGACTAAATATATAATATATATTATAAGATATATTAGATATTACATTTAATATATATTATCAAATATACAATATATTAATGTCCTATTCATTTTATATATTATATATATTAGACATTATATTATATACATGCAACAATATTTAATATATAATATATATATATATATATATATATATATATATATATATATATATATATATATATATATATATATATATATATATATATATATATATATATATATATATATATATAATGTAACATTTATATTATAATATGAAAATATTGCATTTAATATAAATTTGAAGAGACTATATACTTAGGTCGTTTAAATTGATATTATCAAATATATAATATAAATAAATAATATATATAATATATATACTATATAATATAAAATATAAAACATAAATATAAAATATATAAATTATTGATTGTAAGGGTGAAAGAAAAAAACATCAAAATTAAAGGGAAATAAAAAAAGAGTGGGAGGGGGAAACTTTTCAAAATTCAAATTCAAACAAAATCGGGTACATGAAAAAATCAGGTACCCGATTAGGCTTGGTAATAGCTTTGGAAACCAAAGCCCCACGGTCAACGCTGAAAGTGTGCAAAAAATGTGTTTTTTCTCTATTTTTCTTATATCGACACTTCGACCATTAGGTTGACGACTTTTTTTCCACCCGATTTCGATAAAATGAAAAGGGTTTCTTTGGATGATTTTCAGCTTTCCATCGATATAAGTGTTGTCAGATTTTGAATTTGTTAAGTATTTATTAGTTATTTTCTAGTTCAGTTACGTCTAAAGTCCTGATTGACATACTGATGGAAAAATAGCTATAACTTTCAAACCGTATAACATTTTTGAAATCTGAAAGATGCGTCACATTCTATGCTTCATCTAGTATAAGGAAAAATTGAATTATGATAAGTTTTCAATGAGTAAAGGTGGTCAGACATGAGATTTTTTTAATTCTGAAAGCACTGTAGCAAAAAAATCGAATTATGATAAGTTTTCAATGAGTAAAGGTGGTCACACATGAGAGTTTTTTAATTCTGAAAGCACTGTAGCAAAAAAATCATAATTAATTATTTGTTTGGAATAAAAATACCAAAAAATATGCGTCACATCTAGGCACGAGTCAGCTACTTATATATATAATATTATAAAAAAATATTATCATTTTCTTTTGATTAGGGTGGTCAGACATACACATACTTCTTATTTTTTTGCTGAAATGTTTGTAGTGTTGCATTGCAATCTATACTTTTAACTAATCATATTAATTTTTTTTCAAAAAAGGCTTAGTAGTTTAGAAACTACATTCAATTTCCTACAAATTATGTTCTTACAACTTTTTGATATTAGGTAGATAACTAGTTCATTTTTTCACGTCAAGTTGACTAATCTTGATTTTCTGATTTTTCATTGCCACTTAAGGGCATAGTTTGGCCCCTCATGATCCTGCACATACCCATACTTTGAATTTCTTATAAGATGCATAAGCCAAAAACATTCTAACTACTTCAATTCTTTCTATAGGTGCAAAAGTTTCTTGAGAGTCAATTCCTTCTTGCTGTGAGTATCCCTTACATACCAATCTTGCTTTGTTTCTTACTACTTCTCCTTGTTCATTTATCTTGTTTTTGAATACCCATTTAGTTCCAATAACATTCTTGTTTTTAGGTCTAGGGACCAATTCCCATGTCTTGTTCTTTTCAATTTGATCTAGTTCTTCTTTCATAGCATTAATCCAACTTTCATCTTCACAAGATTCACTAGTAGTTTTAGGTTCAACTTGAGAAATCAAACATAACTGTTCTTGTACCTTATTCTGAATTAGAAATCCTCATTTAATGCTTCCAATAATTTGTTCGATAGGATGATTTCTTGATAAATTCTTGTTAGGTATCACTGTCTCTGATCTCGCTTCAGGTGTAGGTTCTTCAATGACTTCACTTTGGCTTTGATTCAACAAATCATTATCAGTTTCATAGAACAATTCAATAGTTTCAGTGTTAGGTTTAGGATGAGCTTCTTCATCTCATTCATAATCAAGCATTCTTTCCTAAATTTTGAACTTTTCATCAACTTTAACATTTGCGCTTTCAACAATAGTCTTAGTTCTTTTATTGTAACATCTATAAGATTTTCTCTTCAAAGAATATCTAAGAAATAGACCTTCATCACTTCTAGGATCAAACTTTCTAATATCATCATCTCTCTTTATATAAAATTTGCTTCCAAACATTTTAAAATACTTAATTGAGGGTGTATGTCCAAACCATAATTCATAGGGTGTCTTGTCTGTGTCCTCTCTAATTTGTACTCTGTTCATTGTATACACTGTTGTGTTCACTACTTCTCTCCAGAATATCTTCACCAAATCATGCTCAAATAACATAGCTTTTGCTCCTTCAGTTACTGATATGTTTCTTCTTTCTGCAATACCATTTTGTTCAGGTGTCCTAAGGGCTGAAAACTGTCTCTTAATACCATTCACTTCAAAACAAGTGTTAAACTCTCTAGAAGTAAATTCTCCTCCTCTATCAGACCTCAAACATTTAATCTTCATTCCAGATTCATTTTCAACTTTATTCTTAATGATCTTAAACTTATCAAATGCTTCAGACTTTTCTTTAAGAAATGCAATCCACATCATTCTTGTAAAATCATCAACAAGAATCATAAAATACCTTTCTCCATAGAATCCTCTAGTCCTGGTAGGACTGCTCAAGTTTGTATGAACAATCTCCAACTTTTCTGCAAATATAAACTTCTTACTAGGAAAAGAACTTCTCTTCTATTTATCCATCACACATTCTTTGCAAATCATGTTAGTAGGCTTCATAATTTTAGGCAAATCCCTTACTGCAAGTGTAGTACTAACTTTCACAATGTTATCAAATTTTATATGAAAAAAAATTCTATTCCATAACCAACTATCATCAATATTAGTTATCAAACATGTCATCTCAGTAGGATTCAACTGAAATACATTACCTCTGGTTCTAGATCCAGTTCCAATCAGATTTCCATCTTTATCCTTTATCACACAAGTTTTCTTAGTAAACCAAACTTGATATCCCTTATCAACTAACTGTCCAACACTTAAAAGATTATGTTTCAATTCATCCACAAAATAAGCATCATCAGTATTAGTCTTTCCATCAAGAGTAATAGATCCTATACCTTTAATCAAACAAGATGCATTGTTTCCAACTCTAACAACTCCGTAATAATTGTTAAACTTTAAGAACTTTTTCATGTCTCCAGTCATATGATGTGAACAACCATTGTCTATAATCCAATTAGCTTTCTTTTCAAATTGGGAAACTAAGGCTTTTTCTTCCTTAACATCAGTTTCAAGATTTTCTTCTTTAATTGCTACAAATCCTATGTCATCATTATTCTTCACTTAGAGTTCTTTCTATACTAGCTTCAAGATCTTCATCATTAGCATAATAACATTCCTTAGATCTTCTAGGGTTGAAATTGTTTATGTAATTTTTAACTCTCTTAGGGAACTTAGATGAAAAATGACCATATTCTTGACAAGTCCAACATTTAAAATTTTTCTTACCATTTGGTTCTCTCTATACAAGCAAGGCAATACCTTCTTTAATATTCTTGGCTTCTTCATTTCTAGATCTGCTGCTGCCAGCATAATCTCCGCTCACACTGATGCTTCTTGACAAAGTAGAGAAAACACTAAGAGCATTGAATGTTGTCTCCATTCTAGGAAAGTCTCTTGATAACCTTAGGTTCATCTCTGCTACTTCCAATCTTCCAAGAAGAGTCTCTCTTGTAAAGTTTGAAGTACAAGGTATAAATTGTTCAATCATCTAGGTTTTCTGCTTAAATGCAAGAGTCAAAGTCCTCAAAAATTTTCATATCACTTCATTCTCTGTCTTTGTTCCTCCACAAGATTTTATGCCTGCAATAATTTTTGACATTCTACCAATATAGCTTCTAATAGATTCATCTTCCATCATTCTTATATCTTCAAATGCACATATCCAATTATGTAATCTAACTCTCTTACCTAACTGTACTCATTCTCTGGAAGGGCTATCAAAAGTGCTTCTCTTGCAAGTATGTTACACATGAATAGATCTCTCTCATCGCTAGTACATGTCTCAAGATTTTCCTCTTCAATGATAGTCTTATCATTCTTTGTAATCAACCAATAACCTAGTCCTAAACAATGTAGGTGTGTCTTCATTTTTTCTTTCCATCTGTTAAAATTTACTCCATCAAACTTAGGGCTTTCTTTCCTGAAATTTGCCATGGATCTCCTTAAGCTGTAAACTTCTTTTTCAAGGACCTTCCGCTCTGATACCAATTGTTAGAAAGTAAAGTCCACCAAGATAACTGAGAGGAGGGGGGGGGGTAAATCATTTATCTGATAATTATAACTTTTATCAACTTCAATAGTATTTAACCATGTAGGCAATATAATTACCAACCATAGAAAGATATTCATACAAAATAACACAATGACACAAGATATGTTGACTAGGGAACCTCTTGATCAAAGAGTAAACCCCGGTGGGAATGATGCCTAAAAAGATGCACTAATATGAATATTCCTTGTTAAAGGCTGGACTCTGTTGGGAGTCATATGAAATACATTCAGTACATATGAATCCCTATTAGGAGATTTTGAATCCTTGTTAAAAGATTCTAATCTTGTTAAGAGTTATGGAAAATAGATGGACCCACTGCCCAAACAACTTCAATGGAAAGATCATTGAACACACTATCCAACTGATCTCTATATTATTTAATAGATTAATAAAAAATATGTTACCTCCTCTCTTACTATGCCAAACTACACTCTCTGCTACACCAGATCTCAATTTTAAATCTTTGTACCTCACATGTCTTCTTTCACAATTTTGCTAGCTCTTTTCTTCACTCCATCCATATATCATCACATCCAACCATATTAAAACAAGTAAAAACATTCCTTCCTTTATACCACACTCAAGTAATTACAAATGAGTTGGCATCCAATTACAAAATAAATCTTTCCACATGCTACATCAAAATTACACAAAACTATCACCTTTTAATTACAATAATTTTTCAATCATGTGACCTGAAAGTTTGCACTATCATCCATGTCACTATCAATGTGTCTCTAAACTCCCTTTAATTGTGCAAAACCAGCTTCCATCCCGATTAGGAGATATCATCCGATTTCCACAAACTGCTACTCAGGAACACTGCCTGAATACTACTTCCACCAAAATGTTCATAACTTCCATGAATAAATGAATTACTGTTTGCTCTCTTAACCATAAACATATAACATATCAAGGAGTATATCCTCAACATCGCATAGCTCCAACTACAATATCCCATGTGCGCTAATCAAAACACCATCTGCTCCTCTACAAGCCTCCAGTAGATTATTGTGTTGACATCAATGACAATCATAGTCATGAATGCAACAACAACTGCTATAGAATGGTTGCCAAACATTCAACATTCATTCCCAACACATCTAGACCCCTTAACTGATCATCCAAACCTCACATACACTCGATGAATCTCTTGGGACCTTTTAATGGTTAGAGCCTACCCTAAAATATTCCTTCCAACCACTATTTTTATACATGTTATGTTTTCTTTTTCTTAGAAAATGTAATCAATTTAGATGACAAATGTGTTGCGAAGGCTCTATATATTAAGGCATTTGATCTTGTTTAGGGATAATTTTTTGGGTATTAACCTTAGCAAGGTTAGCACTAGGACTTAGATATAGTTTTCTATTGTAATTGCGTACGTAAGCCTAAGAATATAAGTTGTATGTTGTAGGAGAATTCAATATAACTTCATGAATCTATGTTAATGCAAAGGACTGATATTGCATATTTCTTGTTCATGAATTAGTTTTTATTTATCTTATGTTATTAATTTTGATGTGTTGACTTAGGTTGCATAGTTTGGACCATCGCAATAGGTAAAACTCTTTCCATTTCTATGTCAATTAGTATTAGAGAAGATTCATTCTAATGGTTGTAGATTCATGTTCCTGAACTTGTGAAGCCCTAGTTATATGTTTTATGGGGTGGCAAAGTGTGGATTTGGACCACAATAATAGAATACTTGGGTGAGGTGGTTATGAGAGGATTTGATGTTGATTTTTTAGTTAGTTTAGGTATCACATTCATGATCTAATCAAGTTAAGTTTAGGCATATTGAAAGTATGTTCAATAGAGATCAATGAGTGGGAAGCAATTAAAGCATAGTAATCCCATTGTCAATCTGAGGTGGTTGCACTCAAGGATTGGGGGAGCTTCCACCAAGAAGGACATGAACCTTGGAAGGATGGAACAAATGATGGATGACTTCAGAAATGAGATGAGGACTGAAATCATAAATGCATTGGTTGGATTGAGAAGGAACATGAAATAGAGGAGGAATGCAAGGAAGCTATTGAAGATCTTGAGATTATAGGTATTGAGGGGACTAAGGCACCTATTGATGAAGAAATATTGTTGAGAGTTACATGAAATAAGTTAGGGGTATGTGCAGGATGATGGTATGCCAAACTAAGCCCTTAAGTGGCAATGAAATTTCAGAAAATCAAGTTTAGGTAGGTTGACATAAAAATTTGAATAAGTTATAAATATTATATCAAAAATATGTAAGAAGAGAATTTGTAGATAATAGAATTTAGTTTCTAAGATAAGTTAGGCCTTTTTTGAAAAATAATTATTTTATATGTTGAAAATTTCAAATTTCAATGTAGTAGTAAAAAATTTTTAGAAAAAATAAGAAGTAGGTGTATGTCTATCTGCCTTAAACACAATCAAATAATAGTCTTTTTTTACAAGATTCTAGATATAAGTAATAGACTCATGTCCGGATGTGACACATATTTTTTTGTAATTTTTTTCCAAGTAAATAATTAATTATGATTTTTCTTCTACAACTTTTCCAGAATACAATAACTCTCATGTCTGACCACGTTAACTTAGTCTAAACTTTATCAAATTGAATTTTTATTTTATTTTTATTGTAGTAGGAAAATTGTTAGCTTGTGGTGACTAATCAGGAAAGTACTATCCAGGAAAGTATTGTACACTTTTCCTCCCGACCTCGCATAAGCCCAGGGATTACGGATTGTAATCAGGTTGTAATCACTGGATAATTATAATATTGGACTTGCTATTGGTGGACGTAGCCCAGGGATTGGGTGAACCACGTTAAATCTGTGTGCCATTGTGTTCTATTCTGTGTGGTTTATTATTTTCTGATATTAGTTATATTTGCACATAATTATTATTTCTGCCTTGTTAATCCTAACAAGTGGTATCAGAGCGAGGTTATTTCATTCGTTCTTTCATCTATTCTCTGAAGCAAGTCTCACGAGTTAGTGGGAGAGTCTCTCGGTTAAGTGGGAGAAATGGCAGAAGAGGGTAGGCTGAAGGTTGATAAGTTTAATGGGCAGAACTTCCAGTTATGGAAGATGCAAATGGAGGATTATCTCTATCAGAAGGATCTATGGCGGCCATTAGAGGGAGTAGCCAAGAAAGAGCAATCAATGTCTCAGGAGGATTGGGATATTTTGGATAGGAAGGCACTGGGGAGTATTCGTCTATGCCTGGCACAATCGGTGGCATTCAATATTACTGAAGCAAAGACAGCTAAAGATCTGATGGAAACCCTAGCGAAGTTGTATGAAAAGCCTTCAGCTTCAAACAAGGTATTTCTTATGAAGCGTTTATTTAATATGAAAATGGTAGAAGGTGGATTAGTTACTGATCATTTGAATGAGTTTAATACAGTTACAAGTCAATTAACCTCAGTTAAAATTACTTTTGATGAAGAGGTTAGGGCTCTCTTGATTTTGTGTTCTTTGCCAGAAAGCTGGAATGGCTTGGTAATGGCTGTTAGTAATTCTGTTTCTGGTTCTAATACCCTAAAGTATGATGATGTTATTGGTGTTATATTGAGTGAGGAAATTCGTAGGAAAAGCTCAGGGGCATCCACATCGGGTAGTGTATTGAACACAGAAAGCAGAGGCAGAACAAGAGATAGAGGAAACAACTCTGGAAATCATGGGAAATCAAGAGGAAAATCAAAGGGAAAGAGGTCTGAATCTAAAGGGCCAAATGATTGCTGGTACTGTGGAAAACCAGGTCATAAGAAGAAAGATTGTTGGTCTCGGAAGAAAGATCAAGGAGACAAAAATGATGGAAACAAGGAGGCAAATGTGGTAAGTAACAAATTTGAGGAGGATGCTTTGCTCTTGTCCTTAGAAAGTATTGATGATTCATGGGTTTTAGATTCTGGGGCTTCATTTCATGCTACACCCCATAGAAGTTATTTTGTTGATTATGTCCAAGGGGATTTTGGGCTAGTTTATTTGGGAGATAATGAACCCTGTCAAATTGTTGGAAAGGGAAAAATTAAGATTAAGTTGCAGAATGGAAATCATTGGCTACTACAAGAGGTAAGACATGTTCCAAGGCTGAGTAGGAATTTAATTTCAGCAGGGCAACTGGGTGATGAGGGTTGCATAGTTACTTTTAATGATAAAAATTGGAAGGTTTCAAAAGGTTCCTTAGTAGTAGCAAAAGGTGTGAAAGTAGGCACCTTATATCTTTGTACAGGTCATACTGTTCCTTCTACTTTAATTGTTTCAGAAGATAATGAATGCTCAGGAACAGTGGCTGCAGTTGAGCAGGAAGAACATCAAACTGTTGCTGTAGATTTTGACACAGCACTGTGGCACAACAGACTCGGGCACATGAGTGAAAAAGGTATGAAATTACTTCATTCAAAGAAAGTTTTACCTGGTCTGAAATGTGTCAATATGGATTTCTGTGAAAGTTGTGTTTATGGAAAACAAAAGAGAGTTAGTTTTGTGAAGAGTGGGAAGGAAAAGAAAAATGAGAGATTAGAGCTTGTGCATACAGATGTATGGGGACCAGCTCAGGTATCTTCCCTTGGTGGCTCTCTGTATTATGTTACATTTATAGATGATGCAACAAGAAAAGTATGGATTTATTTCCTTAGACAGAAATCTGATGTATTTCAAACTTTTAAGAAATGGAAATGCTTGGTTGAGACTGAGACTAGTAAAAAGTTAAAATGTCTCAGATCTGATAATGGTGGTGAGTATTGCAGCACAGAATTTGAAGAATATTGTTCCTCTAATGGTATTCATAGGCAGAAAACTGTACCAAGGACTCCACAAGAAAATGGAGTGGCTGAACGCATGAACAGGACAATAATGGAGCGTGCAAGGAGTATGAGGTTGCATGCTAGGCTGCCCAAAAATATGTGGGCAGAGGCAGTGAACACTGCTGTTTATTTAATCAATAGAGGCCCCTCTACTCCTTTGGACTGTGGTATTCCAGAAGAAGCATGGAGTGGTAAGAAGGTGAGTTATTCTTTTCTCAAAACCTTTGGTTGTGAAGCTTTTGCACTTATAGATTCTGAAAATAGAACCAAGCTGGAAGCTAAGTCAAAGAAATGTGTATTTGTTGGGTATGGCATTGATGAATTTGGTTATAGGCTTTGGGATTTTGAAAATCATAAAATTGTAAGAAGCAGGGATGTCATATTCAATGAGAAAGTATTGTACAAAGATCTGTTGCTGCAGCATGAGAAGAAAGAAAATGACTATGTAGTACTGGATGATACTCCACAAGTTCATGTTCCAGTAGTTCCTTATGCTCCGCAACAACAGCAACAACAAATACCACACACCCCAGTGAGTGTTAGACGGTCAACAAGGCTAAGTAGACCTCCAGAAAGATTTTCTCCATCTTTGTATTCTATTCTGTTAACCGATGCTGGTGAACCTGAATGTTATAATGAAGCTGTGCAGGTGGATACAAAGCTTCAGTGGGAGTCTGCAATGATAGAAGAAATGGACTCTTTGCTGAAAAATCAGACATGGGATTTATGTAAGTTACCTGCAGGTAAAAGGGCTTTACAGAATAAATGGGTTTACAGGATCAAAGAAGAGGATGGAGGTACGAAAAGATTTAAAGCCAGATTAGTTGTAAAAGGATTTGCACAGAAACATGGTATTGATTTTGATGAGATTTTTTCTCCAGTTGTTAAAATGACTTCTATTCGTACTGTTTTAAGTATTGTGGCTACTGAAGATTTGCATTTAGAGCAGCTTGATGTTAAAACAGCCTTTCTTCATGGTGATTTGGATGAAGAAATATATATGGTTCAGCCACAAGGATTTGAGGTCAAGGGTAAGGAGAATTTGGTGTGCAGATTGCAGAAAAGTTTATATGGCTTGAAGCAAGCACCTCGGCAATGGTATATTAAATTTGACACTTTTATGAATGGGCATGGATATAGTCGGTGTCATTCTGACCATTGTGTTTATTTTAAGAGGTTGGATGATGATAGCTACATTATTTTATGTTTATATGTTGATGATATGCTTGTAGCTGGGTCTAACATGGATCACATTAAGGGGTTGAAACAACAGTTAGCAAAATCTTTTGCTATGAAGGATTTGGGGGCAGCAAAACAAATCCTTGGTATGAAAATTTGTAGAGATAGAAAAAATAGGAAATTGTCTCTATCTCAGGCTGATTATATTGAGAAGGTGTTGCAACGTTTTTGTATGCAAAATGCCAAAGCTGTCAGCACACCTTTGCCTAGTCATTTGAAATTGACTAAGGATATGTGTCCCAAGACACCAGAAGAAGAGACTAGAATGTCTAAGGTACCTTATGCTTCAGCTGTAGGGAGCTTAATGTATGCTATGGTATGTACTAGGCCAGATATTGCACACGCAGTGGGAGTCGTTAGCCGTTATATGAGTAACCCTGGTATTGAGCATTGGAATGCAGTCAAATGGATTCTCAGATATTTGAGAGGCACATCCAGTAAGTGTTTACACTTTGGGGGTTCTACTACTACTGTACAAGGCTATGTTGACTCAGATTTGGCAGGAGATATAGATAGCAGGCGGAGTACTACAGGTTATATATTTACTGTTGGTGGGACAGCAGTGAGTTGGATTTCTCGACTACAAAAGGTGGTTTCTTTATCCACTACAGAGGCAGAGTATGTTGCTGCTACAGAGGCAGCCAAGGAGATGATATGGCTTCAATTCTTCATGGAAGAATTGGGACATCCACAAAAGGATAATTTTCTACATACAGATAGCCAAAGTGCCATTCATCTTGCAAAGAATTCTGCTTTGCACTCAAAGACAAAACACATACAGTTGCGGTACCATTTCATTCGATCAGTTTTGGATGATGGACAGTTAAGGCTGGAAAAGATTCATACTGATGATAATCCAGCAGATATGTTTACCAAGGTAGTAACAAGGGAGAAGTTGAACTCATGTTCAGCTTCAGTTGGTCTTTTAGACTGAACAAAATAAAGGAACAACTGAGTCCAAGGTGGTTCAATCCAGTGGGAGCCTCATGTGGGTAGCGGTATTGCTACAGGATCAGTCTCCAAGTGGGAGGTTTTTTAGTATAGTGTGGATACTGATCAGTCACCAAGTGGGAGATTGTTAGCTTGTGGTGACTAATCAGGAAAGTACTATCCAGGAAAGTACTGTACACTTTTCCTCCCGACCTCGCCGGGGTTCGGGGCTGGGCCGGGCCCCGAGCGGGGGTTTGGAGGCGGCAGCCCCCAAGAGCAGGGGTTCAGGGGCGCAGCCCCCGAGGAAATTTTTTTTGAGGCCGACTACTTTTTTCAGTTATTTGGGCCGACTACTTATAACTCATTCTAACCCTAAAGTGGAAAAATATTGTATAATATGGCTTAGGGTTAGGGATTTTTTATGATGTATGATTTTAGTACTTGCGGCAGAGTTGGGCTGTAAGGGATTACGGATTGTAATCAGGTTGTAATCACTGGATAATTATAATATTGGACTTGCTGTTGGTGGACGTAGCCCAGGGATTGGGTGAACCACGTTAAATCTGTGTGCCATTGTGTTCTATTCTGTGTGGTTTATTATTTTCTGATATTAGTTATATTTGCACATAATTGTTATTTCTGCCTTGTTAATCCTAACAAAAATCATAGAATGTGACACATGTTTTGGATTTCAAAAATGTTATACAATTTGAAAGTTATAGCTATTTTTCAATAAGTCTATCAATCAAGACTAGTAGGATAACAAGTAGGTGTATGTCTGACCACATTAAACAAAATCAAATGATGATATTTTTTATAGGATTCTAGATAAAAGTATTAGACTTGTGTCAAGATGTGATTTATATTTTTTGTATTTTTTTTCCATGTAAATAATTAATTATGATTTTTTTGCTATAAATTTTCCTAAATATAAAAATTCTCATGTTTGACCACCTTAACTTAGTCTAAACTTCATCAAATTGAAATAATTATTTATTATTATTGTATTAGGTGAAACATAGAATGTTATGTATATTTCAGATTTTAAAATTGTTATATTATTTGAAAGTTATAGTTGTTTTTCAAAGAGTCTATTAATCAGGACTTCTTTTTCACATCACCACTTTTTGGCATACCATGATCCTGCACATACCCTTAGTCAAATTCATGGAATGGAGGTTTCTAACTTTTATGGCCCATTACACCTAGAGGATTTTCTAGATTGGATTGGGGAATTGGAAGACTACTTTGAGCTTGATGATATCATAGATCTTTAGAGGGTTAGATTAGGACAGACTAAATTTAAGGGTCATGCTTCCTTGTGGGTGAAAGATTTGCAGAACAATAGAGAAGAAAATGGTGAAATGAACATCAATGGGTGGAGACTAATGCTTGCAAGGTTAAAATGCAAAATAATTCCTAAGGATTATGAGATATGATTTTTCAAGAAATTGCAGAACTTGAAGTAGAAGGATATGAGTGTGAAAGAATATACTAAGGAGTTTTACAATATGACAATCATATATGGACATAGAGAGATGAATATGGATAAGGTGGATAGGTATATTAATGGTATGAAACTTAATATTCAGAAAGAGATGAGCATGTTGATAATTGATACAGTAGAGGATGCTTATCAATATGTGATAAAGGTAGAAGGTAAGGTAAAAAGGAGACCATAAAGTAATCTTAGAGAAGAAAAAGATGGTGAATGCCAATGGAAAAGAGAACCAAGTAATTTGAGAAGAGTAACCACTTAGGTTTAGAAAAGAACCTAATCAGAGAATAAAACAAAGAAGAAATGGTAGAAAGGATTTCAAAGGTACTTATTTCAAATGTGGAGAGAATGGGCATGGGTGGTCCCACAATAGTGAGTCCCACTTTTTGGCCAACTTTGACGCAGAGATCACCATTTTGAGAAAAAATTTCACTTTCAAACACATGTTGCCGCAAAACTATTAGGAATTTGAAGATGATGTAAACTAGAGTCTTTTAGATTTTTGTTTCTAGTTTTTAAATATATATATATATTTTTTAAAAATTCATTTAAATTCATTTTTCCTTCTCCTTCTAAAGGTGGTTTGCATGAAAAAACTATGTTTTTAAGGAGGTACTATCACTTGGATCAGCATAACTTTTTTTTTAAATATGATAATGATGTAATTCTTTCGAGATTATATTTTTAACTTCAATATCTAAAGGATGCAATTGGTTTTATTCATTTTGGATCAATATTTCATAGTTTATTAAGTTTTAAAGTGACAGTAACTGTAATCTAGACACAAAGTCACTTGGATTGCTCTAACTTGATTTAGGTATATCAAAATTTTATTTTTATTTTTTTAATAGAAAGGTAGCACAAATATGCTTTTCCTACATATTTTTCATAAAAATTTTTATTATCATTTACTATTTTTCCCGAAGTCGTGAAGAGATAGGTTGTTGAATGACCAAACAACCTATGTTTAGTTAAAGTAATATTTAAAAGTGATAATGAACTCAATATGTATTAAAATTATATTCATTAGAAAGCTTGTTCTGAATAACATCTTTTGACATCATTTGTTTGAAAAAATCATCTTGTTTAGTCCTTGTTTCAAGCCCCGGAAGACCATTTTTCTGCAGTTGAGTTGTTTTCTAAAGGGAATTTTTTGTTTTTGTGGCTTCATGCGAAGAGGGTCTTCGCACGAAGCCACCTAGGAGGCTTCATGCGAAGACCCCTTGCACGAAGCCTCTTGAGTGAAAATTCTGACCAAAAGCTATGGCCAATATTTTTCCCAGGGGTACTTCGTACGAAGTACCCTAGTCGACCAGTAAAATATTTTTTTAATTTTTTTTTAAAATGGTATAAAAGTAAAATTTTTCATTTCTATTTTACATCAAATTGCAATTAATAAATTCACATTTTCTATTATTGAAGGCATTTTTTGAAGAAGGAATTTTTTTTGACGATCTTGTGGAAGACATTTTTTGGAGCTCGAAGAAATGGGGAACAAGAAGGGAAGACAAAGTAAATCTTCTAGAAAAAGGTCACCCAGTACTGAACAAAGAAATCATGAAGCTGCATTGACATATTATCATAAAACTAAAGAAGCTGAAAGACAGGCTGAAGTAGGAGGGTCAAGTCAAGTCGAAGAATTGCACATTAAAGAAGGGTCAAAATTACTCCCTAGAGAGGCTCAAACAATTGATGTTGGAGAAGGGTTAACATCACGTGCTCCTACTGGTATGAATGAACTTTTAAATTTAGCTCAAAGTGTAAAGAAAAATATTAGTTATAGAAACTTAGATCATTTACTTACAATGAATGTGGACACTTTGAGATCACTTGCTAATGCTCAACAATTAAGTCTTGCTAAGAAGAGATCAATGAAAATGATAGCAAGAAAAATATTGGGTAAATTTGATAATTTTGAAACACTTGAACAAGCTTAATTGCTTTCACTTATACTTATAGACAAAAAGTTGGAAGGGGCATTAAAATGATTGGGTATAGACACATCATCAAAGAAGAGAAAAGTTGTTGACATGCAAACTGATATGATTGAAAATCTTAAGAAAGATTTGAACTAGCCAGGGAAGCGATCTCGAACTATAGATATGTTCATTACAAGAAAAGTTATGTTGACATCCATTGTAGGTAACAATATGAGATGAAAAAGAAATATATCTTCAATTTCATCTCACATTGGTTTTAATAGGAAAACAATATCGCGATATGTTAATAAGAGAATACTTTTGGATGATAGCACCTTGGAAGGCAATTGGGCAATCATGTGTAGAGCTCCTCGTTCTGATAGGATTGATGAAGAAACAAAAAATTTGATCACATCATTTTGGAATGATAATACACGTCCTTCATCAAACACTAGAGATGTTATCAGACATAGAATTTCAGCTAATCAATATGAATATCATACGAAACATTGGTTGGACACAACACAACATGAAATGTATGTGTCATTTTGTAGTTCAAATCCTAATATAAAGATTGGGCAAACATTGTTTGGAAGATTGAAGCCATATTATATTAGGACAAACAAAGTGTTTGAAACTTGTTTTTGTCGTTATCATATTGAATTTGATCTCCACTATCAAGTTTTTTGAAAGTTTGTAGAAGACACTTATGGTTTTGATAAGGCTCCTCCTACTAGACGAAGTGAGTTCATCTCATCCATTTTATGTGACAAAAGAGATGATGTAGCTGGACAAATAAATTGCATAAAAGGAATATGTCAAACATGTGCCAATTTGTCTCCTTTTCCTTTGAAAAATGAAAATATTGATGTAACAAAGATGGTAAATTGCAAGAGTTACAAATATGTAAAGAATGAAACAAAATTTGGGAAAGAATCCAAAAGGTTAGAATATGTTGAAGAGGAGATAAATGTTGGAGTTTTTATGGAAAAATTTAAAAAATTGATTCAACCCTACATTCATCATGCTTTTTTTGCAAAGTGGCAAGCACAACAATTTCAAACACCGAGAGACAATTTCCCACTTGGAACTATTGTATCAATTGTTGATTTTGCAGAAAATTATTCTTTTGTTCATCAAAAGGCAATTCAGTCAGAATACTATTTTTTAGAGAAAATTACTATTATGGTACATCTGTGTTATCAACACGCACAATTACATTTGGATGGTATTCAAAGCACATTTGAAGCACGGGTCATCAAGAAGGAATATCATTTTTATATGAGTGATGATAGTGAGCATGACATTTATTATGTGGAACACTGCTTCAAGATGTTTTTTGCAAATGTGAAAGAAAGAGGTATAAAAATTAATAAACATTATGTTTGGTCAAATGGATGTGCTGCGCAATTTAAATCATCGAGACCATTTTATGCACTATGTAGATATCATCGTAATGAAAACATACCACATGTCTGGAGTTTCTTTGAGAGTGGACATGGAAAAGGTGAACATGATGGTGCCGGAGCTTGCATCAAACGTGCTATATGAAAGTATCAAATGAATTATAAGGGAGTGCATATAAAAAATGCACATGATGTGGTTGAATGGTGCAAGACACATTTCACACCAAATGAGAATGACGTGTCATCCGGATTGACTCAGGCGGTGCCATATAGAAAATTTTGGGAGATAAAAGGTATGCACACATTTTTTAATTATTTGAAAGTGTTTAAAATTTTAATGATATTTTTTATTCAAATTATATTTATATAGAATGTATTATATATATGAATTTTTTCAGGTGTGGATAGAAAAATTATGCATGGTTGCAATAGGATAGAAAAGACATGATCTTTGCATTCAGTTATGAGTACGAATTGTCGCAATTGGATGTTGAACACTAGGGACTACTCATGCTTTTGTTGTCACTGCATTGCTGACAATTATGAGGAATGTATCAATCAAGATCATGGATATGTAGGTGCATGGAATCTAGTGCCACTAGTCGTTACTGATACATTTGATAGAGACAAAGATGAAAGCTTCGATGATGTTCCTTTGATTTCTATTGATTACGATCATATCTCAGGATTGGTCAAAATTGGTAAGTATATATAAATTTCACATTATATGGTACACTGAGTTGCATGTATAGATCATATATATAGATAGATCTATAGATTGAACTAAGTATTTATTTTAAGATCTCACACACGTATATATAAAAATTTATTATGTAGGAGATGTCTTTGCAATGATTGCTGAGAGTGGAAATGTAGGAGTTGATTATTATTTACTGCATTATACTGTAGAGAGGATGAAGTTACTTGAACCTGAAGAAACATTCATGACTTGGATTGTCATTGATGTCAACACAGTGATATTCTGGATATCAGCAGGAAAGCAGGTATAGTTTTGTTTTGCGCACATGTTTTATTGTAGATTGGCTTTTGTGCAGTTGATGGTATGTTCTTTGGTGTGTTATTAACCTATGGTTAATAGCGCAAAAAGAAATTCATTCATTCATAAGAGTTATGAGCATTTTGGTGAAAGCAGTGTTTAGACAGTGTTTCTGTGAAGCAATTTTCCAAAATCAGATTCCATCCCATTGTTGGCAATTTGGCTAATGTGGATGCATAGATGTTGTCATTATGGCAACATATGATCTCTACTAAGAGCGCAGAATCTGGAATGCAAGTATGGCAAGTTGAAGGAAGAAATTGTCTAAGTATGGATACAGTGATCCTGACAGAGCACCCGATGAAGATTTAGTTGGCGACGTCCACTGGAGCAATATTTTTGTTTCACAGTTAACTGAAGCTTCTATAGAGTATGAGGATACCCCATCTTAGTGCGCATAAAGTTTGGAGTAGTACAGATGAAGTTATTCAAAGTTTACCGAAGACAGTTTTTGCAGACAGAACAGTTTTGGAGACAGTATTAGAGAAAGAGTTAAGGGATTATTTTTGCTTGTTAAAATAATGACTTAACATTATGAAGGGAAGAAATTCTAGATGTTTACTCTTGGATAAATATTTTGGAAGCCGACCATATAAAGTTATTAGCTCTAATAACTCATATATTAGGCATACTTGAAATGTAATGATAATGATGTGATGTGTGAAAAGAAAGAAAAGGATAACTTGCGATAGTTGTATATTGTGATAGCAGCAAAGGCTATTGATGCAAAGTTGTAAGCAGTACCATACTATAGTTAGAAACATTTTGTATTACCTATTTGGGCAGTGAGCTCAACTGGTGATCAGGTTTTGTAATCTAACTCCTAATAGGGTTAAGGCTTCTAACAAGGCCTAAAGTCCTTTAACCAGGACAAATCTACTATATATTGTAAATTGACTCTTAACAGGGTCCAATATCCCTAACATGATGCTTTTGATTAGTGATCTTTGTGGGTACCATCCCCACCAGGGTTTTCCCTTGGCCAGGGTTTCCTCGAGAACATATCATGTGTTATGAGTTCTTTCTATTTACTACTATGTTTTTTAATCAGCTTGATAATCTTTGTATGCACTAAAGTAATCTGTTATATCCATAAGTGAGCAAAAGTAAAAGTTTGTGAAATACTGATTCACCCCCCCTCTCAGTATTTCCTATTTCTAACAATTGGTATCAGAGCACAGTTACTCGGAGAAGGAACATTCAAGGAAAGCTTAGCAGCTTGAGTAAGATCTCTATGGATATGGATCAACTTCAGAAGAATCTTGAAGAAGCTCTTGAACAGATTGATATGCTTACTGATGAAAGAAACTCCTTAAGAAGAAAGTATGAAGATGCAAAGAATGCTATTGAAAAATTAAAAGGTAAGATTGAAGATCTGAAATCTAAAAAGAAATCTGATATTCTTGTTGAAGATTGTGATGAATTAGAAAAAGAAAATGAGATCCTTAAGCATGAATTGAAGATAGTAAATCTGAAGCTTATTATGAAAGATGGAAATTTGAGATCTGATAATGAAAAATTGAAAATTGAGAATGAAGATCTGAGATCAAGACTTGAAAAGAAAACATCCGAATCTGAAAAAGTAAAAGTGCAGTATGTGGAACTTGAGAAGTATAATAAAATTGTGAAAGGTGAATTAACTCAATCTAAACAACAACTTGAAAGGCTATATTCAAATAGTGATAGGATTGAAAAACAAATTTCTTTTGGAGAACCATTCTTTGATAGGACTGGATTTGGATTTAGTATGTTTAGAACAAATCATGAAAGTAAGAAGCCAGATCTGAAGACATCTAAAAGTATGGAGGAAATGAAGCTAGATGAGAACACATTGGAAGATCCACCTAAAGAAGAACCACCTAGAGAGAAAGAAGAATCAAAGCAAGAAGAATCAAAACAGGAAGAATCATCTAAAGGTATGCAAAGAGAATTCAAAGGTAGATGTTTTGCTTGTAATACTATTGGGTACATGAAGAGAGATTGCACATGTAAGAAATTTAAACCTCTTAATGGACATTGTTATAATTGTCATGGTTTTGGACATAGAGCTAACGAATGTAGAAGACCTAAAGTAATTTTGAATAATTATGATAATAGAATGATTGGGAATACTAACAATGCAGATAAGAGATCTATTGAAGAAATGAATAAAAGAAAAGTGGTAGTATGTTTTAGATGCAACGAAGTAGGACATATTGCTAGAAATTGTAGGTCACAGATTAACCAGCAAGGATAGAGATTTGGAAACAATGGAATCATTTGTTAGATATGCAACAAGTTTGGACACTCAACAAGAGTTTGCAGAATGAACAATGGAGGTTATCATCATAACCCTAACCCTAGGAACAATGCAAGAAGGAATGAAAATGCAGGAAACAAAGAGAAAGGTTGTTGTAGAAATAAAGATGAAGTAAAATTTGATAAAGGCATAGATCAAGGAGGTATATTCAGCATTGAAAGTAGTTAGGAAGGTAATGTAACTAATGGTAAGGATGAATCTTTACCTGACCCTTCTTTAAGTACTTAAATTATGTAAGTTTCTATAGTTTAGGACTTAGGATAAGTGTAGATTAGGAATTTGAATGAGTTAAGTTTTGTGTAGTTAGATATAGGTTTGTTATGTTGTAATAATGCTATGGTTAAGTGCACAAAAGAAAATATTGTGTTTTGCGAGGTCACAAAAAGTTTTATGGTTGTAGGTTTGCAAAATCAGCTTTTTGAGGTTTTAGTGGCAAAATGAATGAATGCGATGTCAGATCGAGTTAATGTGAAGTGTTATAAGGTCAAAATCAAAGTTATCACAATTAAAAAGAGATTGAAAAGAGATTTGAAAGAAGAAAAAGCAAGTTGAGGATTATTTGAAGAAGTTTGGAAGCAGTTTGTAGCGCCGATCATACCGAAACCCTAGATTTGAAAAGTTGAGATGGAGTATTACACATTGAGAATGTTAAAGGATATTTAGGTTACAAGTTTAAAACTTTGGGAGATGCAGATTTTAGTGATGATTACAGGAAATTGTATAATCAAGACATGTCAGTTAAACCAGATTATGGGCACCTAGAGAACAATGAAATTATCAATTATTCCATGAAGTATGAATTTAATGATGAAGAATGTACCAAGATCATTTTAAGTAGAATCCACAATGGGAAATTCTGGATGGAGGATAGAGTTATTGATATAACTGTCGACCTAATTCATGATGTTACTGGATTATCAAAAGTTGGAGAGATTCCACTGAATGAAAAGAACACGAGAAAGATTTTTTTAGACAACACTGGATCTAGTTATAATGGTAGAGGAATTGCGATAAGTAAGATTAAGCAAGATGATGTTAGGTACCTTTGCAAGATCCTAAGAACTAAATTCTGTGGTAGTTCAAGGGAAGATGACATGGCTGCAGGAATGGTTCATGTAGATTATCTTATGTGTATTGAGAAGAAACAAGTAGACCTATGTGAAATTTTGAAAATTCAGTTATTTGAGAATTTAGAAAAGATTAAGAAGGCTAAGTACACACAATTTACGTTTTCATCTCTGATAACCTATATGTTTTTCCATATTTTGTGAAGATTTCCTTACACAGTTGACTGGAGTGACAATGTGAACACAATGGAAAGAATAAACTCAGTCTACATGAAGCACCTAATTGATAAAGTCAATGACAGTGTGAAGCTTGTATTGAAGACTTTTCAAAATATTGTCAAGAACAAATCAAGGATTCCTCAATCCTTAGTTGAAAAGCATAAAGATGACATTTTTTTTATGGTAGACACTGATTTCACCTACATTGAAGTAGTTGAGCCTAGAATGGAATTCATAGACCCTCTTGGCTATGAAATATCTGATGTAGAAATAATAGGATATGTGAATAGACTATTAAAGTGTGAGTTGGATGGTCATGTAAATAGGTTTGGAACCTATGAAGAGAATTTCAACTCTGCAATAAGTTTGAAAGAAAAGAAGCAATCTAGTAGGAGAGTTGAATCTACTATGAATAAAATACTGAAAGAATCAGGTATGTCAAGTCATGAGTTTGACATAGCTAAGAAGACTACAGAAGCCTTGAAGCAAAGTGAAAATCTTGTAGTTCCACCTGTGGCATCTAGTGCAGACCCTATTGATCCTATTGCAGTAAAGGTAAAAGTTGAAGTACCTGAAAAAGATGAAGGAGAAAAATCTTTTTCTCCTATTTCTAGCAAAAGAGTAAAAGTGAGTGCAACAGGACCCAACAAGAGACAGAAAGTGATTGTACCACCTATACCTAGAAAAGTAGCAGTAATTAAAGATGATGATGAAGTTTCAATCAAGAAGAAAACTTGGAAACCAAGAATTGAAAGAGTTAATGAAGATATATTGCAGCATGGAGACTTCACTAAGATAAATAAATTCTATGATCTATATGGATCATTTGACAGATTGAATTTTGAAAATGCAATGATTACACATACGATCTTGATAGATAAGAAACTTAGCACTATTCATGGTAAGATCCTAGAAGATTTGTATAACAGACTTGTGAATAGAAAATAGAGAGCACAAGAAGAGGACATAAAGATGAGAGAACATGTAATCAGATAGTTCTGTGAAGTTGAGGATGAAGATCATTTGAAGAGAATCTTGAAGCCTCTTGGAACTTTATTGAGAACTAAGAGAAGAACAATTCTTATAATGGGAGGCAAAAAGGAGGAAGTACAGAAAGAGACTGAGCAAGCTATAATGCAAGTTCTTGCAGATATAGTTGCAGGAAAGCATGTTGAATCAGATCCTCAGCAGAAGCAATCAGAGGAACCTCATGTAGAGGAAGTTGGTATTGAAGAAGTCCCATCTTCTTCACATATCAATATTGGAAAAGAATCAATGGACATTGAAGGAACCAAAGTGACACTAGAGTCAAATGATGCAGTATTTCATGATCTAGGAAACATTGTTGACAATTTGGCTTTAGAAGAGCAAGAGAAGATTACAGAATTAGAAATTGTTGGAAATTTGGCTAATGTGGATGCATAGATGTTGTCATTATGGCAACATATGATCTCTACTAAGAGTGCAGAATCTGGAATGCAAGTATGGCAAGTATGGATACAGTAATCCTGACAGAGAACCCGATGAAGATTTAGTTGGCGAGATCCACTGGAGCAATATTTTTGTTTGTGCAATTAACTAAAGCTTCTATAGAGTATGAGGATACCCCATCTCAGTGCGCATAAAGTTTGGAGCAGTACGGATGAAGTTATTTGATGTTTACCGAAGACAGTTTTTGCAGACAGAACAGTTTTGGAGACAGTATTAGCAAAAGACTTAAGGGATTATTTTTGCTTGTCAAAATAATGACTTAACATTATGAAGGGAAAACATCCTAGATGTTTACTCTTGGATAAAGATTTTGGAAGCTGACCATATAAAGTTATTAGCTCTAATAACTCATATATTAGGCATACTTGAAATGTAATGATAATGATGTGATGTGTGAAAAGAAAGAAAAGGATAACTTGCGATAGTTGTATATTGTGATAGAAACAAAGGCTATTGATGTGAAGTTGTAAGAAGTACCATACTATAGTTAGAAACATTTTGTATTACCTGTTTGGGCAGTGAGCTCAGTTGGTGATCAGGTTTTGTAATCTAACTCCTAATAGGGTTAAGGTTTCTAACAAGGCCTAAAGTCCTTTAACTAGGATAGATCTACTATATATTGTAAATTGACTCTTAATAGGGTCCAATATCCCTAACAAGATACTTTTGATTAGTGATCTTTGTGGGTACCATCCCCACCGGGGTTTTCCCTTGGCCAGGGTTTCCTCGAGAACATATCATGTGTTATGAGTTCTTTCTATTTACTACTATGTTTGTTAATCAGCTTGATAATCTTTTTATGCACTAAAGTAATCTGTTATATCCATAAGTGAGCAAAAGTAAAAGTTTGTGAAATACTGATTCACCCCCCCTCTCAGTATTTCCTATTTCTAACAGTTCCTTTGATTTCTACTGATTACGATCATATCTCGGGATTGGTCAAAATTGGTAAGTATATATAAATTTCACATTATATGGTACACTGAGTTGCATGTATAGATCATAGATATAGATAGATCTATAGATTGAACTAAGTATTTATTTTAAGATCTTACACACATATATATAAAAATTTATTGTGTAGGAGATGTCTTTGCAGTGATTGCTGAGAGTGGAAATGTAGGAGTTGATTATTATTTACTGCATTGTACTGTAGAGAGGATGAAGTTACTTGAACCTAAAGAAAGTGATGGAATGTTGTTCCCCATAGGTTTGTATATCCAATTTACATCAATATATTGAACTCAATTTGTAAATTTTAAATTTCAACCTTTTAACAAAATTCAAATTGATTTTGTTTAAATTTATAAATTGTTAAAATATGTGACTTGCAGGTTCAGTTGTTTTAGAGGGAACATATTTCAAACAAATCAAAGTAATTCAACATGGTATTCACTTTGTTGATTACGAACCAGACAATAAGGTGTTCCAATATAGTCACCTAGTAGTTGCCACATCCATTTGTCTTCATACAATTAAATCTCAACGTGGACGTCGTAAGTGGAGACTAGATAGTGAGGATCATGAGAGAATATTACAGGTTCTCCATGAAAGGTCTGAACCACTTGAGTTGGTCTAAAAAGTTTAATACATGTATACTTATTTATTGTGTTGGACCTATTTGATATCTATGGATTAAATTTCATTATACTTTGTTTATATATTTAAACATATGATAGGCTATAATTTTTTGATATATGATGAACCTATTTGATGGTTCAATGGTTTTAATATATAGAATTTTATACGTATACTTTGATTATTCAATGATTTTTATAGATTTCATGTTGGTTAAAGATTTTATGTATGCTTGAAATTAGTTATATTACTTATGACATGTGTTAGTTCTAGAATTAGTTAGAATATAGTTATTATCCATTAGTTACATGTATTAACTAGTTATCTTTTATGATATTAATTATAGATCTCAGGTTAAGACCTCCCCTTAAGACACTAAAAAATGATGAAATTAGTTATATTACAAGTATGACATGTGTTACTTCTAGAATTAGTTAGAATAGTTATTATGGACATTAGTTACATGTATTAACTAGTTATCTTTTATGATATTAATTATAGATCCCCTTAAGACCTCCCCTTAAGACACTAAAAAATGATGAAATTAGTTATCATATCATCTAAATAAATCATCTAATCAAATAAAATCATAGATCATCTAATCAAATATCATATATGATCTTTCAAACAAATCAAACTAATATCATCTAATTGAATAAAACCATCTAATCTAATCATATATATCATCTAACAAATAAAATCATAGATCATCTAATCAAATAAAAGCATCTAGTCAAATCATATATCATATAGATCATCTAATCAAATAAAATCATATCATCTAATGGAATAAAACCATCTAATATAATCGTATATCATCTAATAAAAAAAATTCATATCATCTAATCAAATTAAACAATCTAATCTAATCATATCATCTAATCGAATAAAACCATCTTTAATCTAATCATATCATCTAATCAAATAAAATCATAGATCATCTAATCAAATAAAACCATCTAGTCAAATCATATATCATATAGATCATCTAATCAAATAAAATCATATCATCTAATGGAATAAATGTTAGAGTAATAGATATATTTGACTTTATAATTAAATCATTTCGATTTAATTACTTAAGTCCTCTATTATTCTTTTTCACTTAAGCTATCTCTTTTAGGTGCATAATAATTAATATTTCTATTAATTATTATTTCACAACCTAGCTTTGTGTGGCTTTAGGGTTTCCTTTCTTATAAGCCGCTTTTGTAATTATTTCTCCGATTCTCTCTTAATACAGTTTGAGCTCTAACATTTTGAGCACAAGAGGGTTTTGCTTTTTCCATATTTTTGCTTCATTCTTTGTGACAGGTTTATTACATGCAGCTGGATCTTGGAGTTGAATCTGATATTTCATCAGTTTCTACATGGTATCAGAGCCTTGCTACTGCAGCTTGTTCAAAGTTTACTGAAGCTGTGGATCCAGCCCTTTCTTTCTGGGATTTTTTCAGTTGTTTTTTATTGGATTTGGGGGGCTACTTTTTTTTGGAGCACTTTGGGTAAAAACCAACCTCACGGTTGCATCCAGAAGGCCCAAAAACCCCTATTTCCATATAAAATTCGACCTATTTGGCATCCGGAACATCTGAGAAAATTTTTTGCCCTATTAGGGCCGTACGGCACGAATTTCAAAAAAAAAATTATTAAAAAAAGTGCCCTTTTTACAAAGTTTTGGGCGCTGCCGAGCGCGCCACCAAGGCTCCGCCGCCGCGCCACCCAGGCACCACCGGAGCCCGGCCCCCGCGCCACCGCGCGGCCCGTGGCCCGCCCCGCCGCCTCCCGGCCCGGCCGCCGCCCCAGCCGCCGCCGCCGCCGCCGCCTCCCTCACCCGCCGCCACCCGGCCCACCCGGCCGCCGCCCGTGCTCCGCCCGGCCGCAACTCGCCGCAGCAGGTGACGTCATCCAGTGACGTCACTTGCCGGCACTCAATTTGCCGGCACCGGAAAATTTTTCCGGTCACTTTTCCGGTCACCTTTCAAAATTTTCCGACAATGTACGGTTATGATGTCATGCTGACGTCAGCGACGGCCCTGTGACGGTCATACGGCCGTCAAATTTTTTGCCGTCCCTGGTTTTTTCCAGAGAGTTTACATTTGGGGGTACTTGGGCGTTTTTGCTCCTACATGGTTCATACGGACTCGAAAATCGACATATGATATATCACCGGAAAGGTCTTTCCGAGACGGACGCAATGATGCTAGTTTGGTTTGCTAATTCAGCCATTTGAGCTCTCTTTTTTAGCGTCAAAGTCAAGACTTCTCCTTTCCTCCTTCTCTGCTTCTGGAGTCCAGGTTTTCTCCTCATTTTTTTTGTGCTTTCAGTTATTTGCTGTACAGGGGTTTGATTTATACATTGTGGGGGGGTGTTTTTCCTTTCTATAATTTACTTCAGAAAAGACCCTTCTACTTCTGTCTTCTTCTCCTCTCAATGTCGGATCCCTCTGTGGCCCGGCTGACACCGCACAATTACCATACATGGAAAGCACACATGACCAGGCTGCTCATGTCACGTGGCTTATGGTCATGTCTGGATGAACACCAACCTGTTCTGCAGTGTCCCTTTGAAATTCTTCAGCACAGGAACAAAATGGATGAAGCCATGGGTTTGATTGCACTGAACATCTCTGACAGTCTCTTATTTCACCTGGAAGGTTTGACCACTCCTAGGGCTATTTGGAGCAAGTTTTCAACCTTGTTTGGTACAGTTAACGAATTCCGGAAGCTTCAGCTTGATGCAGAGTTGACCTCTTTGACTCCTTCTGATTTCCCCACTATAGAGGACTTCTTGATGAAGTTCAAGTCTTTGCGTACAGTTTTGCAGGGATGTGGAAAAATCAAGACAGATGATGAGTGTATCTATTTGATACTCTCAAAGTTGCGAGGACAGTACCAGATCTTTTCTTCCACTTTCTACTCCACCATGGATGCTTTGGATACCAGACATGTTATGCCCTCTTTTGAGACTTTCTGTGACAGGTTGACTCGTGAGCAGTCCAAGATCACTCAGATGGATTCACTTGCAGGTTCATAGTCACAGGCATTGCTTGCCAAGACACTTCAGGATTCTCAGAAGCAGAAACCGAAGCAGATATCTGATTCCTCTTCTCATCACTCTACTGGCCCACCATCTTCTTCTAAGAAGGAGAAACAGAAGACTGAGAGCCCTTCATGTTCCTATTGTCAGAAGGGAACACATGATGAGTCACTTTGCTATCAGAAGAAGTTTGATGGTTACGAGAAACAGATAGCGGATTTGCAAGCTCTTCTTCAGCAGAGCAATCTTTCCTCTCCATCCTCTTCTGGCTCACAGGGGTCTGCTTATCTGTCTTCCTCTATCTATTCTACAGCTGGACAGGATCTTGGAAAGGGTCATACATTACGGGCTTCTGTTGCATCCCCTTCACAGGTCCCTTGGATACTGGATTCAGGTGCTTCTCACCATATGGCATCTTCTCGGGAGATCTTCTCTTCTTTTGAGGCTTCTCCTATTTCCCATATTATCATTGGGAATAACACTGTTATGACTGTCTGTGGGAAAGGCACTGTATGCATTCAGGATGGCACCTTCAATGATGTGTTGTATGTTCCATCTCTGTCTTCAAACCTTCTCTCAATTTTTCAGATTACTCACAGTGGGTTAGGGAAGACAGTTGAGTTCACTCCAGATTCAGTCTTCATCCGAGATAGTATGACAGGAAGTATTGTTGCTACAGGGACAGTTGATCATTCCACCCGTCTCTACTCCTTCTCACACTTTGGTCCACCTTTGCCAGAGCACGACTCTCCTACTTTGAGAGAGCATCATGTGGTACAGTCAGGTCGTTTGAACCTTTGTGTGGTTCCTGAGACTACTGTTATGACTGCCATGCCACCACCTATTGAGCTTTTTTCTGTTCAGCCGGATTCTTCTTCGGCACTACTTGATCCTCCAGCTCCATTCATCAAGCCACCAGGTGCAGTTGTTGAGGATTCTTTAGAGGACACTCATCTCCTCTCTCATGACAGTGTCAGCACACCTGTCATACCACTTGCATTGGGGATTCCCTTTCAGGATCCTCGTGTCTTCTCATTTGAGCATCAGCTCGGCCTTCCAGTGACACCTCATCCTTCGAGGTCACCTCTTCAGCACCCACTGACCTTCACTCCTCTGCATTGGAGTCACAGTGGTTTGCTCTTTGCTCCAGGGGTCCTTTCATTCTGGGGGGCTTTGGAGCCTCGACCCTCTCTCTCGGGGGGGGTTGGCAGCACGCATTGTACTTATGGCTTTGAGAGAGTCTCTTGAAGTCATTCCTTCTTGTCTTTGCTTGCTTTTTCATCTCTTTTTGGAGAGGAGTTTTTCCCACTGGGTTTTCTCCTTTACTCCGGTTTATAGAGATTTCCTTGTACTGGGTACCTGATCAGGCCTTGTTGCCGGGACCCATTTTTTTCTTGCTTTCTTAGCTGTGCTAGGTTAGCTTCCTCTTGAGCTACGCTTAAGGGGGGGTGTTAGAGTAATAGATATATTTGACTTTATAATTAAATCATTTCGATTTAATTACTTAAGTCCTCTATTATTCTTTTTCACTTAAGCTATCTCTTTTAGGTGCATAATAATTAATATTTCTATTAATTATTATTTCACAACCTAGCTTTGTGTGGCTTTAGGGTTTCCTTTCTTATAAGCCGCTTTTGTAATTATTTCTCCGATTCTCTCTTAATACAGTTTGAGCTCTAACATTTTGAGCACAAGAGGGTTTTGCTTTTTCCATATTTTTGCTTCATTCTTTGTGACAGGTTTATTGCATGCAGCTGGATCTTGGAGTTGAATCTGATATTTCATCAGTTTCTACAATAAAACCATCTAATCTAATCATATATCATATAATAATAAAAAATCATATCATCTAATCGAATTAAACAATCTAATCATAGGTTCATCTAATCTAATCATATATCAGGGTATGTGCAAGAAGATGAGGGGCCAAAAAGTGGCGATGTGAAAAATATTCACTTTTCACTCGTCCAAAAGTGCATGAAAGTGCTTGTTGACTTTTTAGTAGGCCTGGGTGTCAGTACACCTGGGCAAGCCTACCACCAAAGCACATTCCTAATCAGGTACCCGATATTTTCGGGTACCCGATAACTGTGGCATATATCCCGCACTCGCGAGCCCTATTCTTCATTTCCTAGCACGATTTTATCATTTTCTAGCCGCGGTTTTCTGATACCCGATATATTTTCGGATACCTAATATTCGAAACGTCAAATTTGACTTCAAGCATATTTGGTAAGTAAATAATTGTATATTTTTATTAATTTATTTTATTTTCATTGTAAATGTAGTGTTTTTTTTTAAAAATAGGGTTTTGTATTTATATTTGTAATAATATTTGAAACTTAGATTTGTTTTTTTATTTAATCAGGCATGGCTGACAACAATGAAGAAAATAACCCTCCAAATAACAATCCCGAAAACAATCCCCCATATCTAAACCCTAAATCTTTACAAGATTTGATAGAAGAAAATTTGAACACAATACGAGGTTTCCAAAACACGTATCAAAATATACCTACATTAGCTCCCATGCTTACCACACTAAATACAATTGTTAGAAATATTGACACACTCACGCAGCAACATAATGCTGCTCTTCATTGGCGTGATGATATGCACGACCAATTTGATGACGGGCTTGACCATGATGGGATTGTAGCCCTTAATATAACTAAGGAAGATATAGCTGCCCTTTTTGTTGATCCTAAAACCAGAATACCAGTTGACCCCAAAAAGCGCAAATTATCAATAAAATGGTGCACAAATGAAGCAATGCGCACAAAATTTTTGGATCGCTGGTGGATGGTTTTTGATAAACCACCACATAGCAATTTGGAGGTCCCATTTTATTTCCTTAAAAAATTGTATGCTGAGTTTGTGCTTGGTCAACATGTTGATTATTAGAGTATGAGGCCCAACATGGGCAAAGGCAGAGGAGCTCCTCAGACTAGGCCATCTTCTCAGCGCTGAAAGGCCACTACCTTTGTCCCCCCCCACTGATGTTGCACCCCCTCCTTCAGTGCAGCATCTTGATATCATTAGAGAGGCTACTGAACAGACTATTAGGGCAATTCATTTACTGAGTGATCAGTTGATCACATAGACTAGGTCAGTGTTGCCTCCTATGGATGCTGCTGGTGCATCGACATCTTGTCGGAGTTCACATGTATGCGAGCCCCATACGTGCATTATGTGCAGGCATATGTGCCTCAGACAGCTTACTGATTCTGATATATATCAGTTTCATGATATTGATGAGGGAGATACAGGAGAGGCTACTGCAAAGGCTGCAACACCTCATGGAGCATCTACATCTCATGAGAGTGCTCAGGAGGTGCACATAGAGCCATTGACTCCTGTTGATATGGTAAGAGTAAACATTATAAATAAATTTGTCACATGACTTATTTAATTTAAAAATAATTTATTTATTTAGATTAGTTTTAATGATTGCATGCACTTATGTATATATATTTTTTCCATTTATGTTTAGTCGATGACACAGGAGGAGGTGAGACAGGTGGATGAGTCCACACTTTCAGCCATTTCATTTGGCCTTGATGGCTATATGGTATATTATAAATTATGAACCCATTAGTTTTTTTTTATATCATTTGGTGTACATGCTTAAATCTCTATCAATTAGAGCAATAAAATTCATACATTTACTAATATATATTGTCATCTTATTGTGTTCTTGAAGGCTACAGCCAACATCAGTGGGGGGCGTGAGGGGGTTCCTTCATCAGGTGTCGACAAAGGAAAGGTAGTTAATTGTTTAAGATTAATTATGCATGCATATGTATGCCACTTGTGTGTAGT